>JANRGV010000001.1:72292335-72315551 GCA_024734035.1 Alethe castanea
GCAGAATCCTGGCAGGGACCTGCAGACCCATGGAGAGAGGAGCCCACACCAGAGCAGGTTTCCTGGAAGGACTTGTGACCCTGGAGGAGCTTTGAAGGACTGCACCCTGTGGAAGAGTGACTATGCTACAGCAGTTTGTGAAGAACTGAAGCCCATGGGATGAATTCACATCACAATTCATGCAGAACTACTTCCCATGGAAGGGACCCATTGCTGGAGCAGAGAAGGACTCCTCTCCTTGAGCAATGTCAGGAGCAATGTGTGATGCTGTGACCGTAACCCCCATTCTCTGTCTCACTATGCCATTGTGGAGAGGAGGTAGAGCTGGGAAGGAGGGAGGGGTGGAGGGAAGGTGTTTTTAAGGGCTTATTTTATTTCTTATTGTTCTGCTCTAGTTTTGTTAGCAATAAATTCAATTAATAACCCCAACTCTTAGTAAACTCTTTGCAGTAAATTGATGCGGTTTTGTTTTGTGGGGGTTTTTTTTGTTTGTTGTTATTGTTGTTTTTTTTGTTTGGTTGGTTGGTTTTTTTTTTTTTCCCTCCACTATTCTGTGCATCCATTTTCTTTGGAACTGAATTATATGAGGAATCAGGAATATCAGTCAGAGGTTTGCCCAGAATTTAGTTATGATATATTAGCTGCTCATGATATTAGTCTGAGTTACATCATTAGTACAAGTCTGCACATCTATAATATATTTTGAAATATAAACCAAAAACATTCAACCTTTTTATTAATCGACGATTTATATATCTGATTTTTTTTTTGTTGTTTGCTTGCAATGATTTAGACATAAGAATTATTATTTTAGTTCTTACCAGGTAGCTCAGGACACAAAATGTATCACAGCAAATCTAGAAGCTCAGTTTCTTGCAGTCCTGAGGAGTGAGTGAGATGAAGAAAAGGAAGAATTTAAAGAATGCTCTTTATTTCACAGATTAAGTGCTCAGAAATTTTGAAAGTCAGGTCTCTTCAGCAATCAAGCCCCACTACAGTGGAGTTCCTAAAGTCTGTGAGTACCTGATGCTTAGCATATAAAAGAAACAGGCAATATGCTAGTGAAGTTACTGATATAGTTACAGAAAAAAAATAACTAAAATACAGAGAAGAAATTCTAGAACAGGTTAAAGTTTACATGTACAAACTGGCATGTCATGGGAGGTGCCAGTCATGCTCAGAGGCAAACCAAGACCTGGAGGATAACCATGGCCAAGAGAGATGGGTCTTCTGTGAGAAGGCAAAGGTACAGAAAAAAAGCTTGCTCAAAAGAAAGAAAATACCTGAAATACGTCATGATGGTTCAGTGTAAGGGAAGAAATAAATCTTGAAACAACCATCAACCAAACATTCACAAAAAATGAGAACATTCCACATTGTTATCGACCCATTGATAGAGTCATGGATAGCCTTGCAAATTTGCTATTGCAAAAACAAATTAAAGTTTTTTCCTTTAAATCTAATATCTGTGTGAGCTGATGTGGCTGTCTCACAGGTAAACCTTCAATTTTTTCTCTGTATTAATATAAAGAAACATTCTATTAAGTTCCAAATATCAGTTAAATCTGAAAAATCATACTATTGTCTGAGAATGAAGTAGTATAAAGTCCTGAAGAATGTGTTAGTGAAGGAAAAGGGAAAAAATGAATGCCTTCCTTTGATTATTCTTTTCTTTTGACTTAATTGATTTCATTTTATGAAATGATATTTTTAGCTGCAGATTAATTTTATTTGCAGACATATTTTATAGGTAGCTAAGTGCCAAAATTAATTTCAATTTTTACACTGACTTGGAATTCAGTTCCTTCATTTCTGATGTGTGAGTATGTGTTGAAAGGTGCTGGATAACAGAGGACATTTAATTTTCCCACAAAATATGAATCCTTTGATATACTACTGAGCACTTCAAACTTCAGGATCTGGAAAGCATCCTGAATTACCTGAATGACGCATTTCAGGTTTTTTATTGTAGCAAGGGGAAGAACAGACAGCAGAGTAGGGAAAAAAAAAGGATGAAAGAGTCTCATGGAGATTGCTGAGGGTTGTGAAGAAACCCTGGCTTGAAGCCAGGTCATTGACCAAGAAAAGAAAGAAACCATGAAAAGGACAGAGTCCATCCTTAAGCCATTCTGAGATTATAAGAAAAAAAGTAATTTAGCTATAAAATAAAGTACTATAATACAAATTCCTTGATTGGGATTCTATGCAGGGGGTTTTTTGCTATGGAATGACTGCTCCTTTATTCAAATCACATCCCCTGGCATCTGTAGCACCTTCTAACCCACACTTAACCCTGCAGATGAGCTGCCTTGAAGAAGCAGACATGGACAGTGCTCATCTCCCGTCCATCCTTTTGCATTCCTGCCCTCTCTTTGCGTATTCTGCAGAAGCACTACGCTCCAACCACGACTAATCACTCTCACTTTTGGAGAGCTGAATTCGGCTCTCTATGCATGGTGCTCTGCAAGACATAGGTTCTCCTCTGCTGGACACTGCTTTCTACTTATCCCATTCAGCTGTCTCTGGAGATGCTCTGGGAGTCTGATGAACTACAATTCCCTGGGTTCTGTCTTATGACAGAGGGTAGGATATTCACCCAGGAGACTGAAGATGCATCCAATTGGAATAGACCATGTCTCTAGGAAGACACACGACAGGGGTCTTACTGTAAAACAATATGATTCTTCTTCTTTCTGTTGCACCTCAACAAGAGGGACCAATTCCCAAAACACTCTGAAAGACCAGCTGCAGGTTTGAGTCTTGCTTACAGCACTGTGCAAGCTACATGCTTGACCATGTTATCTTGGAGAGGAAGCTCAATCCCCAAACATGTCTCTGGCTCATGGCCAGGTTGAATGAGCCATCAACAATTGCTGTCATCACATTTATGCTGTGAAGTTACCTTTAATACATATTATAGATCTAGCAACTGACAAGAACAACATAATTTGTTTATCTGTCTCCCCAGCATTTCAATGAACCTAACTCACCACTGTACAGTTTACAGAAGTCGTCTTTACCAATTACAGGAGGAAAATAGTGTAGAAAGAGTGAGCTGGTGGTATCTGCTGCTCTTTCAGTGAAGTCACTTAAAGGTAGCCCAACTGCTGGTTTCTGTTTAAAAATCCTACTTGATTTTCAGAAGAAAGGTAAAAAACTAACAATCATATATTTGTCATCTGTTCAGGTATCCTCTCATTACACAAGAAGACAAAATTTCATGTATAAGAGAAAAATATTTCTGTCCAGGAGTGAATTAAAGTGGGGAGGGGAAAAAATCAAAATTAACTCCCTTTCTGACAGTATCACAGAAGAAAAATCTTCCAAAGCATGAAATTTCATTGTCCATAAGTTATCAATAAAGGCTGCCTTGGATCCTTAGTAAAGAACTTTATGCTGAGTTTCACTGAAGGATGTTATTTATTCTTACCTCTGCTCCCTGTCTTTGAATCTCTTTCTCCCTATGAGCAGACTGTGAGTACATTATTCACTGTTGGGACCAGTGAAAAAAGTTTTATTATGAAATTTAAGCCAATTGCCTCTCTGCTAATGTCAGAGAGTCATCTTCTCTTAAGTCAATTGCAGGTCTGGAAGATTGGGAGAGGAGAGAATATTTACAAATATTCACAAATTATGTTATCATCTCCATTGTGATATTCATGCAAACTACTCATGAACTGGTTATTAAATTCCTTTTAAGTCCTTTGTCTGGACTTCTTTCCCCACAGTGCTGACATCCATATTCTCGTTAGAATTTGTTAGACATTTATTGTGAAATTATTCAATTCCATTCCAGACTGACTTCACTAAAGATGTAAGCAGAACATTCACAGACTTGTGACATTAAATCAGGACTACTGTTACAGGAGTGCAGAGAACATCATCACACCATAACTCTTTAATAAGACACATATACATTTTGGAGTTTTTCAGATAAATGTTAAAATTTTGTTGCTCATTTAACACTGGAAAAATCAATGAAAAGCTGCCTACTAGAAGCCTGAAATCTTGCTGGAACAATTTCCTCCATTCCACTGATGAAAACAAAGCAACCAAACAAACAAGCAAAAGAGAGAGTAGAGCTGACTAGACTGGATAACATCCTGCTGAGATTGGAGATTTCACCTACAATATTTCCCACTGTCATCAACTTCCTTCAACTTACCTCAGCAGAAGTGGAATGGGCTTATGCATGTATTAAAGGACTCTTGTGTTGTCATAGCTATTAGAATAGGCTACATCCCATAATTTCAGATTTCTGAGGAAAACAACTTTGAGAAAAGTTGCTGATTAAGATCAAAAATCTTTGGTTGATCCCTCTTTATGCTGAGGGAATGTATGGATTCTGCATGAAAAAAGTTCTTGGTAAGGTGTTAGCACTCTGACATTTTCTGATTTGTCCCTCTGTCCTCCACACACAGGCACACACAGAGACTTCCTCTGCACAACCCCTGGCTGCTCCAAATTCTTATACTAAGTGGTTTCACAGTTCATGGCTTGTGCCTGCTTCATGCACACAGGTAGTTCTAAAGTTAATAGAACTGCCTTCAGCATTCTTTGTTTCTTAGCAGGACTTTCTTTTCTTGAAGAGTGATATGTATGACAGTATCTGGAGGGGGCTGTTGTTTCTTCTTTTTTGCACTTTTAAGTTGATATAAGCTGATATTGGAATGAATGTGTTTTATCTCTTTATCTTACATAATTTGTGAGGAAGAAGGCCTCAGCAAGTTTTAAAAGCATTTATTTTCACCATTTTTTTTTAGTTCTCTTTTAATTTATTTACCTTTTTCGTTTCCTCTTTTTCCATTTCCTCCTGCCCTTGTCATAATTTTCTTTCTAAATATTTCTAAAATATCTTGAGTTGTCTTCTAAAACTAATTGCCCTCCCACTGTTTCCTTGTTTTCCTATTCTACATTTACAAGATTCATATTTCCACTTTCTCCCGTTGTTTTGTTCTGTGGAACAAATAGCTTATTTGTTATGGCACTTTTTCATCTTTTTCTTCAAGGTTTGGGTATCTTTGGCTTTGGTTTGGGGAAATTTGTGTTATGATACTGTATAGGCTTGTTGGCTCAGTATGTGTTATGACTTTCTGAAGATCAGTGCGCACTGAATGTGCCTCCTGTTGTTGCTTACAAAGCAAAACAACAGTGCTAGGAGCCTGGATTTCATAAGACCAAAGAAAACCTGTTTGATAGAATTCAGGAGCCAGAATTTTTTTTTTTCCTGAAGGTTTCAGAATCTGTATGAGTTCATTTTAAATTAGATACATATTATCATCTATGAAGACTCCTTGAGAAAATTTTGTCAGAATACGCAGGGGCTGAATTCTTCTGAAAACTCTGTCCGTTAACACCACAAATGAAGCTTCATTTTCTCCACTATGCGTCCCTTAAAGTCCATACATCTGCAAGTCATTAGGAAGTGATATATTTGCATTAAACAGTGATGTTGTAGAAGCAAGCCACAAACTAAACAATTCATCAAAAAATCGTGCAAGAGTCACCAGTGGACTCTGTCTTTAGAGATGTAATATAGAAAGGTGAAAAGGTGCTGTTCAAAGAGTAGAACTGTAAAACGTACCACCAGTTCTTTTTTTTTTCCTTTAAAACTGCTATAATGCTACTTTTATACACACTTATTTCCTGAGTTTAGTCTTCCATGTCTGTATTTGTGGTACTTATTTTTGTATGGATGCTGCAGCCTGAAACTCTTGTATCAATGGTTCCAAGCGTAGCTGAGAAATCTAAAACTACACAGTATCTAGTTTTCCTTTTCAGTGGGGTAGATCATGTCTGAGCCTATACAAAATCTTTGCATATCTGAGTCTGAGCATTTTCAGGTTTGGACTATGTTGAGAAATTGGAAGGCTGTACAGAGAATTTTTGAGGTCTCAGTTCAGCTGTGTCCATTTTGAAACAATTAAGTGGCCACACCGCTCTCCTGTTAAGGTAGCCACCGCTGTTATCGTGTTACAAAGAGCCCCTTTGCTGCTGAGGGTGGGTATGGAATGTCCTATGGCTGCAGCATCCCATGGTGGGGCGTGCATGGGGGGCACGGCGTGCACATCCTGCAGTGCAGCATGTGCCAGTCAATGCATCCCGGCTTCATACATCCGCAGACAGCTCCAAATGGCTTTCTCTGTAATGTTTGGTCTGCTGTGAATGGATATACACTGTTTAGTAATTTGCATTTAAACAGAACATCAACTTTCTGTAGAAATTGGACTGACCCTATTACTGTTACATGAAGTGCACTTACTAAACATTGTTTCTTGATATTTTGTAGAATGTTAAATATAGCCATAATTACTAATCACAAAATCTAATTTTATGCTTGAATTAAGCTACTGCACAACAGGGTTTTTTAAAATTCACAAGACAGTAATTTATTATTTGGCAAATTAACCTCTCTCATATTTTTCAACATTCTTTTGCAGCAAAAGTCTCATTTAAAATTGTTGATTATTCTGCCCAAAGAAAATTCCGGGATGCATTTTTACATTACTGCTGTTGCCTTTCCTGAATGGCCTGATATATGATCAGGTGAGGTCACATTTTTGGAGGAATCTCCTTCGAAGATCTCTATCCAGTGAAACAATACAGTGCTCTTAGCCTTCAAACTGCAAATCTTTGAAAACACAAAACTTCACCTGCTTAAAATCATACAACCACATTTAGAGGAAGAATTGTTAATGTGTTAAATCATTTATTAAGAACAATATTCCCTTTTATTTCTTTATTAAAAACCTAATAAACAGACATACAATATATTCAAACAGATATATATAGAACAATTTGTATATGTGTAGATATTTATACTTTCCTGTTTTGTCCTGTTACAGTCTATCCAGCTTATAATGCCTGTTGCATACAGAAAACATATTTAACAATTACATTTTTCAAAATAATCTCTTGAATTAGTCATTTACCAAGAGAAACAAGGATGCCTCCTTGACTCATATATGACAAAATACTAATGAGAATCAGTTTTAATAATAAGGATGAGAACTCGGAGACCATCAAAGATTAGATATCCTTGGAACAGAAAAAAAGTGTTTCTTAACCTCTAAGACCACTTGAAACTTATTGTCCAAGACAACATGATATTCAATTTAAGATCATGATTCATAAATTAGGAATGTAATTTAAATATATATTTCAATACAGAACAAAATGCCAGAATTCCTGGAAGACATGAGGTTCTCTATCAATTAAATCAACAACTGGATACCCTTGTGAGTCAGCTGAGTAAGATGCCGCGATAAGAATAAAAATTTTGCAGGCTTGTTTATCAGTCAGTTTGTAGCAAATCTCTCTGCATGGTGTACCATTTTTAACAGATATGCTTTATGATTCTAGATGAGCTATGGAAGTCCCAAATTACAGGTGAATGTGCAAGAGTCCATAACTCCTAAAATCAGAAGGATTCTTAATAGAAAAAATTACATGAAATTGTTGAGTTCTAGTTTTAATTAGAAATATATTTAAGCCTGCAGCGAAACTCAATGAAATGGAAAAATCACTTGCTGACAAAAGGTCAACAAATCCAAACCATCCATGCTCATGTAGTAGAGAGCTCTATTTCCATAATATTGGGGGACTGACTCTGTCTTCAAGGATGTTATCCAAATTTAAAGAATTGGTGGAAAATGTCATAGTATCAGAGAATGAGTCTGTAATAGGAAAGAATGTAAAGGACAAAAATTAGATTTATAGAGGTTGATCCACAACAAGAACATGTCCTTGGACAAAATATCTTAGCAGTCATTGCAATAATAAGAGGGGTTATTGTAAATTATAGCCGAGATTTCAGACAAGGTCCATTGCTGAAAATAAATCCTCAAAAACACCATGAAGTAGAAAAAAATAATGGATTTCTGAAGCAATAAAAGCATATAACAAGTTAACTGATGACAAAACATTTTCATAGCATGCATTACAGAAGTACATGCATTTGGAAACTGAGCTGGGTAATATCAGTATCAAAAAAACTTTTTTAAACCAACATTTCAAAATCTTTTTGATAACACTTGATCAAATATTGATTCCTAAGCCTGCATCATTGCTTAAAAATTTAACACTTTATAGTTACTTAAATAAATATTGGAACATATCTTCTTGGAAATTTTAATTAATTATTTTAAACTGGCATAGAGTTTGAAAGACATGTAGGTTTTGTCACATATTATGCATGCACATCTATCAGTTACTGGAGTAATCAGCTGTGAAGTGTAAATACACAGTTTGGAGGCTCCCATAACACTGTAGAAACAGGAGTTTCCCTCAATGGAAACAAGTATGGCAATAAATGAGTGGAATAGCACCAGTTCTTGAATTTTGATACGTAGTTGGTAATTATTTGGAGCCTAAAACTGACAGATAAATATTTATCAGTGATTTAAGGAACAGAGAAGACCATTATGTTCTATTCAGTTTGACATTCTGTGTAATACAGGTCACAGATCTTCACTCTGAGAAAATACATATCAAAGATATGAATACTACAGAATACAGATTTATTACATTGTGACAGATTATTTTGGAAGGACAGAAGTGTTACAGAATATTATATTAGCATGTGATGTATATTAGAGATACATAGATATTTCAAAGTTATGAATTCACTGTTGCACTGCCATGGTCATCGTTGATGTCAATTAATGAAAATATTATAAACCAGAAGCAGTATTGTGATAGTTTTGACCCCTGGAAAGAAAGACCTACTTATACCCACAGGCATGACCTACAGTGAAGATGAAGGATAATCTCGGGTCACAGAATGAATTCACATCATTCCAGCCCTGATTTGAAGAAAGGAAATAATGAGACAGACTGACAAAATTCAATCTGCATTAAAGATCTGGTTGGGATGATGAAATAAACTATACTTATTTTATGCTATCAGGCTTAATGAGATTAAAGAAATCTGCAGGAGTAGAACTGTAATAAAGTTCATAAACCTGCTGGGCGTAATCACAATGAGTTGCAAATGGATTAAAGACCAAATGAGTCTTCTGAAGGGAAAGGAACATAATGCCACACTTGAAAAAGATTACCAAGAACTTGGCATTCAGTATTTGTTCTGAGTAGATCAGCAGTATCATTAATCTGATAACTATGGCACAAATACTTTTGGCATTGTGTAAAAACACAAATCAGTTAATGAGTGAATTGTTGGAAGGTTATTTGGGTACTACAGAACTATTTTTTCCCATAATGTATTTCCATTTGAGTGTACTTCTATGAAATTATAATAATTAGGGTCAGATATTTTGGTACAAAATTGAAATTGAATCGCCTTAATGTAATTTGCAAGGTCAGATTCTGGATATTAGTTTTTACCAACTGCCAGGCAGAATTAGTGCATTCTGACAAATGATAAAAATACTGTACTCATAGTTCTCTAAAACTAACCAAGGAGAAACCAGAGTTTGCTGCATCAATGAACAGAATATATTTATAGGCCTTTTTTTTCCCTTTTTTTTTTTTTTTTTTTTTAATTTACCTCCTTACTCCACATCATTTTGAATGAAGCAAGAAAATGAACACTCCTTGCAGGAGAACCGAGTTCATAACTGTCACAAAACACTGGAAGTCAGCATGATAATGAGCCAATTTGTGTGGAAATGAACTCATTAATGCTAATGTTTTGCTGACTCCCAACTGATTCACGAACTCCTTAACAAAAATCAAAACAGAAGAAGGAGGGGAAGTTCATGAATTTTGGAACTGTTGTGTGAAGAAGTAAATGTGTCCCTTCTTTATTCATATTCCAATTTCAGTGATCTACTCTGTGCTCTGATCATTGCGTCCCACAATGCAGTCTGGGGAATATCAGTTTCTATAAAAGATATTACAGCAGAATTCTAGAAATACCTACTACATAGAAAAGAAAGTCTAGACTGTATTCAATTTTTAATTATTTTCTAACAAAGCACTTCTTTATTTTCAAATGAATAGGCTTTCCAACCTGAAAAAAATATAAATTTTTATATAAGAAATCTAAAAAACAATTCTGCAAGATATTGATTCTCATACAACACTTCAGATATCCACACAAATCTGTCCTTCATGCAAATGATGCTTTTACTGAGGTAATTTCCACACAGAGCATACCAGTATCGCCCGTTATTTTTGCATCCAACCCATATAATTCAAATTCACCATACTTTTTTCCCCTTAAAATAAACCCACAAAAAAACAGAGAACAGCTGAGGTACAAAGGTAAAACATGAAGTTTTGTTATCTCAGAAGAGTATAGAGTTTTATCACTGCAAGCTGCAAAATATTAGAAAGCTTCTACAGCAAAGTATATTCAAAGAGCTGGAGGTCACAAGGTATGTGCAGTTCAGATAAACATCTCAACTCTTAGCTCAGAAAGATTAGACTGTAAATCTTGCTTGAGTGCTTGAATAAGGAACTGCAGAAGTGCATCACATGAAGTTACAGCTATTTTATGAAGATTAATATAAATTTTTATGACTTAAGAAGATAAATTCACATTGAGTTTATTTTTAAATTGATATTTATTAGATTAGGTTAAGATGATACAGGGTTCAATTAACACAGTAATTTATAATTATTTTGTCTACTTTAATTCATACTTAAAGGTTCTAATTAATTAAAATTTTAGAAAATAATTTTTCTTGATTATACCTATTAGTTCAGTCAAAACTGCACTACCACTTATTTTTATAGGACCATAGTCAGTACAATTGTATTTCTTTGCTACTGAGCTACATACCTGAGCAAGGACGAGAGACAAATTAACTCAGCAAAAATATACTTATTTTATTTCCTAACCAATATTCAACATTTATAATAATTTTCTAAATGTGACAATTATCTATAATGCTATGTTTTACAGAATCTATCCAAATTAATATTTTTTAATTTTTTTTTCGTTGGTTGGTTGGTTGGTTGGTTGGTGGTTTTTTTTCTTGCATCAAAGCACCTTGAGTGGATCAAAGTTCTTTGAGTTCATATCTGAAGTGAGACATTCAGAATCATGACCACCTCCTAGACAGAAACCTAGTATTACCAAAAAATTCTTCCTCTCTTTGTTAAGGTAAAATATCACAATTTATTTTCCTTTTCTATTCAGCTTAGAAATTCCAAATTTGTCAACTTGTTGATGATCTGAATGAAGAAGATTAAACACTATAGTTAGGGGAAATAAATGGCAGTGACAAAATTACATATAATTTAACTTTTTTTTTTGGCTTCTTAAGGCTAGTTTTTAATGATTGGTGTAACAGTAATTGGTACGGCGCTGTTGTGCTGCTGAAAAGTCATGACAGAAAACATTCTGACCCTGCAGCATAGCTCTGAGATAACTGAGTTAATTTTAAGCAAGTAGTACCATATAGTGGCTAAAAAAGAACATCTGAGAGTCCATAAAGGTGGTTATTTTAATTATCAAAATAAGATCATTTTTTTCTAGTGGAGGCATCTCTCTACTACTACATTTTGTTTGCATACCTGAGAGGTATTTGAGTCATACTTATCTCTATTTCTTCGCTCTAGAAGAGTAATCCAAAGGGAACTGTATTTGCACCAAGCAACCTTACACATTGAGGACATGACCTGCTCTTAAGATTGCTGTTTTTCAGTGACAACAGTCCCAAAACTAAGCAGGCTGCAAATCACACTATTTTTACTAACAACTTGCAGTCAGTCCTTTCCACTAGACCTCCAAAGACTTTTTCCTGGAAACTTGGGTTTCCCCATCATTTGCATCATATGACAAAAGACTATCAGAAGGGAAACATGCAGTCAAAAGTCACTATGCACTGCAGACAGAATAGGGAGCATTACTTGCAGCCTCTTTTCTGCCCGTCTCCTTTTCTAAGGAGAGCAAATTTTTGGAAACTGTAACTATGTGATAATTTTGACAGCAAAAGCATTTCCCTGAGCAGAGAGTTGCAAAGGGTCACCTATGTGCAAAAGTGGTTTACTCCTGAGCAAACACTATCAAGAAATACTTTTTCCCTAAAGTGCTCTCATTGTAATTTTACCTGTCAATACCAGATGAATATCTGACCACACACTTTATTCATTCAGAATGAGTCAGGTAATGATCAGTGGCCTTATGTTATTTTTTCCCAGTTTTATTTTTATGCTTGTATGGCATTCAGCCTTTGCAGCACAGAGTGGGTGAAAAAAAAAAAGGCCAAATTTCATTTCTGGGAGTTTCTGAATTCTATTGCATTTCAATGAAGATTCACCTGTGCATATAGCAGCTGATCTACAGAAGAATATTTTGCACAGCTGGAACACATTAAAATATAAAATGTTATTTCAATGATCAGTTTCTCTCCTGTGCAGAGAAATATGTTCCAGATAAGCCTCAAAAACACATACTTTAGCACCAGAGTAGATACAGCAGTTTATGCAGATGGATAAAAGAACTATAATAATCTTGTTAGGAGAAGTTATATCATAGATGGAATTTCTTTGAGTATTTAGGCCTTTATTTATAATCTTCATAAATCACCTGAGCAGATAATCTTACTTTGAAAAGCTTAGACTTGCTGACAAAACAAAACTGTAAATATTGAAAAAAGTAATACCAAGCATTAAGTAAGCAGTTCCTACTGTAGATGGAGAAAAAAAATGGATTATTATGTGCACCAGATGACTAGTGTCGTATTAAAAGAGTATTGAGACATCTGAAAATCACCGATTGCTTCAAAAGAGAAAATTGGTGGGCACAGCATGAGCTCTGTCTCTCAACATTCCCCCATGAATGGGCTGGGGTGGACAATATCCTGGAAAGGGACACAACCAGGCCAGCTGACCCAAATTAACCAAGGGGATAATCCTTACCATATGACATCAGCTCAGATACAAAAGCTAAGGGAGGAGGGAGGAAGGGAGGGCATTTGTTATTTTTCAGTGTTTGCCTTCTGGAGCAGTTGCTACGCTGCTGAAGACCTGATTCCCAGGAAGTGTCTGAACATTTCTTGCTGACAGGAAGCAGAGATTAATTTTTTCCCCTTTGTTTATACGTGTACAAGCTTTCATTTTTTTCTTTTCTTTTTTTTTTTTTTTCTTTAGTAAACTACCTCATCTCAACCTACTTGTTGTTTTCCATCTTATTTTTCTCTCTCCTGTCCCACTAGGAAGGGGAGTGATAGAGCAGCTTGGAGGGCACCTGGCATACAGCCAAGGTGAACCCAATGCAGTGACTACCATCAACATATAAACAGAGACAGAACAGAACCAGTTGTTTTGTATCTGTCCCTTTTATCAACTATTAAAGAACAAACATCTGTCTGTATGACACAGAGCGTCATATGTCAAAGGAAAAGTCAGGTGAAAACCTCAGATACACCAACCAAAAACATTTCAATAGAAACCATTTTTCTGCTTGTATTTAGATTCATTCAGATATTCTTTTTCTTATAAATACTTTTTTATTCTTCTAAACTAAATGCAAAATTATGTAACCAAATTACTATAAGTAAATAAATAAGACACACACCTTATTCATCTTTGGTGTTTTCAGAAACATAAGAATAAATCAAACTTAGATTTTGAAAACACCAGAAATTTTCTAACATCCACATAAAATACAGCCTTCTGAAACTGCTCTATAACTCCACTTGTTTGACAGAAAAATCACCACCCTTTAGAGAAACATTCAATTAAATAATTTTGTTTCCACTCAGAAAGATCACTTATCATGCTCTCTTTATCAAACCAGTCATTTTCTTTGCCTTGTACCTAATTAAACTTGCCTTATGCAGTTCTTGAATCACAGTCCTTAACACTAAGGATGAAAATGGGCAATAATACTGCCTCTCTAAGGATTTTCATACATAGAGAAGATAATTTGCAGAAATCTAAATTTATAGCAGAGTCATCATTTCTCATTAGTTTCACCTGCAAACACTCAGCTCTCTGTACATGAGGTGTCAGACCATGCTTTGCAAGTGGAATAAATGGCCCCATGAAAAAGACACCTAGCAGACTGGCTGTCACTAGTAAGTCTCTGTTTGGTCCTTACTGCTGAGCTATGCTGGACAAAAATGGGTAGAAATTGTCCCCAGATTGTGGACATTGTGGAAATGTCATCATCTCCTCAGAGAAGTTCTCCAGGCTGTTTATTTCATATACAGATGGACACAAGCTGACTGCATATCTTGGACAACTGTTATGATTATGGGACTGAGTCTTTTCTGACTAATATTTCCTAACCTCTGTATGTCTGTGCAGGCATCCAGGAATGCTAGAAGGAAAAAGACCAACCAACCAAACAAACAAACAAATAAAGAAAATAACAACAGTGAAAAAAACCCCATAAACAATCCTCATTCTTTTCACGATATCCTCCTCCACTCTGTAAATTGGTTTCCATGTTGCATTTTTAATAGTGAATTGAATGATATCTGACATTTCCCCAGGTTTTATTCTATACAGGAATGCAAGATAAACGTGGAGGGAAAAGGGAAATAAATATCTAGTTGTAACTTAATCTATAGACCTCCTTCATTCCTTCAGGAGTGTTCAGCTGTCTGAAGTTGATCAGAGTAGCCAATGATCAAAGACCAGCAGGCTCCTTAGGTGATACTTAAGGATTAAACACATAATCTAATTCACATCCATTTTATAGAGTTTGATGCTAAAACTGACACTATTCTTTATCAAGATTCCTCCTAGAGATCTATAATCCTTGTAGATCATGCTCCCATTTGAGCTCACTTTTCCACTAGTCAAATGAACCAGGAGGTTCCCAGGTATGAGACTTGGATCTCATGTTATTTTGTATTTCTGAGTCATGATTTACCTCTTGAAATCACTTGCTGCTAACATTAAATCCGTTTAGGTTTTGCTATGAAATGATGTCACTATCAAGAATAAAATATAGACTACTTTTTTCTTTTCATTTACCAGAAGCAACTATAAAATAACTGTAATCTTTTCTTCTCTTTCTATCATGGTCTACTAAGGTAAATAACCTACCATTTAAAAAAAGCAAAAGAAATATTTCAATAATAATTTGACTTTTTTTTTCTAAGTAGTTTTATGAAGAGAGTAAATTTTAACAGTGAATAAAAGATACCTTTTTATTATGCAAAGCTAATCTCAGTTTGTTTTAAAATTGGTTTAGCAAAATTGCAACTTATGTGATCTCCAATCAAAATCTATCCACAAATAATTTGGTTTAATTTTCAAAACATCACAGTCAGATTTCAAACTGCGTCATGGCCATTACTTGTTTATCTATTTTTTTTAAAATAAAATAATAAAGATCAATTCCTAAGGGGAAAGAGAAAAAACAACCACTTGCTAATGAAAATTCCTGTATATGGTTATGGTAGAGCTCAGTTAAAGCTTCCTGTAGTTTACTGTAGAAAAAAGAGGTCAGCAGGTGATAGCATCCACATTCTGTTGTGGACAGACTGTTGTGTTTGCAGTCAGAATATCATGAGGTAGTAGAGATTAAAACTTTAAAAACTTCTCCCAAAATAAAGCTGATAGAGTTTCTCAGCCTCAAACTTAGTGTTTCTTTAAATTCTCTGTTATTCCTAAATCACAAAATGCATCTTAAGAATAAGTACGGGTTACACAGTTCAGTATCTGAATTCACCAGAACAAATTTGATATTCATTAAAATAATTGTTAAAGTTGTTATTTAACATTATAAGAAGTGTTAGATGAAAAGAAGCTAATTAGTGTTAAGAAACAAAAACATAGGTCTAAATTCTTTTTACTTCTCTAGTTTGAAAATTAATCCTACTAGCTTTCTTCATTGTATTTCTAATAAATAACGAATTATTACTTAATGTATCTGGCCTCCATCATACTTTTTGTTATAAGAGCAGTCTTTTGTAAAATACTGGGATTGGCAGGTAAATGACACGAACATAACTGTAGCCAAGTTTTTTTCCTTAGCTTTGTATATTTATACTACTAACATTTGAATTATTAAAATGAAGACATTTATAAATTATGTGCCTTATAAATTATTTAACATCTGAAGAATATAAGAAGAGATGAAATATAATTGTTGTTAGTGTCTCTTCTATAAACTAATAGTTAAATCCATGGGAGTCAGCTTATTGGTTCCAGTTGATTTTGCATCTAAACAAACAGGAAACCAAATTTTATCTTAATCATCCCCTTCACACTTTGTTTACAATTAATGTTTACTTTAAACTTTACAAATGAGATTAAAGCTTCATTTTAATCAAATAAATAGACCTAAGTGAACCTTGACTATGAGTTTGCTATAAATGTTTCTAGGAATCACAGAGAGTAGGAACAATAGCATTTTGTTATCTTAGCAGTCACTATGATTGAGTGACAAAATGAAGTCAATGGGTTTGCATCAATAACTCACCTAACCCATAAGAATGTGCAGTTATGCAATATTCTGTCTTCCTACATCACAAGATTCACAGAAACACCTGCTTAAGTAATTTTATGCTTATTCACTTGGGAAAACAGACAAAGATTAAAGACTAACAGGCTGTCAAATGTATTTTTCCTTTATTTTAACATTTTCTGTCCTCTAGTTCTCTGGAAAACAGTATCTGGAATCAGTAGAAGTGCATTTATTCTTCTGGCTAAAGAATGAACATATTTATTTCTTATTTTGACACAATTAATTAACTATTTAAATATTCTCAAGTGAGGGATTAGAATGACAATACTTGGCCTCAAGCACATTTCATCCTTTTGTTTTAAATCCTTGCAGTACCTGTACATAATATTGCTATTGACATGTTAGCTATAGCTAAAGGAATAGTGAAAATTGCAGAGAAATTAATTGCAACTTCCCATTCAGAGGTGAACAAGAAAGAGTTAATTCGTAAGTTTTCTCTCAAGATAAGAATTTTTAAGAATGTCTGTGAAATTACAAATAATTAATTGAATTGTGTTATGTTACAAGATCTGATTTACTGAAACAGCTTTGGTTGGTTGGTTTGTTTGTTTGTTTGTTTGTTTGTTTGGGTTTTTTTGGGTTTTTTTCCACAAAGATTGAAAGAAGGGTATTTTTAACAGATTTTGAATTAGCTGCATTCTTACACATTTCCCACCAAGGTCCATGTTTTGAGTTTTGAAAAGTTAAGTCCCTAATTAAAAAGTCCAGTTTTATAGAATCCAACTGACTGAAAGGAGCTGTGGAGTACAAGAGGAGGAGGCTGCCCAGCAAGCCTTGGCTGCAGAATGGACTGACAGTGCCAAGTACAGGTACAGTGGCTTCCATGGGGCACTGTGTTAACCAGTCACTTGTCACATGTTTTCTGCAGTGCAAAGCACGTTAGAGACCTAGTCTCAAACGTGCCCCATATATTATCTCAGAACCATAATCAGAATTCTAAAGAAACTCAAGAATTCAAGCCTTAAAATCATGGATTTCATGAGGAGGGGGGAAAAAAACAAAAAAAAACAAACAAAACAAAAAAACCCCAACTTTTTTTAAAATTTATTTTTGCAAATCTCTTGCACCCATAAATGTCACATATCTTACTAACTTGTATTTATTTGCAAGACAATATCCAATCCTTTGGCAATTGCTAGCAGAATCCAGTTCAAGAAGATTTAAAACCTATAGATAATTGTATGATATATAATATTAGCCTCAAAATGACTACAATAAAGTGAAAGGGATTTTCCTTAGGCTTGAGAGCAGCAGGGAAGTATTGATGAACCAGCCACCTGTGACGAATATCAAAATTATCCAAACATGCAGAGAGTTACATATTATTCGCAGGGATAGGAAAATACATTCAAAATATTCATTAAACAGGCATCTTGGAGGGAGATATTTACCAGGGTTCACTAGGGAAATTATTTAGGTACCCTGTAAAGAGGTATTAGTTTAGTCTAGTGAAATGAAAGCTGACAAGACATTATTGAGGAAAATATTAAAGAATAACACAAGTATAGAGTTAAGAAAATCCTGTAATAATATGCAGAAGCATACACCGATAATGAATTAATTTAATTTAATTTATAATCCTCATGAGTAAAAGCTATGACACATTTTAATGGTCTGTGGCACAGGATTCGTTCCACTTTCTGAGATCATCTAGGAGTTTTATTTCTTAAATATACTATCATTGCAAAAAACTTGGGCTATTGGCAACATCCATGGTATTTTGTCTTTCTCGAGTGCATTAGATATATCAATTTTGTTTTTCACTACATGTCATAGGTTCATTGCAAAACTTAAGTTTAATCTGTATTCTACAAACTCTTCTACATCTACATTTCAATTACATGCACTTACAGAATTTTGGATGTTCTGTCTTCCTGGGTGTGAAAAACTAACTTCCTTGAAAGATTTCCAAACTTACTCCAGATTGTACCTGTCTGTAAGTGTATTATCCTGGAAACAAAATCACAGCACTTTCTCCCATTTCACATGTGATGCTAAAAATAGTTCCTAAAAAACCCCCAATGTCTTTCACTGCATTGAATCTTTGTTTGTGGTTTTTATCATTTAGGAAGGCTAAAATGGGAAGAAATACAGCTAACAATTGCTGCAGCTACTCAGCTGAATTACTACATTTGCTAGCAATTTTGCTTCATCTTTCAGCTGAATCATTGTTGTGTACTGACAAAGTTAAAATAGCCTTTCCTCATAAAGACAACAAAACCAGGTTTTTCACCTCTGAGTATTGGTATAGAGATTGAACAGAGTTTTTACATAAATGCATTTCAAATTTTTAATTATTTCTGAAATTTATAATGGGAGAAGTTAGTGAAAACACTATTTTGGGAATGGACAATCACGACTGTAGAATATGAGGCTAGCTCATAGAACCCTTTCAGCCTCCCACAGGCTAAGCTGTTTGGCATAGCACTGCAGCTGCCTTCAGAGGCAGATGATCCATCACCTCCTCAGCAGGTGGTATGGGAAATAAGAAACTATAAGAGGGAAAAGGAACAATAATAACTGTAATAATAGCTGCGAAAAACCCTCCCAATAATAGTAAGTATTTGCAAGGCAGGGATAATGTGTTCTATCTCAAACTTGCTGAGTTTGCAAGCCTTGCAAGGCTGTATTATGACACATGCTGAGATTCAAACCATTCAGCAAAGGATAAGGAAAGATATGACTTTCTGTAAGACCTTTTCACAGACCCCAGGGGTAAATTGAATCTATATGCTGATTTCAAATAGACTTAAACCCTCTGCCCACATCCAAAACAGAACTCAAAACTTCAGAAATAGTGTTAAGACTACAAAGATGAAGGTGAATAATTTTTTATCTATCTCTGATGGTTCTTATTCTCAGTTTCTTCAAGAAAGTCTCAGCAGTACACATTTGCAAAAGGAACAGACTTGCATTCTGTTTTATGCTCTCAGTGTGTCAGATCATGATTAGCTGTAAAGAATCCACTCTGCTATTTTTTTCCCTGTTAATTGATCATAAAGCAGTAGCTCAGTAA
This sequence comes from Alethe castanea, assembly GCA_024734035.1. Lineage (NCBI taxonomy): Eukaryota > Metazoa > Chordata > Aves > Passeriformes > Muscicapidae > Alethe > Alethe castanea. The sequence goes on from JANRGV010000001.1 coordinate 72,311,748, forward strand.
CCTCATGAGATTTATACATTCCCATATATGTGACGATATAAGGAAGTTGAATTCAGATAAAAGTAGGAAGAAGAGAAAGGGTGAATTCTGCCTTTCCCGAAAGGTTTCAAGGATACCTCCAGGAAATGTTGCTTGGTGTTTCTCAGTTCATTTGCTTCTGTTCTGTGACTACGTCATGGATAATAAAAGAGGCCTATGTAAGAAGCCTTAAAATTACTATCTGGAGTTTTATTTGCCTTGCTTGGATGATGAAATTGTTCAGCAGTTTATCCAGAATGCTATAATGTTTTGAAGTCCACAGCAATTTCAGCACTTACCAGCATTTTTTCCTTGCATTGAACTTTATCTTTCAGCAAAGTGATAATGAACATAAACTCATGGATTATTGTTCCAAGGTTTACAGTTTGGGCCAGGGACTCACAAAATTGAAAACTCATATTTTTTAGATGTACAGTTATTTGAGAGTTTTCTTTTGTACTTGAAGATATTTAATTTCACGAAAATTACAAAACAAAGGCAAATGCAAAACCAAAAGTAGAATCAGTTACTAATGGTGTCAAGGAAGATTTACCTCTGATTTGAATATTTGTTTGTGCTATGTGTCATAGAATTGGAAGAGACTTCATACATCATCTAAGTCATTCTCCTATCCAACATATACATAAATAATTTAAAATAATTTGGGTGTAAAAACTTTAGATGATGAATATGCAAAATATTTTGTGCAAGGACCTCTTGAATTAGCTGTCATAATCCTGTGCTGTTTTTCTGTACTGACTTCAGAGAAAAGTATCTTGGTAGTATTTTGCTAAAAATTAAAAAAGGTAAAAAAATTACAATAATTCATAAAACACTGTTGTAGTTTCAACCAAACATAAAAGTTCAAGATTGTCTAAACTCTGATGAAAATCTTCATCCCATCCTTAAATTGAATTTGTTATAGTTGAGACAACAGCTTGCTCTCATGTTGCACAGAGACTTATTGAAACTGGGAGAAACACTGACAAAGTACAAAGTCTTGGAGCACAACCCAGCAAACAAAGGGTGGAAAAGTTACCCAAACAACATCATGAACTCACAAAGTTGTTTATAAACAGTCATAAAGAATAGTCTCTAACTTTCATAAAGAAAAACAAATATATTGGTTGTTGCTGAGTATTCTCTAGTTCTGTAAAATTTTTACTTCTCTTTGGAACAGTAAGGAATTGAAAACTTCAGAAGCATTATATTTTTCACTGAGCATTTCAGAAGAAACCTGCAGAAACAGCAAATCACAGTTGACTGCTTTGGCTGTTTTAGTGACGCGGTGTGATTGCAAACATAGTACTTCCAACATCTAGCACCTGCAATGAAAAGAAGTGGTTGAGACACCAAAGAAATTACTGAGAAAAATTGAAAATTAAAGGAATGCCTGTATGCAACATGACAGTGACACATGTACAGGTCAAGCCAAGTTCAGAAGACTAGATGAGCAGCTGAAAGAATATTGCTGCCAAATTCAAGCACTCCTTTTGAAAAAACAACTAGTTAGATGTGACAGCTTTTTTTTTAATGTCTGAATAATGTCTGAAATTTCCCCACATCCAATCTCTGAGAAAAATGCTAATAAAAATTAATGAGAGAAATATGAGAGGATCAATGCTGCTACTGAACATTGTGCTGCACAGCCTCCATGCTTGATACCAGCAAAAGTTGGTTTGTATGAAAGACCGAGGAGTCATTTGCTTCAGTCCTGAGGCTAGCTGATTTTCAGTGTGCAGTCTTGGAATATACAGACTTAGATAATTCAAGATGCTTTAAGAACAAGCATCATAATTGTGAGTAGTTATTTGATAATAAAAACTTCATAAATGTAATAGATTAGATAAATAATATATCAAAACAAAAGATGAATAGCCGGGAAAAGAAACCAAAGTTGCCAAATTGTCCTGGATGATTATGTATTTTGTTTCTAATTCACAAAGGAGAAGTAGTTTACAGTAACCAGCTGGAAGACTTGAGGCTGGAAGAAAAAACATAACAGGATGGCACAGGGAATAATACTTAATCTTTTTCCCTTATTGCAGTAAATTCCATAGCCAGCACTGAAGAAAGTGACTCTTCTTTGATTATGTGTCACTATTCTTTGAAGCAAAATAAATCAGCTTACCCAGTTCTGCAGCAGCTGGGCTACTTTGAGTGCCTATGGTACCTCCCCTTACATATACCTGAGGTATAGCTGTCCTCCAGTGCACAGTGAAAACCCACTTGAAAAATATACTAGCAATTGTCTTTAAAATAGCTCCAGATATTTTCAAGATATTAAAATAAAATTATGCCCTTAAGTTTACATTAAGTGGTTTACATATGTTCAGAAGCTGAAATTTACATTGGCCACATCCATCTCCTCCAAATGCACTTGTTTTTAAAATTTCTGGGGGCTGAAACTTTTGTATAGGAGTATTCAATTCTGTTTTTGCTTGACATTCCTCCTAAAGAAAAGGTCCTGAGATTTATTCATTGCAAAGTAAGCCTATTAAAGTGTCAAAGGTTGAGAAATGAGAAATACTGGTACACTCATCAAAATGCTTCTGGCTGGGACATGTTGTGTTATAGCTTTAAAAAAAGATAATTGAAGAGGATAATTTATCATGACTACTTTTAGATAGACTGATTGTAATTTAACTTGCTTGTATAGGATGTTTTGGGGGTGGGTTAAGAGAAAGCTGATTAATAAGCAGAGCGGTCTTTGTGGTAACATGTAGTTTCTTTTAAATATTACTGCACTTATATTTGGCATAATCACTATTAATAGTGATTTGGAAAATAATCTAATATAACTATGAAAATAAAATTGATAATACATTTTTATGCGGTGCCCATGGACATTATTTTTAGCTCAGTGGAATGTGTCAGTGTTTGGTGATATTACAAAGTGGAAAGTAGTTCTGAACATTCAATGATTGTTCTCTGTTAGAAAATTACCTAAACAATTTCCTTTATAGTCCAGACTAAAAAATCTCTCATAGTTATTGTACGCATCTCTGTGGTAATTATATTTTTCATAAAGTATTTTCTTCAGGAATTTAATTTGTGAGTGATAAGTATAGATTGTGAAGTGTCAGATCTTAAATTTTCTTGCAGCCTGACATTTTCTTGCAGGTAAAGCATTTACTGAAATGTCAAAATTGGTGAATTAGACTGATGAATTAATACAAAAGGGCTTGCACACTCCTGGCCTCCCTTTCATTATCACGTGTTCTCCAAAGTTATGTGGGGTTTTGACATCACAGGGAAATTGAAGGGGGTTTAATTTTTTTTCCTCCATTTTTTTTTCATCAACAGGCTGCTGAGATAAAAAGTTCAGATATTCAGATAACCAATATTCTTCAAGTGAGAATTGTCATTTATTTGTCTGGGGTTTGAGGGAGGTTTTTTGGTTTTTTTTATTTAGGAACTTTCATGGTTTTTTGTTTTTGGGTTTTTTTTTTTTTGTTTTTTGGGTTTTTTTGGGGTTTTTTTGTTTTTTGTTTCTACTTGCTGTACTTTGCCCAGAAACTCACAAAGTTACAGAATCACTTGGTTGGAAGAGACCTTTAAGATCATCAAGTCCAACCCATGCCCCAACACTTCAACTAAACCATGGCATTGAGTGCCACATCTGGTCTTTTTTTAAACACATCCAGGGATGGTGACTCCATCACCTCCCTGGGCAGACAATTCCAGTACTTTATCACTCTTTCTGTAAAAACTTTTCCTTATATCCAACCTAAATTTCCCTTGGTGCAGCTTAAGACTGTGTCCTCTCATTCTATCAACTGCTGT
>JANRGV010000001.1:72324111-72372286 GCA_024734035.1 Alethe castanea
GATCCCCATGGGCTGTGGGTGGATCTCTGCATCCCCCATGGATCCCCATGGGCTGTGGGTGGATCTCTGCATTCCCCTGTGGATCCTCATGGGCTTTGGGTGGATCTCTGCATCCCCCATGCAATAGTATCATTGTTTGATTTTGACTGATTAGATTTTTAAAGGCATGAAATAGACTTGAATGATCCCAAGCAGTGTACTGCTCTTGGTATATAGGTTTATATAGTCTACATTTCTTTCAAGAAGTATTTAGACTTTAAAGTAACAGTACTTGATAACAATAGTTTTCCTTTCCTATTATAACACTTAAACATTATTTAACCTAAACGACCACTTTTTCAAATTCTTACAATTTGTTAAGATTTAAAAACCTTTCCACTCCCCAGTCTGGAAAGATATTTTGGCACAAATCTTGTATGGAACTGCTAGTACTTAAATTCAGTGCTGAATTTGGCCTAGTAATAGAAACACTAATTTCATTTAAATTAGTAATGTTCTGGAGATTGACATCAGCTGGACCTGGGTCCTACTTATTTCTTCTACTAATGTCAAGTGAAGCAATCTTTGCTTCTTCTAGTAACCAACTAAAGCTTTCCATTTGCCTGATGATGCAAAGATTGGCTTGCAGTAAATAATACCATGTCAGAGGAAAAGAGATCAGTGATGTTATGCATTCAGGAACACGTCCTGAGGATTTTCTGTTGCAGTAAAAATGAAGGTATTGAAACCTAATTAAACTGTTCCTTGATTCAAACACTCAAAAAAACTGATTATAATTTTTAGATGGCAATCTACTGATTTTGTAGGGAACGTAGAGAGCACACTGTTTTTCTGAAGGGCTTTGATTTACCTTGCATTTCAACAGGATAGTAGCACTGAAAGGGCAAGTTCCACATATCTGCCTGTGGTGTTATGATGGCATTGCTATTCCTCTGGTAACGGTGAGGAGATATTGAGAGCAGGTCAGAAACTGAATCAGAGGAAGGGAACTTTTTTTTTGCTCCGTAGAATACCTAGACGTATGCTTAACTTTCCTCTCTGACAGTGCTTCATAGAAGATGTATGTTGATTTGCTTCATCAAGACAACATTTCCAAAGGCCTAACGGAGCCATCCGTGAACTGTCCCCACAGGCTCTTCTATTAATCAAATTCTCATAGCAGTAATTTCATTTGGTCTTAAAATAATTAATCTAATTCATCCCATGATAATTAGTGCAGGGTATTACTACATTTAATAAACCAGATTCTCAAATCGAGAGTTACATTTTTAGACTTTCTTTTCCAGTACATTTAAAATAAACTCCTTAGGTAAAAGAAAATTAATAAAACTTAAATTAAATTCTTAATTATTATGAACAAGATATATTTATTCTTTTTTCTTACCATGTACCAGATTGCATGCACAGCTAGCTAGTAATTTACAAATGAGCAATTATCCATCACTAGGGAACGAGAAGGAGATAGATAAGTTCAAATGTTATATATCAGCAATTACTATTTTAGAATATAGAAAAAAAGAATCTGTAAGAAAAAAAGGAAATAAACTTACTCTGTTATTATACTTCCATGGACAAAAATGTCAATGAAAAAGGAAAAGTAATGTGTTTGAGTGTTGGTTGGCGCAGTTTTGTTTAGGTTCTGAGAGGAGAACTTTAGACAGCATTACTCCTTGGTGGAATGTCTTCTATCCCAGAGTGCACTGGCAGCAAAACACAGGAGTATGAGTGAACCACAGCCCATATAACCTATTTCTTTTCTTTACAAAAAAGTTTTCACACGAATGTTAAAAAAAAAAAAAAAAAGACAATGGGCAATGGAGTTTCCCCTCTTCAGGACTCTGCTTGACTAGCACTTGATATATGTTATATACCTCTCAGTTCCTAGTCCCTGGTTTTTGATGCAGTATGCCACAATTTTTTCCTATTAGAGGAAATTTTTTTTCCAAACCACTTCCAAAGCAGCCAAATTAATCTGGCCTATCATATTTTTAGTGGAGTGGGCTTGTTTTGGTGCAGGTTTTTTGTTTGTTTGGGTTTTTTGTAATTTATTTTCTTTTGAGAGTTAGTTAAAATGACCATACATAGGGATGAAATCAGTTGGAAACTCACAAAGAACATTATTCTACAATATCCTACAATACCTACAATATCCTATCTACAGTATTATCCTGAAACTCTTTCTAGGGCTGAAAATGCCAAAAGTACTTTCTCATGGCTGTCCAATAGTGCAGATCTCTGTTTCAGAAAGTCAGGAGACATGGATATGTGTAAAATGAAACTTAACAATTTTCTAGTGCTAACCATATGTTTTATGGGCTTAGTAATAGTAAACTTTTAGCTTAAGTGAAGTTGCAGAAGAATATTTCATTTTTATGTCACTGTTTATAACTGTACTTTTACTGTTCTCTTTTTTTTTCCTGAATTCATCCTAGCAGTATCTGTTCTTAAATAATTGAAATTCATTTAATTATGACTTTACTTGAAAGATGTACAATTAAAGAACCTGTAAATTAAACTTTTGGGGATGATTAAACTAGTTTAGTAGGAGAGATTTAATGATTTGGAATATAAAAGTACAAAACCTTTATTTCATCTTATTATAAAATGGACATTTTTACATGGTAAAATATGTTTAAAAGCAAAACTTGAACAGTTCACAATAAAGACTAATGCCCATGTAATCATGTAAGCCTTTTTTTTTTTTTCTTTTAAATGGCAGGGGAAAAGGAAATACTGCAATACATATTTCAGGTTTAATATTAGATTCTCAGACATAGAGAGGGAGGGGAATGGGCCTATATTTTCTATATTATTTTCTATAAGCAATGAAAAATATATATTACTGATCTTTTACCTAAACATACTTGCAAAATAATACATCTAAAAATGCCTTAGGCATAATAAAGAAACAACAGACACTTGTATAGAGTTTTTACTTTCTTAAATATTAATTAAAATTTCAACTTCTTTGTCACCACTGTCTTATGAGAGATGTTTATAAGGAAATAGCATCTTCCTTTGGGCATTCAATTCAAAACCACCTAAAGTATTTTCACGGAAACCACTGATCTTAGCCATCAGTTGAGCACTATTGTCTTAAAATGTCAGTTTAAAATTGTCTAAATGGATTCTCCGTGACTGGTCTGTCTAAGTCATGGAGGGACAGAAATAAATGAGGAGGAAAAGAAGCCCTGCATCACTGCTGCAATCCCTCACAGCCTTTCCTATAAGGCAGAAGGTGAATTTCCCCGACAATTAGAGGCTGGTGCTTTGTAAGATTCAGTCACTTGTCTGTCATGCTACAGACAATATTTAAACTCTTGTCGCACTGCAGCTGAACTGAGTGAATTGTGAGATTTTCTGTTGTGCACTGATGACCTGCATTCATAATATGAGAAGAGTGGACAGATATGTTTTAGTTATATGTATCTACGTTACAGTTATGCATACCTTTACACAGATTTACCATGACTAATATTAAATTTATCTACCCAGGTACCAGCATTGGAAATCCATCATCATGAAGCCCAGATAGATATATTTTATTCTATTTTACCTAAGTAGTTGCAATAGGATGTTCATACTCAACAATTTTTTTTTCATGATGTTTAAATATTTTGCAAATCAAGACCTTAATTAATCCTATGCCAAACATTTATATTTGAATCCAGCTATACATATGAGCTAAAACAATTTGATTTTATCTTCACAGAATCACAGGATTGTATATTCTGCACAAGACCTTTAAGGTCAAGTCTGAAATGGGTGACTAACTTTTTATAGTTTCAAATATTCCAATCTTAAATAATACAGTCTTTCTCAAAATGAAAGATAACTTATTCTAGAATGGAAGACTAAAAAACCCTAAAATAAAACATTATTTTACAAGAATTCTTAATAAGTTTGTTACACATTTTCTAAGCTCTCTGTTCTGGGTATTTTTTATGACAAAACAGAAGAGACACATGTTCTAATTTAAGTCTTTCTGGAACCATTTTTCAATTACTAAAGACATTGTAAGTTCTATGTCTCTCTTCCAAATTATCTGTTTAAAAAAGCATCCATTCATCTTCCCATAAGCTATCTGTATTTCTGAAAGGGACCTCAAGAAATCTCTAAATTGTAAAAATAGCTAAATTTACACATGACATCAGTAAACGATTGAATATTCTTACTTCTCATTTAATGTTGTTTTGTTTTTTTTAATTGCAGTGGGAAAACTGTCATTTCAGACAGACCTATTCTGTTGCTATGGGCTATTGACCTAAAGGAGTGGTTACCTAGAAGTGTCTTGTCCTGATTTGCTTTCAAATGTCAGGATTTATATACAAACATTATTTTCCTCAACTGACAGAGAGTCCTGTTGCTCCTGTGAGTTTGCATGCAGCTCAGTCAGATGGAAAAGGAGACACTGGTGTCTGAAGAAGTGTTTTTGCATGCGGCCTCATATGTTGGACAGGACGGATGGAGGATGAAATGCAATTGAATCCTTTCTGAAGGTTTTGGGTAGGGTAGAACAAGATTTCTTCATGATAGCTGCTATGGGGCTGTGTTTTGGATTTGTGCTGGGAGCAAGTTGTTAATACAGGGATGTTTTCATTACTGCTGAGCAGGGTCAGGCCAAGATCCAAGGACTTTTCTGCTTTTCACCTCACCCCACAGCAAACAGAATGGGGCACACAAGAAGTTGGAAAGGGGACACAGGTAGGACAGCTGACCACAACCATAGCATATGATGTCATGCTTAGCATATACGGCTGCAGGACAGGTTGATGCTGAGGGCTACTGCTTGAGAGCTCGCTGGGCATCAGTTGCTTGGTGGTGAGAAATTGTTTCAATCCACATCACTTGTCTTTCCTTGGATTTTCTTTTTCTCTTTGCGTTGCCTGTGTTTTTCTCACTATTATGCTTCTGATTCTCTATCTTCTCACTAGGGCAGAGGAGTGGGGAAGTGGCTGTGTAGTATTTAGTTGTTTCCCGGGGTTAAATGCTGACAGTATTGAACACAATAAGAATTAATGCATTTTCACAATTCAAAATAATAATTTAGTTATAGGAACATAAAATGAATTTTTTTGGTTTTGTATAAAGCACCTTTTTCTTCTGATAATTCTTTGATTAGATATCTGTAGATCAGTTTTGTTTCTAAACAGAAATATTGAACTTTTCTTTCTTTTTACATTAGTTAGTGATTGAACATCCAGGGTTTTTTCACTCCTTCTGACATTCCAACATATTGGAGAGAATCAGACTTACACATTTCTAGGAATCGTAATTTGCAAGGACAAAAAGCTTTGTGCAACAGTTGTTTCTTGCAAAGTGCAACATTTACTTTAGAGATTATATTAACCACAGTGAACAAGTGATATGCTTTATACTAAAGAGAAAAGGCATTACCATGATGCCTCATAATAGAGATCAAGAAAATGCTTCTGAGCACTATACCTCTAGCATGGTTTCAAAAGTCACTATTTCTTACAATCTATTTTAAGTATTCATAACTGAATCACTTTTTATAATATATAAATGATGATAGTTAAAGACAGTGCTTTTTCTAAAAGGTAATAAGAATTGGTGGAGGTTATCCAGTTGTCACGTCTGATTGCAGCAATCCTTTCTTGTTTTAAGAATGTGTATAATTGCCACAAGTTCACATAGACCCTTGAATTTCAGGATCTCTTCCCATTCTGCTGTTGCTTTCCACCTGTCTATTGCTGTTGCTTTCCACCTGTCTATTGCTGTTGCTTCCCAAGACAGGAATCTTTCCATCATTTGGACATACTTCCAGCCACATCTGGCAGCTTTGGATGTGCTTTGCTGCCCCATGCCTTGAAAACACCTATGGTGCTTAGTAAATATGTTTTCCAGAATGCTCTCCACCACATTCTCTTAGGCAAAAAAACGTATATCAATGAGGCTGGAAAGCCTTAGGGGCTTTTCTCTAACATTTAATTGTGACAAGAATATTAATAAGGGTGTCATGTTAAGGGTTGCAGGTAAATGACTGGTTTAAGCAAATTAGTCTAACTGAGAAGGACATGGAATAAGATATATGAGAAATTGCTGGACAAGATAGAAAACTCTAAGTGTGAGAAACTTGCTGAATTATAGATGCTGCTGTGAGGGAATGCTGTGTATCACAAGTGGTTAAGGAGAAGCTATGGAAGGAGAGACTCAACTTCACATATAGCTGGTGGACAGCACTAGAAATATTTTTGGGAGCAGTCTTGCAAGGCCAGGAACATAGGTAAGGCTGACATTGTCAAGGCAACACTGTCATAAATGGGAAGTTTGTGTTCAATTGTGACAAAAATGGGAATTATGGGAAATAAAATAAATAGAGCAGGTTTCATAGCCAAGCAAGCAGATTGTGGTGGAGACAGAGAGGTAAAATGATGGTGAAAATTAGTCAGGAAATGACCAAAAAAACCCAAAAAACAAGGTGCGTGTGCTGCTTTTGTCTGGGAGCACCTGTTGGCAGCCTTGGACATAACCAGTACATTGAGCACAAACAGAGAAACAGACCCCTTTTCCCTGACCACACCAAAAGTGACAGACTGCTACCACGGTCACAAGCCACTTCATTCCACACAGCACCAATCCTTGCACAAATATATCGACTATATTAAGATATAAAACTTTCTACTAGCTCTTGACAGAGAACATATGAGGGAGGAAACAAAATGTATTTGAGAATAGCAATGGATATAAACTAGTCAGTTCATCAAATACAATCTGCTGACATGTGCAAAGTCCATCACAAAAGTCAGATGCTGAGATGAGTAATGTGGGCCAGGGCACTACTAATTCACGTGTCAATGCCACTAGAAGAGTAACATCAAAGCCCCACAAATATTTCAGGAAAGGGTAGTTTGAAACTGCTGCCACATGGAACAGTCATCATCCCAGCACATTTACTGAAACAGGAATTTTTTTCTTGATCTATATAATTCTGGCTTCAAATAGCTTAAAATGCTTTCAGAACCACCGCATGCTTCTGTATTATTTCAACTGCACAAACCAAGGGAAAAATTAAAGCAAAAGTTTCACATCACCAGACATATGATGCATATATTGTTGGAGTAAGGTGTAACCACGCCATCTTGAAAATAACTGGAGATTTGGGGGAAGGAGTTGTGGTTTTGGTGATTTTTTTCTTTTTTTTTTTTTAATCAAAAAAACTTCAATATCCATCTATTTTTTTATACTCTCTCAAACATTTCCATATAGATTGAGATTTTTTTTTTTGCCAGCTAGATTTAAATCCAAACAAAATAAGCCAATAATTACAGTACCGGAAGGTACAATGTTCAACTTTTTGTCCTTCTGCATTAGTTTACCAGCCCTGTATATGTTTAAATTGTCAATTATTTGTCTCGAACTTTTTCTTATATCTCCTCTAGGATAATTACTAGGATCAGTTCTAATTTTTTGGCATAAAAAACATTGAGCCATATTTTCTTGTGTTTTTGAATTGATTATAAAGGTCCATTACATTTGTAGTTTTGTATCTGGAGGTTTTGTTTCTGGATTTTTTGGTTGTTTTGGTTTTTTTTCCCAACTTATAAAAAACTCAAGAAAATAAAACTCATAAAAATTTTTTAAGGGCAGGGTATCCATACGTTCATGCCAAGAATTTTACAGACAGAGAGATTCTGTCTGCTTACCCTGAAAGAAAATTTGATTAAGACATAAGGCATTCAAGCAGACATCCTATAAGGTATTTGTCAAAGAGTTAGAGTCCCATATTGATGTATTTGCTCACTGCTATAAATGCTTTTGAAGTATGCACTCTAACAGAGCCAAATGTCATCCAATAAAGCAAATCCCATGTGTGTATGTTTCTATGTACACATATTCACACACACAAAACAATAGTCAGGCTGACCACAGAATCCTGAAATTGATAATAATGATTTTTTTTTTTCTCAGAAAATTCATGGTTTTAAAGAAATACTGGTGAGAGCCATTAGACAGAGCTCACTAGCGAAATCTGCAGGTGTGAGCAACCATGATCAAACAGCGTGTGAAACTCAAATACTTTCCAGCTTCTGAAGGAATAGTACAGTGTAAGACATGCTGACAGCGTGAAGACAAACAAATCAAGAGACATATTACAAAAAAGGCTCATGGAAACCTAGAATTGTTTATGACCTCTAAGATCTAACAGACCTCTAAGATCATCAAGTCCAACCATTATACCCAGCACAATGAAGTCCACCATTAAACCATGTACCCAAAGGCCACATCTACACATCTTCAAAATATCTCCAGAGCATAGTGACTCTACCACTTACCTAGACAGCCTGTTCCAGTGTTTGACAACCTTTTTGATGAATAAATTCTGTTAATATCAGATGTAAACCTCCCCTGGAGCAAATTGAGCACTTCCTCTCTTGTCCTATTGCTTGTTTCTTGAGAAGAGACAAATCCCCCTCCTTTCAGTTAGTTCCAGGAAGTGACTCCTTTTCCCCAGGCTAAACACCCCAGGTCCCTCAGACTTGTGCCCCTGACCCTTCACCAGCTCTATTGCCCTTGTCTAGATACACTCCAGACTCTCCACGTTTTTCTTGTAGTGAGGGGCCCAAAACTGAACAGAATTACTGAATCACAGATTCACAGAATCACAGAACTAACTCGGCTGGAGAACAATTTTGAGATCATCAAGTCTGACCTATGACCTAGCACCACCTTACTGGCACTGAGTGCCATATCCTATCTTTTTTTTTAAATACCTCCAGGGACAGTGACTCCACCACCCTCTGGCCAGCCCATTCAAATGCCCAATCACTCTTTCTGTAAAGAATTTTTTTCTAATGTCTAGCCTAAACTTTCTCTGGCTCAGCTTTAGAGTGTTGCTTTGTTATATCAGTTGTTCCCTGGGAAAAGAGACCTACATCCACCTGGCTACCCCCACCTTTCAGGCAGTTGTAGACAGCACTCTCCTGAGCCTGCTTTTTTCCAGGCTAAACAACTCCAGCTCCCTCAGCTGTTCTTCATAGGGCTTGCGTTCGAGACCCTTCACCAGCCTTGTTGCTCTTTTCTGGATGCATTCAAGCATCTCAACATCCTTCCTAAATTGAGGGGCCCGGAGCTGGACACAGCACTCAAGGTGTGGCCTCACCAGTGCCAAGTACAGGGGGGCAATCACTGCCCTGGTCCTGCTGGCCACAATATTGCTGATGCAAGAAAGCCTTCTTGGCCACCTGAGCACTTGCTGGCTCATGTTCAACTGGCTGTTAACCAGCACCCCCAGGTCCTTTTCTGCTGGGCAGCTTTCCAGCTACTCTGTCCCCAGAGTAGTGCTGTAAGGGGTCGTTGAGAACCAAGGGCAGGACCCCATACCTGGTCTAATTGAGCCTCCTACAAAATTGACCTTGACCCATTCATCCAGCCTGTCCAGATCCCTCTGCAGAGCTTTCCTATACTCCAGCAGATCATCATTCTTACTCAACTTATTGTTGCCTGCAAACTTGATGAGGATGCATTAAATATCCCCTTTTGCAGATCATCAATAAAGATATTAAATGAGGCTGGCCAAATACTGAGCCCTGGGGGACACAATGGGCCACCAAGTGAGTGCAGCACCATTCACCAACATTGTCTTGGCCCCACTATCCAGCCAGTTTTAAACCCAGTGAAGACTGTACATGTCCAAGCCACAGGCTGCCAGCTTCCTCACAAAAATGCTGTGGGAAACTGTAAAAGGCTTTGCTGAAGTTCGAGTAGACAACATCTACAGCCTTTCCTTCATTCACTAAGCAGGTCACCTTACAATGGAAAGAGATCAGGTTGATCAAGCAGGACTTGCCTTTGATAAACCTATCCTGACTGAGCCTGATGATCCCCTGGTATCTTGTACATTTCATGTGATGGCACTCAGGATGATCTGCTCCATGACCTTCCCCAGCACTGAGGTCAGCATAACCAGCCTGTAATTCCCTGGATCTTACTTCTGGTTATCCATGTAGATGGTGTCAAATTTGCTAGCCTCCAATCAACGGCAGCTTCCTCAGTTATCCAGGACTGCTGGTAAAAAATTGAAAGTGCTCATTGAGTTCTTCTGTCAGCTCCCTCAGTATTCTCAGGTGGATCATGTTCAACCCCACAGTTTTCTATATTTCTAAAGGGTATGGTAGGTCACTAAACACTTCCCCTTGAATTAAGGGGTCTTCATTTTGTTCATATAATCTTACCCATTTGCAAGTGTTTATTTCATTTAACTCTAGAAACAGAGCTTTTACCTTGTAATTCATCAAATTGTAAACAAAATTAAAATCCCACATCACAGAAAGGTCTGAAACAAGTCAAAAACCTGTTATGCATTGAGCAAATTAATAAAAAAGGAGATTTGCATGTTTGTCCTGTCTCCTGGGGTCCTGTCTGCATCTGGTTGTTTGTAGCAATAGCTTCTGTGGTTTCTGCTTGCTACCAAATACTTATTTATGCTAGTGGGAAATTGCCACTAGTTGGTGAGGATAGCAATTGTTCTAGGAAGACAGAGTGTTATTTACTCCAGCTTTGCCATCTGGACTGTCTGGAGAGAACCAAATAAGTTCACAGTTTGTCAAGAACATACAGCAAAACAAAAGAAAATGTCCAGAAAAAGGTGAAAGAACTGGCAGAACAAAAGCTTCTGTAGAGCCTCATAAGCCTGATGGCTTGTTTATGTTATTGATGTTCTGCTCTGTAAGAAAATGTATTGTGATATCCCTGAAAAGTAATGTCATTTATAAGCTACCCATACTGCACAAGCCAGTCCTGTGACAGTCCAATAGACACCACTGTTAGGGGAATCATTTAGTCTGGCAAAATATGATATATATAAGAATAATGGAACTTACATTGGGTCATATATTATGTTGCTATTCCATTTAATATCTTAAATAATACACATCTTCCAGTGTTTTCTTACCCTTCATGTTAGTGATCTTTTTTTCAGCTATCCAATCTGTGCATATTTAACTATTATAATATTTCCTTGTAAATGATACTGCCACCTCTGACTGTTTTTAATCCTCTTCTCTGAAATCTCTTCAATATTTTTCTGGCAACTAATTGTCCTACATTTAATGCAGCATTTGGAATAGACTCACACTGCAGCTGAACAGAAAATAAAATTCTCTGTGACAAGACACCTGTAAGAATTTTCTGACAAATTGTGTTAGCTGTTTTTGCTACAATGCCACGTTGCATTCTCAATATTAACTTGCTGTAACTGTGACCACACCATTTCTTTCATCATTATTGCTTCCAAGATTTATGAGGTGTTAATTTTGCCCACAGGATAAAGACCTACATGGCAGCCAGCATCAAGTATAGAAGTGCTGCACTCCATTACAACAGGCTCTAGCGTGGGCAAGAAGTGCAGGCAGTGGCTCGCTGAGAGTGGAAATTCATTTCTTTCTTATGTTTTGGAGCTATTCAGGAATAATGGAACACTTCTTTTTGTTTTTAGAGAATCATAGACTCATATAATTGTTACAGTTGGAAAGGATCTTAAAGATTATTCAACTATCTTGCCATAGGCAGGAACAACTTCCTCTAGACAAAGTTATTCAGAATCCCTTCCAGCCTGGTCTTGAGCACCTCCAGGGATGGAGCATCCTTAAATAGACACTCAGAAAGAGAATAAATTTTGTATGTCAAATCCTAACTGAACCTATTCTTGATTAGTCCCTTCCTGTTCCTGGATGACGTTGTCATTCAGCAGACAAAACCTCAAAAATTAGTTTCCAAAGAGATTTTTACCTGCTCTCCCTTGCAGATAAGTGAATTCTTCCATGTTTCAAAAATTTAAATGAATATTCAAAATATTGATGCCTTATCCTGGAAAAAAACTAGTCTAGAAATAAATTTTCATAGACTTAACTTTGTCCATATGAGGTCCTTGCCGGTCTCCATCAGCATTTTTATATTCTATTTTACAATCTGAGTAATCTGACGAATTAAAAACTGCCATTATTGATCACTCATGGTATTACAGACCATCAGGCTATAAAAGGACTTCCGTGAAAAGGATGAATTAATTAAGTGCTCTGAAGGCTTTAGCTGATCCTCCCCACTTTACTTATCCACTCCTTCTGCAATTCTCTCTTTATCCCAGTTTGGTAGTGGAAATTGCACAGTTCTGACTGCTGTGGAATGCTTTGACTCTTCCCCAAATCCTCTAACACCTGAAAAATATATGTATTTTCTCTGTACTTCATAGGCTTCCCTTTAGTTACATCACTGTACCCCTAAGATTCAATTAGCATTTTTAGCACAAATATTCTTCTGCAAGGGCTCCAAGGGAAGTATCCCAGCATTACATTCACGCCATTTTTCAAGTGTGATCCTGACCATGCAATCTTGTCTTTGCAAAACCAGTGTAACATTATTTGATGGATTGTTCTGTTCTCAGTAAAATATCTATCCTTTCATCTGCCTTTAATAATAAATTAAGTCTGGCCACAGATGAGGAGACAGACAATTACAGATGCTAAATACCTAGCCTAAGGATAATGCACGTGTGAAAATGAAGCTGGCTGGGCATGTTGCTCACACAAATCCTGGTGCTGTAGTTGCTCAGTTCTTTTGGCTAACATTCACACTACTGTGGGTTTATATACTCAGTGACAACTTCTGTCTTCATTTTTCAATTGGAGTCCAAGCGCACCCCAGCCTGTCTGGGTGGCAAACCGAAAATGCTTTGAGAATTTAATCTGTTGTAAGCCTTCACGCCTTTCCAGACACAAGATAATTAATGTACTGATTTTTATTCTCCCTTGTATCCAGTTTTACTGCAAATCAAAAAATTAATCTAGAGGCACCCCTTCTGCAAAACTGATTTTAATCAAGAAGTGATTTGTAGCTGAATGTAAGTAGTGTCAGGTAGAAAAGGGATTTACAGCGTTCATCCTGTTCTACATATGGAAGCACGACAGGAACATCAGCTTCATATGTTGATCCACAGCAGGCAAAGATTGCTCCACACAGCTGTTCTGTGAAATGTTTGCACTTAGAATGTGTGCCCTGGTTGTCTCTATTCTGATTCTAGGAAACCACCATTCAAACCTTTCTGGGATGCTTTTGGGTGGCAGCTGGAGAAAAAAATTGCACCATCACAAACAGTCTTGGCAGACGTCTCCACTGGGTTGTTGTTGTCGGTCGTGGTATTCTTTTCTGTTTGTCTTTGGATTTGTCTTTGGGGTTGTTTTTTTGTTTGGTTGGTTTCAGGGGTTTTTTTGTTTGCTTTTTTTTTTTTAATTCAAAGAGACACTTTGAAGGTTGAGGCGTATCTTAGAATTGCTCATAGTCTCTCGAATGTCCTTTAGCTCGTCTGGACTCCACACCCTATCTCCAGTCCATAAGGGAAATTTCCTTTAGGTCATGAAATGTCTTTCTTGTGACATATCAGAATGAAATTCCTATACAATTTTGCTTCGTAGGTGGTAAAAGTTACAGTGTGGGGTACATGTCTGCATTACCATGTTCTGGTAAAATTCTAATCCTTTTGAGATTTTGTGGGAGATTTACCACTTATTTCAATAGAGTATGATTTTGTCTTTCAAATTTCATCCCTTGCATTAACAAATTCACTTTCTCAAGCACTTCTTTAATCTTTCTTACTGTGTTATATTTTAAGAGTAGGGAGAAAGAGAGGGGATACATCAGGAATATGCCTGAGAACATGTAGGTTTACCTGTGATCTATAAAATGGTAAGTGAAATAACACTATTTTATTCATTCTCCTTAATCCTATTTCCAGGTAGTAATATGGGCCAAAGAAAGAGAAGTCTTATTAACGCAGGATTACATTTACATGTCTCTAATATGTTCATATTTTATTTTTAGGTTTCATCTGTGCTTTATAGAATTTGCATCCCTAAAGAACTTAAGACTAAGCTTAATATTAAACCTGAGCTTAACTACTTCATTATTCCACACAACATGTAAGCTTATGATTAGTACTAGCTGAAGTCAATGACAGCTTAGAATATGCATACATTTATTTTTCTGAACTGCAGCTTACCTCACAAAAGCTCAGTTTTGGAAAATGTTACATAAAATCCATTTGTTGGTGTTTCTCAGCTTTTGTTTAGGATTCAAGCTCATCCTCTGCATTAAAGTGCAGAATTACACCTTGTAGCCCTTTAGCCTTTATAGTTACTCCCAAGTTAGTACTTTCTGTGAATTAATTAATGTACTGTTTTTTCTCTCTGCAAAGTCATTAGTGAGGAACAGAATATAACCTGACCTCCTAAGGCAGAAAACAAGTAGTCATTCCTTTTTAAGTCACTATTTTCCAGCTCATCACTTAACTTTGCTTACTATATTCCATCACTGGTTATTTCACAGGATAATGTTAATATTCAAACTAATTTAAATTAATTTTGAGAAATGAACTTTTAGAGAATGCAGATTCAAATGTTTTCCTTAATTAATTGAAAATGTCTATCATATTATGCTTTTCTTTCAGCCACTAATTTTTTAATTCTATTAAAGAAGCAATCAAGTTTATCTGTCAAATGTTTATTAAATCATTTTGCTGCTTAGCTCTAAAAGTATCAGGATGAATGCCAAGGCTATTTTCACAAACGGTTTTTCCATCTCGAGAGTGGAATCAGTATATATTATGCAGTTAGTGAAGGTAGTAGAAGAATAAAGTCAATCATAAATGCACAAGGTTCTGATATTATAGTAAATTATTTTTTGAAACAAGAAAAAAAGAAATAAATATATGGATGACCTAATGATTAGGACTTTCTAAATTGATTCTGCAGGTGTTGTCTGCTAAAAGCTTTTCTGCTGATATCTGCTAAACGCTGACATCGTGGTTCTGCACCATGCCTGTGTCTCTGTGATGTTTGCATTTAAAGTTCTTTTTTCCCTCATGAAACTGTAATGAGAGATAATACAGGTTTTTCTCTAGCAAGCAATGACCTAAAAGTAAAAATTATCGTTGAGTTATAAATGTCTAGTGATATTGCTATTGTGAACATTTAGACAGGGCAGTATGTGAAAAAGAAGTAGAGATGGATGCATGTTTAGGCAGCATCCATCTAGACTTCAGCTATTTGCAGTACCAAAAGCAATTAAACTGCAGCAACCTGAGCTTGTTAGAGCTCATACAAGATGTTTGGAGATGCCTGAAAGTAATCTCACTGCCAGAATTTCACCAGCCCATGCTGTGAGAACACAGTCTAGTGTAGGCATGACCACAGACAGTTCAGTAGTATCCATGGATCTTGAGGAATCGATAGACTTTGAAAATATAGCACACAGTTGTTGGGAAAGAACATAAAGGTATTGGCACAGTGCCATAACCTCCTGCAGAGGCTGTGTGATTGCAGCAGGTAAGGGTACACATCAAGGAAAGCCAAAGAAAGCAGACAACAATGCTTGAACTGATAACAAAAACCTCACTTGTATTTTGTGAGGCTCAGAAAAGAGAATTGGACCTTTCGCTTCTTCATCCTCAAGGGCAATAAAATAGAAAACAAAAACCAACCAACCAATCAATCAAACAAATCAAAAAACAAACAAAAAAACCCAAAAATCCTAGAGAAACAAACCACAAGACTGAATACACAAGTTTAAAATCTTATTAACTTATCACCTGATATCTGTTTTGAAATACATTTAATTCCTTAGAAGAGGTGCAGTGCAGTAAAGGGAGCAATAGGAATATTTCCAAAATTAAGAGTTTTTAAGCTTTCCAATTATGTCTTTCATAGATTACTACTGATACTACTGAACCCTAAGATCAGAATTTTGAAATTATCTGACATTTGGGGCCTAAATTGAATAGTACTCAAAGGACAGAACTATAACATCAGGCTATACTGTTCTGTTATTACTCATAGTGCCTGCAAGAATGTTGTATGAAGCTGAGGTCATGAACAGAAAGATAAAAACCAAGCAAAGAAAAATGCTTTTTACTTCTCACTGTTTTCTGTGTCTTGGCAGTGACATAATCTAAGATCAGATAGTGACAGTGGTGAGGCTTCATTCTCATGCTGTGTTTTGAGCGATTTTTTTGCATACGGCAAAGAGGTTTTTAGTGAATTCAGCTCTACATTTTGCACATTTTTAGCTCCACATCATCACCATTATCCTACTGGTAATCTCTCTCACCATTTCTGAGCAACACTGTCTCATAATCCCTCTTCTGTTATTTGGCTCCCTAGCTATCCAGTGATGGTATGTGGCCATACCTTATAAGATATCCAGTGCTCCATTCAACATAAGTAGAAAAGGAAACAAACCAAAGATTTCTAAAGGAAACAAAGACAACACTAATTTGAGCACTGAGATAATTGTGAAACTTTTTTTCAAAAAACTGTTTACCATTTGGACTGGAAATTGGTTCAGACAGTGCAAGAAGAACACATCACACTAATGAATTCCCTTCGTTATAACAACAGAAAGGAGCCTTCAATTTAATCACTCTTAATTGACATTGACAGAGTGGGGTACAAGTGTTCATTCATCAGTAACTTAAACTTCATGAAGTCTTTACACATAAGAAGATACAATAATCACAGTAAGATAAAAGGTGTAATAAGGCTATTGAACACAAGTGGCCTCATGGACAGTGATTAGATTGAAGAGCCATCAAATGAAAGGTCTGCCTACCTTTAGGCTGTCCAAATGAAACTGATAATTCTGAGAAGGGAAAAAAAGAATCATTTATCTACATGAAAGCGACATTAATGCTCTCTTAAATCCTGGATGAACTGCAACTGTTCAGGACTTAACTTCTAAAACTACAGTCCAAGGTTTAGGATGAGTATAAGGATCTTTGGGGTTGAATCTGTTCAATACGTTAAACTTAACAAAGACATAACTTACATATTCTTTCTCTTTTTTGTTTTTTGGGTTTTTTTGGTCTTGTTTTGGTTTTTGTTTGTTTGGCTTTTTGGGTTTTTTTGTTTCTTTGTTTTTGTTTGGGGTTTTTTTTGTTGTTGTTGTTTTCTTGTTTTATTTGGGGGGTTTTTTTGTTGTTTTTTTTTATTTGTTCGGTTTTTTGGGGGGGGATTGGAGAGAGGGTGTTTTATTTTAACTGACTTCCATGTCTGCCCAGACAATTACAAAAACTTGTCTTGTCTTCAAGTCATGTTCATCTTTGATGGTTAAGATCCATACCCTCCTGCATAGCACTTCAGATGCAGAAAGAAGTTCAAGAAAAGTTTTAGTTCAGAACATCTGAGCTAAGATGGGCCAGAGTATAAGCAGATGTTTATGAGAAATTGTTGTTTTTAATGTCTCACTGAAATATTACTTGAAGGAGATTCCGGAACCAGGTGCTAGATGTTACTCTTAGAGACACTTTCCCAATGTCAAATCCATGTTTTTTTCAAGAAAATTTATTTCTCCCCGCTGCATTCCCAATTGAAACAAAAGTCACAAGACTCCCCGTCTTACCTGTCCCTCTAAACTTTCTCACCCTATCGCAGTGAGTGTGCTTTTCACTTCTGAGACATTAATGAATTAATTACAACCAGGTTAAAGAGACACCCCAGGGGTCATCAGCTGTTCCCAGACCCTTCAGTTCTCATAAGGAAAAAGATACCACTATTTCAGTTTTTTGGTCAGCTGGGATTTCTTGTACATTAGTGTTTCCCAGACTTACAGATAAAAACCCTCTTATGCATTTATCTCTTGCCTGGAGATCTTTCACATAGCATCAGGGAATGCAGAAATACTGCATTCTAACTTTGGCAGAGGTTTATATCTCCCAGAGCTGTAGAGCAAAATAAGGCAGCAAGATTTGGCTGATTAATAAACCAAATTTCTGCCAACAAGTGTAAGCATAAGTCATAATTTGTCATTATTATTTTGTTTCATATTTTAGTTTTGTCATAATAATTTCATTTGATTTTCAACAATTTAATTAACATCAGCAATAACTTTAACAGCTATTTATTATTGTAATGGAGATTGAGAACTGCAGTTTAACAAAAACATATTTTGTATATCACGCCACTAACAGAATGACGAAAGCCATCTTAATTCCTGTTATTGAGTCCAGTTGGCAAACTGTCCTGACAAAAGAAGGAATTGGGACCTCTTTCTATCATGTCTTTTTATTCTTTATGCAGTCATGCACTGATTGTTTAAGAATATAGAATAGAGTATCTTCTGGGACATTGTATTTAATCTGACTAGTCTATAAATCTTTATTTTTGTTTTTTCATTTTTATGAGTCTACAATCATCCTAAAGTCAAATAAGTTTTAAGCTTAAAATATGTAGCCCAGGACATTAGAGGAAAAAATTAGCTAAATAATACCGTCCCAGTACCCATCCTACTGCTCTTGCTCACTCAAGGTGAAGGAGATAGTGGAGTTTGGGATGGAGTGCAGTTGAACCTGGAAAAATGGAATGGGAGAAAGATCACAGACAACATTTTAAATTTCTTTGTTTTAATTGTCAATAAATTAACTTTCCTCAAATCTGTTTTGTCTGTGATGATTATGGGAGGCAGCTCTACCTATCTTCAACTCAACACAGGAGCTTTTTCATCCTCTTTTCTCACCTGTGCTGTTGTAGAGAGGGATGAGAGCATCTGGGTCAGTACTTGGCAGCTAGCCAAGGTCAACCTACCCCAAAACAGCACATGTACTTCACAGTAAGTATGTATTAACTAATATGGTTCCCTGATCCACTGGGAATAAGGTGTCAATCCCTTCAACCAAAAAGTTAGAATACTGCTGCATTAAAATTTCACTTAGGTGAAAAAGATAAAGCCCTCATCAAATAGCATTTTTTGAAATCTGAGTATACACTTTCATGAATGAATAAGCCATTTGTATTACTGAATTGTTTCAACTATTTAAAATCATAAAACTATCCCAGAGAACTATGTAACTTGCAAATAATTTAAATTTCTAAAGTAAAGATGACTAGCAGTATTCTATTGACTGCCTAAAATTTAAGATCTATTCATTTGTGGTTTCTCCAACCCCTTCTAATCTGATTCACCTGTAGAGAAAGAAAAGAGAGTGATTTGTAGTTGAATTTTACATTATACTACATTATAGTCTGAAGAAATCTTTTTCTAGTGATGACACAGAAATTCAGCAGCTGATGTTAACCTTGTGTATATCATCCTTACTAGATATCTGAAAAAACACATCTTATTGAGAGTGAAATAAACAAAGAATTTTTAAAGAGTCAGTTGCATCTAAACATTAATTATGTGGCTTATGTAAGCATTTACAGCCAAGAATTTTAATAAGCTACTCAATTCTGTCTCACCAAGTTTAAGAAGAAAAGAAAGATAGCAAACAAACCCCCAAAGTCAGTAGACTGCAAACTTCTCTTGTATTATTTCATGAGCTTTCTGATCATCAAAGCATCTTTTAAGCCAGATAAGGATTTGAATTTTTAGCTTTGAAAACCAAGAAGAGAATGAAACAATCTAGGAAAGAAATTACCACATACTTAAAATCTTAAATATCAAAAAGTATCATTCATCTTCATGAAGATAGAAATGGTTTCAGTTCCTTCACTTTTCCCACATTTCCTATTTTAAGCAGTTTCATCTGGACAGTATATAAGTTTTTATTAGAATTAAGAGTTTCCAGAGACCACTCTTGTGCACACACACACACATACACATACATACATATATAGTATTGATTTGGATTTGAAAAAACTCCATCAAAACCAACGCAGCCTAACAATGAGTTATCAGCTACTACAACATGAGTTTCTTTTGTCCAGTAATTTGGTACTGCAAGTTGATCTGACAACTCTAACACGTATTAGTGCTATTTAAGCACATACCAAACTTTTCACAGAAGTACATATATTTCTCTGTGTTCCTCCCACTGAAATTTGTGCAGCTGTCTACCAGAAAGGAATGATTACCCAGTGATTTGATTATTTCCACAGGGGGCAACTCAACTCAGTGAATTACAACTCATACTAACAGAGGAACAGAGGATAGAAGTCTATCACTGATTCAAAGGTCTTGATGTGCTTCCACAGGCCATTTTTTCAAGCAACTAAGTAGGTATTACCTTAACACTGAGCGATTTTCCCATTTAGCACCATCACTAGAAATTCAGATTAGTTACTAGTGAAAATTATCTAGATGAGAATCATACAAACTGTTCTGTGTTCCCTCTAACAACTAGTGTTCCACATCGAGTATCCTACCAGTGCAGTTGTCTTTACAAGAAACTGAGAAAGCTTGGTGTTGTGGTTCTAGGGGAAATCAACTTATTTCCTAGGTGGATCTGAACACATTGCAGAGGTAGGAATTCCTGGACTCCTGTCTTTCCAGAGCTGGACCACCAAAAAATTCGAAAAAAAACGAAAAAAAAAAAAGGCAACAACAAAAAGAACCCCAAAGAAACTAAACATCAACAACAACAAAAACCTCCCAAAACAAACAAACAAAAAACAAAAAAGGAGAAAAAAATCAAACTAATGCCAACCAAACGTAACAAATGTACTTAGCAGTGGAAGTCATAGAGTGAAAAGAGATTGAGAGTCATAAATTAGTGATGAAGATACCCCATGTTTGAAGTGATGAGTATCCCATGTTTGGGGTTGGTTTTTTTTCACCAAATATTTAGTGAATATTTGCTTGTAGTTCTCATGTGCTTTCTTTCACATTTACCTTCTAGCATAGTTTACTGAAGACTTGACTGCAGATATAATTTTTTGATTTGGAAAAGACAAACTACTGTTTAGTCTTTTCAAAACAGATAAAACATAAAGAGTAGATATGAGGAGAATTGGTGGAGAAAAAGAAAAGAGTGTGAGACAGTTGCATGACTCTACAGAAATCAAAGGAACTGTGTCATTAAATTGTGTAGAAGTATGCGGAATACAGAAGGCAGACTCACCCCTTTAATTAACATATCAAGTACTTTAGTCACAATTCGATTCATTTTTCAAATACTCTTGAATTGAATAAGTTACCCACATTGTAAGCCAAGTGACTTGTAAGCCAATGAACTATAACAACATAAGTGCAGATATATGAGGGACATAACCTACATTCTGATGAGATAGACTAAATTAGCATTTAATAACACTTTTACACCCATAATTAATCATAGTGGAAAATGGGACAGTTACCTGCTAAATTACCTAGATATTTTATTTAATCGTGTAACTGGATAGTTAGACTTCTAAGTCCACTCATGTATACCTATAATTAATTGTTTATTATTTAAAGTGTGGATTAACTCATATTGCACACTTTCATCTACACATTAGGAGCTGGTTTATGGTCATTATTTATTTTGCTTCTGAGTTGGATTATTCTGCTTGTTTGTATATTTAAAACATCTCCTGTCACTGAACTGGAAAAATTTAACTGCATTTTTAATATTCTTTGTTTCAACTGTGCTTCAAAACCTTCAGTCTTTCACCTCCTGATACAAACATGTTATTTATCAAGGTATTAACCATCTCATGCTGATGTCAGTCATATTACCTTCCTAATTGCTTCATGGTTTTTAGAATTTGACATGACATTGGAATAGACAAAAGGGAAGAGTTTATTAACAGAAATTAATGAGATTTTAATTGCAGCAATTTCCTTGTCTTTTTATCCTGATAGAAAGATATAGTGGTTCCTAATGTAATACCCCCTAAAAAGTAAATCTTTGTTAATGTGAAACTCTCAATCTTTTTCACTGTTTATTTAAAATCTTGCTGATGGTTTATCTTCTTTTTTTTTTTTTAATATTGAGTATGATTTATATGAAATTTAAAGCTAGATTAGCTGGTTTTTTTGGGAATAAAACGTAAAGAGTAACTGAAGCTTTCCCAAGTGAAGATTAGCTAATCTTTTGAGGATCATTTAAAGGGAAGAATATCCATTGCTTAATGTATTACTGTACACCAATCAATATCTAAATACTGTGGGGATAGACTCATTAGAATTAATAAAATCAGATATGCATGCCCATTCCAATTGGGTTTTATACTGACCTTTTGGAAGTCTAATGAGGTGGAATGAAAGTGAAGAAAAAAAAAATTGGTAAAGACAGTATAGTAGCTACATAGAAAAGAAATGAGGAAAGAGCAGAAACAGTAAGAAAGAGACTGACATAGTGAGCTTCAGTGGTTATTTTTAATGCCAGTGAAAATGAAAAAATTAAGGGGGAGGTCTTAAGAGACTGAGATAAATTGCAGAGCAGAGAAAGGGAAAGCAGAAAAGAAGGCAAATGGCAGTTAGGAGGTCAAGTACCAAAGAAACTATTGTGCTTCCATAACAAAGGAGCAGCAGAGAGTTCAGCAGTTAAAATAAAGGCAACAACCAGATGATGGCTCTATTTTTGAGATTTAAAAAGTTGACTTTTTCAGGTTTGTAGAGAAACTGAACACATCTGGATCTTCCACAAAGGCGTATTTTGAATATATTTCCTTCTGGAATGCAATGTTTAGAAAATATTCACTGAAAGGTTTGAAAAATTGAGCATTCTTTTTCTAGAAATTTGATTTTTTTTCCTTGTGTTTCTTTCCTCATTTTTTATAAAACTACATTTTTCACAATGAAAGACTTTCAATTTGTTTCCCCAATAAGTCTAGAAATTATTTTTTCTCTAATAATGATAGAACTCACTCATTTAAATCTAATAGCAACAGAAAGAATCACGGGAATGAAAAGTTGTATGCACACTCCATAGAATATGCATACAGGCTGTAGTGGAAAGATATGTAGATTAGCCCTGAACTTGGTAACAAATCTCCAAATATGGTGCAATAAACAGATAGTTCAGAGGGATCAGCTCAAATCCCACAATAGTCTTGTATGGGCTGTTGTGGGCAGAGAGGAGGACAGCAGCTGTCTTAGTAAGTATGGCAAACAGTTACTCAAAGGTTGCAAGTGTGGGCCTTAAAAATTTTGCTTAAAAAGTCAATATTGACATCTCCTTGGAAAATCTGCATTATCCATGCAGTTTTAGTTTAGAACAGTGTTTTGATGGGCTCCCAATATCAGATGTTGGCTGCTTCTATAACTAGCTGAATATGGATTCCTCTCTGAGGCTAATCAAGATACAGCACTCTCTGAAACGTTCAGTGGAAATTTTGGATGGTTGGTCGGCGCACCCACTTGCTAAATTTTCTTATTAGTTCTTCATTTGCTCCAACTTTGGGTTAACAATACAGGGAGAAAAGGCCCAGCATAAACAAGATCAATTATTTCAAGGCAGTAGTTTTCTATGCTGTCTCTAATTTTATTGTCTCAGTGAAATCAATTGAGAATTATTTTCTTGACCTTTCATATGAGACAGATTTTGCTCTCACTTATAGTTCACCTTCCAAACCAGGCATTTCCACACAGCTACAAAGCTGTGTGGATGACACTTTAGACAGCTTGAGGCAACATTAAACTGTTGGTACCTTGCATGTATTGGTTTGTGTGACTGTCAGACGTGCGTGTTCTCAACTTCCAAAGCTCCTGAAATGGGTCTCTGATCCAGTTTACACTGATGTAAATTAGGAAGAAGTCTGCAAAAGTCAGTGGGAGTATGCAGGTGTAAAACTTGTGCAAGCATTATATCTTCAGTTTGATGAATCCCTGTATTCTGAGCTAGCAGACATAATTGTTTTGAAGTACTGCTTGTAGACCTAACCAAAAAATATTCCACAGAGAAGGTTACTGTTTAAAAAGAATGTTTTGGTACAACTCAAGAGTTCAACAAGAATCAATTAATTTACTTCAATATTTCCTAAGGAAATAAGATAAATCCTGTTTGGTTCTCTCTTCATGGCTTAAACCAGACATAATTTTCTAAGTAAACAGAGCTTTGTCATTAAATGCCAATGAATGAACCTGAAAAGTGTCCTGGAAAACAAAAATGGATTTTAAGATGTTTCAGAACACTAAATCCATGATCTATATATGTGACACCCCAGATCACTCACACATTCTAATGATGACTCAGCTAAGACACCAGGAGACCTACATTTTGAGCAGCCTACTTTGTAAGGCTAGTTGGACTCCTTTCCATGAAATCAGAAAATGAAAAACCATTCTTAATAGATTTCAGAATCCATACCAGGGCTCCATAATTTTCCCCAGGCATCCTGTTAAAATTTTAGGGTTTTAGGTCCACATTAATCTGACCAGCATACAATTAAATTACTCCTTTATGTCTTTGAATCCAGAATTGACTTCTGATGGTAAAATTTCAGATATCTAACCTAATGTTATCTGGCTCAAAATAAAATGTCAATTTTGCATATCAACCATTTATAAGGAATAGAATTTTCACAATGTAAAATCATAGTTGATTAAAAATTGATGAAATATAAAGGTATGATATATTGTTAAAATATAATTTTTCACTTTATTTGCATTTGAGCATGATTTTGATGTGACTATATAAATTTTTTTTAAAAGTGGTATATTTCTGAGGATTTTTTTTCTTTGCTGTCCTCATTGTAAAAGAAATGAGAGCTACTAATTTTATTTTACCTTTGTTTTTATCTGCATAGGCCAAAGTGATGGTGTTTGCATCCAAGTAGCTATATCACTTTTTCTTTTAGTGTATATTAACTTCGTAGAATTTGAATTAAGTTACAAGAACGAATTGAGAAATGTGTATCTGTATATCCTGCTTGTTTTCTTCTTATTTTTTGATCATATCCCTTTCATGGTGCAGATGTCTAATAGCTTTATAAGTTGTTACCCTGAACACTGGTTGAACTTCTCTCAGATTTGGTATGGAATTGATAATCATAAGAGATAAAGCCTTTACGTGCCACTGAAAGAAAAGGATAAGACACTTACTATGAGCACAGGAATTCTTATCTTGCTGCTTGACTGAATTGGCATGCAAAAATTCTACCTGTAAGTACCCGAACTCCAATTCAACAAGCAATGTAAATACCTACCCAATTTTCAGCTTGTGTATATTTCCACTGAGGTCCTAAAATTATCCACTGATTATTTTACAGATTAATTTATCTTGACAGTATATGATTTTGAATTCAATGTGAAAAATAGGATTCTACAATGAAATGAGAAGCAGAGTACAAATTGTATATGGAAGATCTGAGCATAAAATTGAGCTCTTAAAATTTAATTTATTCACCAAAATCCTGTGCTTATTATCAACACAGGAAATATATTTAGTTGAAATACATTTTGGCTTTAGGTTTTTAGAAGTGAAATTGGATTCATTTTTAGTACTGTTCCAGTCCTTTCTCTGTGACTACTGAATCTACAAAAGGTTGCCATAGAGATTAGCAAGAAATGACAACGTGAAATCTGTATGAGCATCAGGCATAAAAAGTATAGTTTCAGAATTCATTGACTTTTAATAGTTCTTTCCTTCACCATGGTCTTCATCAAAGAGTGTTGTCATATCCAAAAGAAACTTCCCAGTAAAACAGAAAAAAAATTATTTTGTATTTCTTCATAGAAGTGGTAGAAGTGTGTCACCATTTTAGCTATTTTAAGAAAATCCTGAAGAAATGTTGAACAAGGGCAACAAAAAAAAATTTGAGAGTACGTTGTGAAGAGATAAATGCACTAAGTTTACTGTAAAAAAAGACTGAAGGGTGCTTTGTCTCTGTTTTTATATTCTCAAATCTAAATAGTTGGGATTTTTCACTTTTTCAGCAAAGTTACTGCAATACACAAGGATTGACATTTACTGCTGTGAAAAAAATACAGGCAAAGTGATTATATACCATTTTTGTTTTTTGACAGTGATTCATGATTAATATCTTCCTGTGATCATCTGCAGATGTTAGGATAGATCTCTCTTCTTGATTTGTAATTGACCAGATGTGTTTTCCTGCATTTAATTTAAATTTCCATAAAATTTCATGAATTGACTTCAGAAGAGAGGACAAAATAATATGATATAATCTCCTCATTTCGATGCTTGGTGCTGAACCTTTCTCAAAGTCAGCTTGATTAACTGATGACAATCAGAAAAGGATCCCCACCTCTCCCCAAATCCCAGGTTATACTGGTCAAAACCACCAAACAAACCATGAAATTGCTTCTTTTTCTTTTTTTTTTTTTCTCTGCAACAAGGATTGTCTGCTAGGATCATCTGGGAATATTTCACATAATCAGGGAATGCAATTATAAGTATCTGATAAATAGGTGTCACCTAAATTGCATCCAATGTTTCTGATGCACAACTTTGCATAGTATTTTGCCCAAGAATACAACATTATGGTTTCATTAAATTTGTTGCATTTTAAATATCAGTTCCTCAGTTAACTTTACCATGTATTCTATTGATCCTTTCCAGATATCTGTAAACAGAATTGAAGAAGCTAAAACAAATAAGCGTACTCCTGATTTTGATAGTATTTTGAAAATCCCAGCAGAAGAAGACTTTTCCACTGTTGTCACTGATGGTTCCATGAGCAACATTTGGATTACACTTTTCTTAAGCAAACTGTGAGAACAGACTCAATCGATTTTCAGATTACAATTTTAAACTACTGTTTATTTAAAAAAGAAAAATGAACTTAACATGTTCAGACACTTGTATTTTGTTAGAATAAATAATTTTGTGGATCAGGTTTGTGTGATACATGTATTCATAATCACAGTTTGCACTGCAAGGATGCAAGGGAGCACATCTGCCTGTTAGCAGTCTTGTGGACTCTGCACATGACTTCTGGTGGAAGCCTTTGTGAGAAGGGAAAGTCTGTTTTTCCATGCAGGTAAACTAGACATGTTAAGAGGAAAATGCACTCTCTGAAGAGGAACAAGTGGAAAAAGGAAAAACTAGGAAAAGCTACCAAAAAGAGCAAAATGTCATCATAGCTTCAGGATTCAAAATCAACAGAAATAAGGACTTTCTGGAGTGCCTGACCATACCTGAAGACTAAGGAGTTTACTGGAACTGGTAAGGTTCACTCAGCTGCTGAATAAAACCCCTTCCAGATCAGTTTTAGTGGAAATCTGTTGTTGGGATGTTTTTGGTTTTGGATATTTTTTATTGTTGGGATATTTTTGGGATTTTTTGGATGTTTTGTTTTTGGTAAACTGTAGTAGTAGTAGTAGTAGTAGTAGTAGTAGTAGTAGTAGTAGTAGTAGTAGTGGTAGTGGTAGTGGTAGTGGTAGTAGTAGAAGAAGAAGAAGAAGTGGTAGTAAGATTTGTAACATAAAGTAATTTAATTTCAGGTCATAAAGCCTTTCCCTCAAAAAATGGAAATGCTACTTCAATACATATATTAGTAAATTAGCTATGAACAGGTTTATGTACATGTACAGGACTGTGGTTGAGAGCACAACCATACACACACACATAATATTTGTAAATATATATATATATTTGAACTGCTTTCTGAATTGAATTTCTTGCTTACATCCTTTTCAAAATATGTATGCTTTTCCATTTAATATTTTTCTCTTTGAGAACCTAATCAATGAATGAAAGGTGAAATAACTTCACACTCCTTTCAGACGTGTCGCCTCCTTAGCTGTGATTCATACAGCACGCAGCACCATCACAAATTTTACTAAAAAAAAAAAAAAAGAAAAAAGAAAGGAAAGTCATACATTTTTAAAGATAACAGGAAGTAAAAAACAAAAACAAAAACCCTGAAGAGCAGAACATCATAAAAAAGCTGGCTGAGTAGAATTGTTTCTGGGCAACTTAGGTACTTTCTCTTTGTAATGCAAGACGTAAGTTTTGGAACTTTCAAACATCCCACTTGGATGGGAAAAAAAAAGAGATTCTCTTAAACTTGCTACTAAGAGACAAGTGTCTGCTTCCTGAAAGTTTTACCTGGGTATTTCTAAGTTGTGGTCACCTATGAATAGCCTAAACACTCTGCTTTTTAAAAAGCTGTGAATGAACATATTTCTGAGTGTATTTTTAAAATGGGTGGCAATTGAGCTCTTCAAGTCTTTTGGGAGCTATCCAAACCTAAAAGTGTCATGAATACTCCTGATTGCTACTATCATAACAATTCTATCTTATATTTCTGAAATTTATCTTCTATTTTACTTTTTGTTTGTGATAATGATGATTTTTTTTTTCACTAGTGGTATAAAATTGTGAACATGAAAACACTAATCTCATTCTCACAAGGAGATAGATTGACAATAGTGCACTCTTAAAGTGGATGAAATACATCCCATCCTCTCAGCAGGCAGATAAAGACTCAAATAGCAGTCAGCAAAAACAGAAAAAAGAATAGTAAAAAAACAAACAAACAAAAAAGAAAGAAAAAGAAAAATTAAGAGAAAAGAAAAAGAGAAAATCTTCAATCTATTTTTTTCTCAAGTAAATCTCAATTTCTGTAAAACTATCAGTGTGAGACAAAATAACAAAATAACAACTGTGCTCTCTCTAAGAAGCAAAATAATATTCTAAATATTTCTAAATATTCTTTCAGAAAGTACCCCAAACTATATTGAACTGTAGTTTGCATTTCAATAAACTTAGGGCCTGGTTTCATAAATCCTCATTTGCAAAGGTATATCTCAGTGAATGATTCATGAGAATAGACTCTGGTGGAAGTGTTAAAGAGAGAACTTTGCAAAGCAAGTCTTTTTTTTTTTTTTTGTGACAGACAAACTTATTTAAATTAAAACCTGTGTTGTTTGCATCCATCTGGATACTCTGATTTCTGAGCCAATTTCTCTAATTATAATAGGAGTTTGACACAGATGTGTTAACTAACTACTTTCAAATACTATTAGCTGACTATGAAAGAAGAAACCTGCACTTAAAAGTTCTCTAGTTTTCATCAATTGTAAGAATTAATTGATAATTTGAAGAGATATTATGGTTAATATAATAGCTGTTTATTTTTTCTCACCATAATATATTTAACAGGAATTGATTTTATGGCTATGATATTCTTTTATGGCTGATTGAACACAAGCCTGAGAAGCAAACCTGCAACCTGTTCCTAAGGTCTGTACATTTATGCAACAAGGCCCGGAAAGTTCTGAAAGCCTTTTTCTCTTATGTTTATATAAGAATTTGTACATACAGTTAGGGTAATAAGCCATAAAAGTGAAAGAAGAACTGGCATATCTGTGCATCTAACTATAGAATCTGAAGCAATCTATAGCTAATGCATTTTCTGAAAATCATCGGATAGGTTTCTAAGGCACTTAGAGTGTTATTCACTGTTAAGCATTTGTGATTTGCAATAGATTAGTCTTTCAAAGCAACTGTAGCCATCATATTGCATGGGTAATCAAATAGTTCCTATTCAACTTTCTTCCTCTGAATTTCATATAAATTTTTAATTTATGCCTTACATTACTCAAGCTTTTATGCAATTAGGTGATAAATTATTCAATTTTTGATGTCATGTTTTAGACAGATGTTAAATCAGAGAAGTTAATGATTGAACACATTTCAATAGATTTGCCACTGTAGCTTTTAGCCACTTTAAAAATAAATTTGATTGAATTTTGGTGCTTATAAAAGTGAAAGGCTAAGGAGCATTTTTTCTAAAGGTTCTTTACTGACTGTCTGACTAATTTCAGTGTTCTGAAGACATTATAATGAATTATAGGCCATAAACAAAAACACAGTTGAAAAGGAATTAAGCGGTATTAAGCATGACCCACCCCAGTCTGAAAGACTTAGGAAGTCACAAAGTATAAGACACTTCTTAACCACACTTGAAAAACAGCAATTTTTCTGTTTCTACAAGATAAACAACAAACAAACAAAGAAATAAAACAAACAAAAAAAATCTGCTAAAATTATTCATCATTAAAGTGTAAAGCAAATCTTTACACATTGATTTTCTGTGAGTATTAAGTCATCCAAGGACTGTTGAAACTCAATATCAATCAATGTTTTCTCTGCAGAACTTCTCTTTGGGGAATGCCATGAAAGTAAGAAAATTGGCTAATGTCCTGGTTCTGGCCAGAAGAGAGTTAATTTTTGCAGTAGCCAGGAGGGGACATGGCTAAGACACAGAGGTTATTCTATACCACCTCACATCATTCCCCAGGGACTGGGGAAGAGCTCCGTTCGGGGTTGAGTCTCATGGCATGGTGGAAGGAATGCCTGGATACAGTTGGGGTTTCCCATTTTCCATGGGATCGTTTGCCTTTTTCATTAGCTGTATTGCTATTACCGTTTCCTGTTTTTCTTGTTGTTTTTGTCTTCTTTCATAGCTGTTTCAAATAGATGGTTCTTGTCACAAGTTATAATCTCTAACTTTTGTGCCTCCAATTCTGCTCTCCAACCCACCACAGTAGGATGGTGATAGTAAGTGAGAAGCACATGCTTTAGAGGGTTTCAGTGGAAACACTTGATTGGGGAACACCATGACAGATAGGATGAAGGAAAACTACTTCATAGAATCAGAATGATTTTGGTTGGAAGGGATCTTAAAGACCATCTATATCCAACCCTTCTGCGCTGGGCAGGGAACCTTCAACTAGACCAGGTTGCTCAAAGTCCCATCCAACCTGGCCTTGAACACTTCCAGAGATGAGGCATTCACACTATTTCAGGGCAACCTGTTCCCATGCTTCACCACCCTCACAGTAAGGAGTACCCTCCTATTACCTTATCTAAACCTTACCTCTTCTAGTTTAAAGCCAATGCTCCTTGTCCCATCATGACATGTCCTTGTAAAAAGTCCTGCTCGATCTCTCTTGTAGGCTTCCTACAGGTACCCAAAGACCACAAGAAGGTCATCTCGGAGCCTTCTCTACTCCAGGCTGAACAACCACAATTCTCTCAGCCAGATATTTATACCTGATATATATCTCAGGTATTATGTATGTTTATATATACTTACATGTATCACACTTGAAGAGTTTCTTACTAGCCTTCTAGGGTAGCTTGCCATTTATGTCTATCAGTGAAGGGCATTCTGATTAGGCTGGCAAATACAGAATGAAAACAATGTTATACCTGATTTTTCATCTTATTCTGTAAGACTAGGCTGTAAGAAAAAAAAAAGAAAAGAAAGGGAAAAAAAAAGAATGATAATTGGAAAATGCAGACCATAATTTCATAAACTGGTATTCTTTTTAGTAATTCTATCAGCATGCATTTTGGTTTCCAACTAATGATATTGCTTCAAAGTTGACCAGGCTGAGGAAAAAGATGCTACCAGAATTCTACAAAAATTACAATTATCTCATAATCTGACATATTTGTTTGTAGAGATTGTTAGCATGGACACATTTTAATACATTATTTCCTGATTTTTGAGGTTAATTAAAAGGAAATAAGCTGAGTTCAACTCTATTAATCTCTACTCATCTTTTAATTCTTTTATATATATGCGTATATATATGTATACAGACATACACGCAAACAGGTAATATATTGCTTCCTACAGAACCATTTTATCAAAGATCATCCATCAGTTTACAGGTGTTCCTTCTTATATATGTTTTGTATAAAGGAGCAAATATGGCGCTTTTAATTTTCCCTAGACATTAAACTATAGCCCTTACTTTTTCTGAGTAGCTTTCTGACTGAAGAACTTTTATAAAATAAGAATTTTCACACTCTGAATAACCAAAATCTTAAAAGTTGCAAATTTGGCAGCAAGCTATTTTCATTTGAGGCAAAAATCAGCCCACACAAATTCACACCTGTAGAACATGTTGAATGAAATAATAAAAAATAAATGTACAGTTACTGGATAAAGTGATTTAGTTTTCTATATTATATTTTTGACATGTTTTTGTTCATCACTGGAAGACAGACAGCTTTGAATAAAATACAACGAAAATGTGCATATAATTTTGTATTTGATTTTATTACACTATTGAAATTAAATTTACTGATGAGCTAAAAGTATAAACATTTTTCTTCATAACTTTTTTATTTAAAAAAAGTTGTATAATTTGTGAGGAAAAAAAATATTGTTTTCCCTGATTCCCAAAGAGAAATAAAATACTCTCCTTTTTGTATGATATTTTAAAAGCAACATAAAATGAAAAGTTTATAATATTACACATATATTTATTTTATGTACTGATAAATCTAGAAGCTGAAACAATTCAAGCAGGGAAATAAATCAGGAAGGGACTCTTTTCTATTCTGATAAAATTTAGTACTTTGATAATTTCTGGAAAGTTTAAGGTTTCTATTATTTATATTCCTAATCATCAGCAAATTAAATTTTGTTGCATAGAAGGATGTTGTATTCTTGGATCTGTGAGCAGACTCAGGGCATTTTTTTCTTTTTGAGGCAGCCCACAAAGTTTTCCCCACAATAGCTGAAGTTTGCATATTTTATAAGATCCCAACATGGAAGTATATTGGAATAAAGTAAAGTCTTTTAAAATGCATTCTATAAAAATTAGTTCAGTCATAGTAATGAGGGCCACCTTCCCATCCATAGCAGAATGACAGAACAAAGTGAAAAGGTGAGAAAGCATATGAAATGAAAATCAAATAATTTTGGATTAATAAACAAGTTAGTATTACAGCCAACATTCACTTTTTTATCTACGGGCAATTTAGTAAAGTTATTGATTTGATATTTGAAATAATTTAAATGACCTTTCCAGGTCAACAAATGCAATAATTTCGGAATAAGATCATTATTTATATAACTGGCTTTGCTCCAGTTTAACTGATTCAAAACTGTTTGGAACCAGCTGGAACCAGTTTTTACCTTTTTTTTATTTTATTTTTTTTTCCAATTGGGTCTGGTTGGATGCAGAATAGTGTAGAGCAACAGATAAAGAAACTGTTATGTCCATTTGAGTTTAAGATATTCCTGAAAACTCTCTATATTCAATTGCCATTTAAATCACTGTTTTGAAATTAAATACATTCTTGTATAACAATGAAAATTGTGACTCTTTGTTACTATGATATTAGAAAACACAGACCATCAAGTTTTCAAGTTCATCCCTTCACAAAGCATAAAAATCCAACACCTCATTTGCTCACAGACCTGACAAATGTCTATGCATTTTTCTTCTTTCCTTTCAGATGAATAATGGGGTGATTCAAAAGTTTTGATTCAGCTCTTATCTGGTTCCAAACATTCCAAAATAGATTTCATCTTCTGGAATAGTATTTTTTAAATATATAAATCATTTAATGAAGTGTACTGCTTCATTACTGGTGGTGGACTTCTTTTCCCCAGCAATTATCAACAAGAGAAGAGTATAAAGCTTCAAGCTGCAGTGGGGCAGGTCCAGATTGGACATCAGGAGGCATTTCTTCATGGGAAGGGCTGTTAAACTTTAGAATGGACTAAACGGCCCAAGGAAGTGGTAGAGTCTTCCTACCTTGGAAGCATTCAAAAATTTAGTGACATGGTTTAGTTGACAGGATGACGATCACTGAAGGGATTTGGTGATCTCAGAGGTCTTTTCCAACCTTATTTATTCTGTGATTCTGTGATTTTATGATATGTAATATTGCTAAAGGAGAAGCCACTACTTGTGTATTTTCACAGTATTCAGGGAGTCACACACACATATCACATGAAACTGTAAGTTCCAGGACTACAGTCCTTGGCAATAGGCTGCTCCAGTGAGATGATGGATTTGACTCCCCCCTCACACACACTCCCATTCTCAGGCCAACTTTCTCTTTCAGGTTTAACCCTAGTTTTCCCAAGGCAGACTCTCGGGTGCTCTAAAAAAAATAAAGAATTTAATGAAGGGGTGCAACAGCAGGTCAGCTTGAGCTGGGTGCCTCTGGAGAGAGACCCAGAACAAAGAAATCCCTGGGCAATTTTTTCTTGATTCCCTCTACATTAAAATCACTAACCTTCATCTTCTGGTATCCTTCTAGTTCTCCGGTAACATTTCAGGGTATAACTGCTTAAAAAAACTAAGAACAGTCAGATTGTTATGCCAGAATACAGCCTGGCTTACTGCAATTACTTCTATCCCTGCAAGAACAGCTAGACTGGGTCAGATGAAGACAGGAAGAGATCAGATGGCAAAAATAAAAAGAATTGTGCTGAAAGCAACTCTTTTTATTCAAATCACACTCTGTCCAGGAGACACCAGCTGAATATCGCATCTGAAGGTAAGTACATTTGGGAGTCTAGAAGATTCCCAAAGAGAATCTATTTAATGTTCCAGAGACCTCAATGAGCGTGACTCAAAATCTCTGCCAACAAATGAACAGAAGTTTTTTTAGGTCGAAATAAACACTATAAAAACCTTCTCTTGAAATTAAGGACCCAGAGGAAAACATTGACAAAGGATCTGGAAATTACTGGCAGGCAATTCTTTATACCTATAAGTTTCATGCAAACAGGTGGGCAATTCTAACAGATGTGCATTTATACCCATGGGTTTTGCTTCCAGAACGCCATATGCTGAGGACTGTTCTACTGCACTGGCTCAATCACAATTTATTTGAATTTTCAAGGAATGTTTTTTTTTTCCTGTCTGTATAACTGTTGTATCACTTGTCTAAGCTCTAATTGCAGCAAAGAAGGAGGATGCACAAAGCTTAGTATGAGCATGCCACTGTAAGATATCCATCAAGCACTCTCATAAATATCTACTAAAAAAAATTACTAAATTATTAAATCCAGTGTGCTAGATATATGCAATTCAGCTTAACAATGGGGGTTTTGTTTGTTTCTGGGGTTTCTGTTTAGTTTTGTTCATTTCTTTAGTTTTGTTTTTTTTCAAATAGAGGAAATTCCTCCCCAAAAGATTTAAAAGGTAGGGAGTTTTCTTCTACATAAAGTAGAGACTTAGAGAATGTTAGCTATACAGTTGTGCTAGAAACATTAATTCTGTTGTTGCTGTGATATGAATGAAATAACACCACCTGGAAAAGAAAATGTAGAATGAGCATTTCAAATTGATCCTCTTGTAAACTGAAGAATGAGAGAAAACAGTATATCAAGCAACTACAGGTTTGCCATTTTGTATCCTTGCATATATGTAGCTTTTAAAATTATATTTTTGCACTATCCACATCACATATTTTTTTAACTTTGAAAACACAGTTGTACAGGCACCTGATATAACTTAACAGTGCATTAAGGCTGACAGAAGGTTGTAACTGGAGCTACAGAGCTGAATACCTTTGTTAGCCAGCATTAGCCCGTAGAGAATTACATATATTTTCAGAAAGGAGGTACTGATCCATTATGTTTGACATAGGCAGGCCACCCTCCTAGAAATGCAGTGCAATTTTTTTTTTCAGGGAGAAGTCTAGGTTTTCTTATGTTGTTATCTACTCTGCAGATAATTTCAGACAGATGGAATCTTGATCTTAGATACTATAAAAGATCAAGTTTCTGACTACCTGAGAAATCTGATATATGGATTCTATGGGACCTGATGAGATGTATCCCAGAGTTATGAGCAAGGTGACGAATGTAGTTGTCAAACCACTTTCCATGACATTTGAAAAGTCATGGCATACTGATGAAGTCCAAGGCAACTGAAAAAGGAAAAAGATTGCACCAATTTTTAGAAAGCGTAGAAAGGAGGAATCCCAGAACTACCAACCTGTCAGCCTCTCCTCTTGAAGCAGGTCCTCCTGGGAACTATGTTAAGGCACATGGAGAACAGGGATGTGATTGAGACAGCTGGCGTTGCTTCACCAAGGGCAAGTCCTGCCTGATTAATCTAGTGACCTTATGTGGTCAAGTGACTAAAACTATGGATGAGGAAAGTCCTAAAGATGTCATCTATCTGGATTTCTGTAAAGCTTTTGACCTGGCCCCCTATAACACGCTTCTCTCTTAATTATAAACATATGTATTTGTTATGTAAGATGCATATCTCTCTTATGCAGGAAGAATAGCCTGGATGATCTCATCCAGAGGCTGGTGGTCAACAGATCAATGTCCTGATGGTACTGTCAGTTCCCAGTGAAAAATAGTGTTCCTCAAGGGACTACATTTTGACCAGTACTGTTTAATATCTTCATTAATGACATGGACAAAGAGATTGAATGCACTCTCTCTCAGGAAGTCTGCAGATGACTTCTGTCATCAGAAATCAAGTTGAGTGGTGATGTTGACACCCTTGACACCCTTGAAGGATGGGATGCCATCCAGAGGGTCTTGGACAAGCTCAAGAAGTGAGCCTTAGGGAACTTCAACAAGGCCATATACCAAGTGCTGTACCCAAGTAGGAGCATCCCCTGCTGTTAATGCACTCTATGGAATGAAGGAATTGAGAGCAGTCCTGTCGAGAAGGGCTTGGGGGTGCTGGTGGATGAGAGACTGGACATGACCCAGCCATGTGCACTAGCAGCCCAGAAACCCAAACATGCCTTGGGCTGCATCCAAAGCAGTGTGGCCAGCAGGGATATGGAGGGGATTCTGCCTCTCTGCTCTGGTAAGATCCCACCTGGAGTGCTGTGTCCAGCTCCACAGCTCTCAAAATTGTAAGTATATGGATGAGTAAGAGCAAGTCCAGATGAGGACCACAAAGACAGTCAGAGATAGAGCACCTCTCCTGTGGAGACAGGCTGAGAGATTTAGGGCTATTCAGACTGGAAAAGAGAAGGCTCTAGGGGAGACCTTGTTACAATCTCTCAGTACTTTAAGGGGCTATTAGCTATAAGAAAGATGAAGATTTTTTTTTTTTTTTAGGTCCGGTAGTGAAAGGAGAACGTATGAAGGTTTTAAACTAAAAGAGAATAAATTCAGACTAGAAAAAAGGAAGATTTTTTTAAATTTATTTTTTTACAATGAACTGGTACAGATTGCCCAGGGATATTTTGGATGCTTCATTCCTGGAAAAATTCTAGATCAGACAGAATGGAATTCTGAGCAGCCTGATCTAGTGGCTCATTCCAGTGGAATTGGTCTAGGTGACCTTTAAAAGTTCTTTCCATCCCAAACCATTTTATGATTCTATCATTTTAATTTATTTTTTCATTTTCTCATGTGCTAACACAGAAGGAATTCCTCTTTGCCTAGAGAGATAAAACTTGTTTAATAAGAGCTTTATACTGACATTTTTACTGATTGAAATCTGTTTTCCTTGACTATTTTTAAACTTTTTGAGAACTTAAAATGATCAAGACTAACAAAATGTCCTTCAATGTGAAATTGTTAAAGCACATATTTTATGTTCATATGATGAAATTTGCATTTAAAAGCAGCTACGTAACAGCGTGCTGTATCTGGGCATATACCAGCCTAAAAGGACTAGCATGGTCTCTGTGATGCACATGTTGCTCTACATACAATTACTCTATCTATGGCCATTAAGTAAACCTCAGACTAAGTCTCAGCTAAGTCAACTCTGACTTTGCCCTCAACACTGTGAAATTTCTCACTCTCTGAAATAATGAAGCAATGCAACTGGATTAGCAGAAATTCATGGAGAAGTGAGGGAGAAAGGGTTTTGGTTAATTATTGAAGGAAAATGTTATTGTACCAGAATAATTTAACACAAGTTACCATGCTTTAAATCATATCTACTAAATAACCATATACATACATATACACACATATATATATATATAAATGAGTAATAAAAATTGGAAACGTATTACATTTGAAAAGAGAACTTCCTATTGTATTTTCCCCATATCTAGCTAAAAGGAGCTCAACTGTACTAATAATAAAAAACAGTTTCCCTGAGAAATCTACACACATCCAAACCCAATTCCAGATTTCATAGGTTCAAATATCTAAGATTGGGTCTCCAATGGCAGAAGTTTTTAATCACTACGAAGATTGGATTCACTAGTATTGCAAAAAAAAAAATCATCTTTTTGTTTATCACCTTTAGTTTGAGAGGCTCAGAAATTAAAAAAGAATCTTTATGAAAAGCTGAAAGACTCCCCTCTCCCCTGTTTCTTGTTCTCATGAAAAAATTAAAAAAATGTTTCACAAGACATCATAAAGCTATCTTAGGCCTATTTTATCAACTTAATCTTCTAAGAATCTATGATTTGATTCAAAGCATATTGATGTTAATTAGAGCTGTACATATATAGACAGATAGACATGTATCTCCCACGAAATGTTCTTCATCCTGATAAGTCAGAGGGATGAACAGGATGAGGCCACTCATTGGTGTTATTTGTGTTTGTGTGAGTGATGATTATATCTCTCTACCATGACCAAAATAGAGACATGTTTTCACAGGTGAATTTGTATGTACTACCATTGGGAATACATCCTCAGCCTTGCTACTGGTTGGATCAGCACACAGGGAGCTGTTGCAGTCTCATCCAGAATAAGATTGTTCAATTCATCATCCCCAAACAAAGCCAGAAGAAAAGAAATTTTAATTTCATCTATCACTAGAGTATTGAAGCCATTGTAACATCTATTAACTAAGAATCACTTACTAGTGAAAATGTCTCATCTATATCAGGAATATAATTAAGATTTTTTTTTGTATTTTGAGACTATATAATCCTACCAGATTATCAAGAAAAAAAAAAAATCACAGTCTCTTTTTATGAACTGTATGTTTTCAAAAACTTTCAGAAATAGAAAATTTGTATATTCTTTAGCACCTAAAAAAAAAAAAACCTAGCTTACCCCTGCATTAAAGAAATATTATTTCACTGGAATTTTAATAAATTATTGTCACTCAAGAGACTTAATTGGTAGATAGCAACATGCATGGGAAAGGCACATAAATTTACTGTTTGCTGCACTTTGTCTCTTATGGCTATAAAGATTCAACAATGGAAAAATCAAAACAAAGCTTGTACATAAGAATAGCTGAAGTGGTCATTTCCCTTCATTATAAACCACAAAAAATCAATCTGGTTCTGTTAGATATTTAGTGCCATTATAATTATTAATTTTTAAAGCAGATGAAGGCTTATCAAGAAATTAGATTTCCAGATTTTAGTATTTCTTCCCAAACTGAACACGAGTACTTCTTCCCACCAGGTCCAGAGTCCCTTAGTTTCTTAATTAAATTGGAAATTCCTGATCATCTCATTTAATTTCACAGGAATTGCTGGCACTAACTTTAATAGTGAATTCAGGGAGTACTGTTTCAAGTCCTTTTAGACACAGACACATAAATGCAAGTAGGGGCAACCTTAGTCTCACTATTACAATGCTGAAGCCAAGAGGATAGGAAAGATGATACTGACCCATAAACCAGGTAAATCTGAGCCTGTTAGAGTCTAGATAGAGTACACTCGGTAGACAATGGTGCAATCAAACAAGTAAACTTCTCCCAGGTCAGTGCTCCATAACTTTTATTGTAGCACTTATTCAGGATGACTGTGTTCTTCCAGATCCAAACTAAAAGGTTTGCATTATACTGGAAGGAAATGCAACAATTTTGGTATTTACTTGGATTAAGAGTCTTTGCACTGTGTTCCATTGTGTGGTATAGACATACAATAAACATGTAGTCTGGGAAGGACTTTATAATTTTCTCATTATCCAGCTGAGAGTAGGAAATGGCACTGGGCAGAAGTTGAAGCCTTGTCTGCTATGGTGGACATAGTTGCCATATTATTTTCTCTCACCACTATCATTATTCCATTGAATTTCTAATAGCTGCTCCCAATTTACTCTACTTTGAGAGCGGCTTGGCTCCTAAATATGCCATTTTACTTTCCTCAGCAGCAGGAGCTTTCCATGATGTACTAAAATTCCATTTTGCATCCCCTTTCTTTCTGGCAGCATGCTGTGTCCATCAGTTATCTAAAAGCTTCCATCCCAGAGGAGGCTGCATTTCATTAGTAATGTACTGTGTAGTTACATAGTTCAAATCTGGTTTGAAGATAAAAATATTAATAATTGGATCAGTAGTGGTTTGAATTCTTTATGGCCTCTGTTTCTATTCCATCCTCTTGTCTCTCTGCAGTATGAGGATGTTCATGAATCTCTGGCATAATACTCCTCCTGTCCTGAACAAGCAACAAAACTCTACAGGGTTTCTAGAGACAATTTAATTTTTTGAAACAAGCTTTTACTTCATTGCCCCACTCTCAGGGAGCTTCATACCCATAGAAGCTGCCAGCCTCTGTTCAGGACTTAATAGGAAGTCTTTGCCAGCACACAGATCAATGTCGACAAGATAATGATTACTGCTGTCACACTACTCATTTGTAAATGTGAAATCTGGACTGTCTTTTTTTGGTGCACTGCGTGCAAGAAACTGAATTTTTTGTGTGATCAAGGATACATTGATGGGTACTGCTTGATAAAACATTAAATTAACTGCTTCTTAGAGGCATCTTTAAAAGAAACTATTACTGAACTAATGATGTGCTAATGATTGAACTTGTTCACTTCCCATCCCCACGATGTCACTCTGCTGAACAAGTCAACACTGGAATGTAGCTGGTAGTTAATGGAATCAGATTTTGTCCTGGCATGCATCTGGCATGCATGTCCTTCTATATTTAGCAAAGGTCCATCTATTCAATTTTTTAATAATAGCTAAAGTTTAAAAAGAAAGACTTAATAGTATATTTCCATGATAATAAGTATTCTAACATTCTTGGCACTTCAATTCTCCAACAAAGCCATTAATATCAATCTACTTGGGTCACTTCTCAAACTTTTTCTTTATGTCTTTAATACAGCTTTGAATAAATAAACAAATAAATACTCCTCCTAAAAGAGAACTAGAACCTTAAGAGAAACTTAATTTCCCCAGCCCTGGCACTGATTTTTTTAGTGACCATGAGAAAGTTAATTAATTGGCCATGTTTTGCACCCTGTCTTTAAAACAGAAATTGCATGTCCTTTGTACATTCCCTCTATTTAAGTTCTCAGCTCTATAAAGAAAGCAGTATCCTTTGCTGTATATTTTTAGAGTAGACAAAACAGTGAGATACTTATCTTTCACACTTCATCTAAATTCTAAAGGTGTTATTGTAACACAAAAATTCATTAAAATAATCCACAGTCAACTTGTACACCAGGAATTTATTCTTTTTCTTTCTTTTTCTGTTATTTTTGAGTAAAAACACTAAACTATAATTGACATTAATCTGCTTTCAGCACTGTGGAGACCTTTGTGGAGCTTGAGGCAAACAAGATATATGGATACAATCACATCCTTACCTTCATATTGCATGAGTCCCTGTTCCTTTCTCTCATTCTTTCTCTTATCAAAACATGATAATATAATGTCAATTGCAAAGTGCTGGAGCAGCCTCAGAAAAGCA
This sequence comes from Alethe castanea, assembly GCA_024734035.1. Lineage (NCBI taxonomy): Eukaryota > Metazoa > Chordata > Aves > Passeriformes > Muscicapidae > Alethe > Alethe castanea. The sequence goes on from JANRGV010000001.1 coordinate 72,365,102, forward strand.
GGCAGATTCTCCTGAGACAGGAAGTGAAGAGTTCTTTGTGCCACAATCAGAAAAAAAGCTTTTCTTTAGCCATTATTATCCCTAGATTTCAGAGAAATGCTCTACTTTCTTTTCCACTGACAGTAACCTTGCTTTCCCCCTGTAGACAACTCAAACACACATTTAAAGGTGTAAGTCCAGAGAGGAGCCACTAAGCTGATCAGTTGGCTGGAGCACCTCTCCTGTGAAGATGGGTTGAGAGAATTGGGGTGGTTAAGCTTGGAGAAGTGGAGATTCCACTGGCACCTTAGAGCAGCTTTCCAAAGAGGAACATTACACAAGGATATGTAGTGATAGGACAAGGGGGAATAACTTTAAGCTGAAGGAAGATAGGTTTAGGTTAATTTTTAGGAAGAAATATTTTTAAGTGAGGGTGGTGAGGCACTGGAACAAGTTGCCCACAGAGGTCCCTAGAGACCAGACTGGATGGCCCTCTGAGTAACCTGTGTTAGTGGAAGATGTCCCTGCCCATGGCAAGGGTTTTGGAAGTAGGTGACCTTCCAGATCCCTTACAACCCAAACCATTCTGTGGTTCTGTAATTCTGTGATAGGTGGCCCTTTGCTCATCTTGTTCCCCTTTTCTGACCCCAACACTGATGAAATGTGCAAGCCATACTAATAAATTAGAGGATGACAGTAGCATGGAATAATTTCTTTTCTGGAGGGCTGACATAAGAGACCATTAATTATAAGCTTATATTCTCAGTTTGGTCTGGATTCCAAAAGATATAGAAAGAAGTCATAATTCCAAAGATTTAGCAGTATTGTGCTACAAATCAAACTTGTTCCATCTGTTTCTTATCTTTGTTGTAGTGTGGAAGGAAAAGGAAATAGGAATTTTGGAATTATATAGTGCACTCTGTACAACTGGATATGATGGAATAAATGCAACATTTTGTTTAATCTATCTTCTCCAGTAAGGTAAGTCTGAAAATCACATGCTGTTTTACCTTCTCTAATGACATCAAGTCAAACCTTGGAAGCTATTCTCACACATTATTTTTTATTTTTTACGCCTCAGTAGTTTCCTTCTCTCTCCCAGAAGTATGCCAATGTTGTGATACCAAAAATATTAAAAAAAAAAACTAATAATCCACTAACACTTTTTCATTGATCCAATATGATGTTCTGACACTGGAGTTTGTGCTCTGCCAACGACTTAATTCTACTGATTTTATGTTTGTATGTATAGAAGAAAAATATCCAGTGTAATAAAAGTGCTGCTAATGTGGCAAATTTTCAGGCTTTTTTACTTGTTCTATTTGATTCTTGGAAGAGAAGTTGCTAATGGTTCTGTGTTTCACATGAAGTTTTTGGTGTGTGAGAGACTTTTCTGCCATTAACTCTTCAAGAAGAGACAGTGTCTGTTATCATGAACAAAAAATCCAGTAATAATTTGTAGGAATAAAATCCTTGAATATATGGCTGGATTTTGATTGATCCTGGTCCAAAATGTCCCTGCTGTTAAGTATGATGGAACTACCCTTTTGTGTGATGTGTCCATACCTAACAAATGTGCATGTTGGGAGGGTTGTTTACATGTTTGTGGACATGTTTCTGACACCAAAGTTGAGCCGAACAAACTGCTTCCGTGAAGGGGGTCTCCTATTCCCCTTTGTCATCTTTATCCTCATAATTTGCATCTTGAATAAGTTCTGCTAAGAAATGTAAGAGGACAAGAAAAGTCACTTTATCTGGTTTACTGAACTGAATTAGTTCAGAAGAGCCTTATGAGAACAAGAGCAAGGGTGAGGGAGGATGCAGGACTTAACTCCGAGTATGTGGGGGAAAGAGGAAAAATGGATTGTGCCTGAAAAGGTACCTCCATCTGAAAGCCTCACCAAGAAAAATGACCAGAAAGTGGCGAGGTGAGGGTGGGAAGGGAGGTAGGGGAGGATTGACAAATTGTAGAAATCTAGGCAATTAACCTAATATGAGGCCATTCTCTAATATGGATTGATTAAAAACAAAGCAAAACATTAGTAGAATTATGCATTTCCAATCAAGATGGTAATTATTTTTTGTAGAAAAAAAAGGTTACTTTTCTCCTAACTTCTTCAAAATGCAAAAAGACAGGTTTATAATTACCTTTTTCTATCTGACGTGTCAACATGACTATAGACCAATAGCGGCTTGGTATGGTTCTTCTCCTCTTTTCTACAACATCTGTTTAGGGCTTTCCCCCCCCCTTATTATTTTTCTCTTGAGAAAAATCTCCTGTGGTGAAATTTATCCTAATACAAAACACCAGAACAAGCTCTGTGCAGCTCCTCCTTATGGTCTCTTCTGAAGAATAGATGTAAAAGACCAGCAAGAGAGGATAAGACATGTTCATTGCTTCAAAGCTTCAGATTTCAAATTTTGAAAGAAGTGATAAATCTCTGTTACATCTATTAAAAGTAAAGTCTTGCATCCTTATGACAATGTGTTTATTTCACAGATTAACCCAATATGAAAAAACAAATCCACTAATTTCTGCTATGTGAATTTTTCCCCTTAATTTGATTTATCTCTTCATTTTCTCACACACATTGTATTTATAGGTGTGTGTGAGGACAGGGAAGAGGTCAGCAATCAGCTAAATAAACCACAGATAATATCCCTACTTGGAAGGACTTTAAGCAAAATGATGACATTGTCATAAAGGACTTCTATTTTCCCAGTAAGGGAGGAAATTTGCACCACCTTTGGTTTACCTATTATTTATTGTGTGGTCTGACACACTGCCTATGCTGCAATCAAGACAAGTGAAAAAGAGTACTGTCACAAGGTTCTCAACACAATCCATCCCTCAGTGAAAGCTGAATACCATGACAGAGTGTTTTTGCTCCTCAGACTTCCCAGATCAGCTGTGCACTTGGTCACTCTTACACCAGCCCAACCAAAATTGTCAGGGGTATCTACTACAGTCCGGGAAGTTTCAGCCTTGCCAAAGCTACATCTCTCCCCCTCAGAAGAACTATTTTTGACTTATATTTAATAAAAAAAGTAACCCAAAACTAGCACCCTTCTGTGTCCAGTCAAATTAATAAAGTACATTTTGGAATTTCACCTAATAGATATTAATTATAATCAGATTCTCCTTTTTGAACGCTGGTAGTCAAAAGCAGTTTTAATTTCAGCTATGTGAAAGACATGTATCTAAATATACACTCACCTTAACTAGGGAGCTGCAAAAAAATTCTTAAAATGCATATGCCTGTGTTCCCTCTTTCTCTTTAGAGACATTAAGAGATAGCAATGAAATTGTTTCTGGTCACATTACTGAGAAAGCTTAAAATGAGAAACTGAGCCATTTGAAGCCCCATTTATGTCAGACCTCTCAACTTGTTCTTCCCCTATAGATACAGATTTGGAATCTACACTAAGAATATATATATTAACCTCTTTCATATTCAGTAACTGTGAAGAGCTTTGACCTCTCAAAGGTGGGAATAAACAGAAATACATTTAGATACATGGCTCATCAGTATGGGTCCAAAGCTCACATTCAATCAAAGGCTAAGATGAAACTTCACATACTGTTTTCCCCACTGTAGTATACATACTGATTTCCCAGTGTGTTGCCTGTGTATTATATTTTAACAAAAAACTTTTTTTTTTTTTTGCTGCCTTTGTAAGCAATCAAGGGGTGTTTGCCATTCAAGGACCCTTCATGAAATATGTAGCAACCTGCCATAGATTGTAATTGGGGTCCTTGACTTTTTCTTGGCCTGTTGAACTATCACTATCTCGATGATATGGACACCCTTTTACTTTATTGCAAAATAACTTCAAGATTGAGAAAAGTTTCATGAAAAAGTAGAAAGTGTAAATAAAATAGCAAGAAAAATGAAAGGGAAGAAAAGGAGTCTGACAAGACCAGGTAGAGTTGATATTCATACTACTAATGCTGTTCCTGCACAACATGATCTAGTGTCCTGCATGCTTGAGACTATTTGACAGTGCTTTGGTTTTTGAAGGATCGTAAGTGTCACTCTGAAGTCAAGTACTATTTGTCATAAAAGGAGCATCTGTATAATAAGAAAACCCCTAGACATTTAACATCTATATTTCTATGCTTAGCCAGACATTAAACTTTGGATTGTCTAATGTAATTCTCAGAAGCTTGTTGCAAGTTAAGGAAATTGCCCAAGGAAAGCTGTGATTAAAAATGTATCTCTCTGCAATGGCTATGACAAAGAATCAGTCTGATAAAATATACTTTAATTCTTCATAGTTGAGAGTGATATGGAGTAGTCCTGTTTACAAAAAAAAAAAAAAAAATAGGCACTGAGACCCACAGTCCTTTCTGAAAATGCCTGAATTAACTCTTTACCAGAAAATGCATGTCAGAATGACTCTTTCCTTGCACTGTTAAACTGAAATGGTTGTCCAATAACAAGCCACAGCTGGAAGGGGAAAAAAAAAAAAAAAGGAAAAGTATTTTTGATTGATGCCTTGGATATTAGTGGTAACCTTTTAAGTATTAAAATATATTTTTTATTTTATCCTTCAGAAGTCGAGCCAAAAAAAAAAAAATACAATGAGGGAAACTATTATCATGTTAACACTAGTTAACACACAATATATTAATCTAGCTAATAAAAAGTTGTCCAAAAGTAGCAACAGAATATACTGCTGAGAGTATAGGAATATCCAAGGATATTCAGCTGTGTTCCCCTCACAGAAATGTAATCAGTTAGGCAATTTTCTGCCCTTGGAGAACTCATCAGGTATGCCACTCTTTTACCATGCGTCAGCAGTTATATTAAGTATTATTCACTCTCTGGCTGTCATGGAGATGCTATGGCAGAAATGCCATGCTGATATTTCTCTTAATGTTTTGAGGCTTTCTGACAGAACCCAAAATCATTTAAAGACAGACATTATATGGAAATAAACCTATGAGCCTGGCATAGAAGCAAACCTGAGTATTCTTGAAGGCATTAGCCTAATGTAAACACTTGCTGTTGTCATTCATGAATTTGGCCTGAAAGTAGTGTTTAGGCCAGATGTAGCAGAACACTTCATATTTGACATGTTTTTTATATATCCTCCTTCCACCTCAGATATAAAAAATTAAATGCAAAAATATGACTGCTTCCAACATACAATAATTATTGCTATATTTACTCAGGTTTTGAATTAAAAAAAAAAAACAAAAAACCCAAATCCCTGTAATTCTTTTTATAGTACTATATTCCATGAGATTTCAAGGTAGAGTTGATTGATCTTGTTCTAACACAGATCTTGTGTGCCTTATGAGTGGAAACCTTCTGGTACAAAATCTCTGGTGAAAAATAAATTATGTGGAACATGTAGGTGACATTTTACAAGGTCAGGTTTCCAACCTGTTACTATAATTTAAAAGGTAATTCCTCCACTCTTGCTTATTCATTGATGTTTGGCTATTGCAAATGTTCTTGTATGTGAAATTAATTCACACTTGCCCTTTATTTGAAATGGAACAAAATGAAGGGAAAATAATAGCCGTATACTGGAATTTTCAAAGCTGCTTCTTGTATTACACACACTCAGATAAGGCAGGAGTAAATCCAAAGTAATCTGTACAGTGATATTGGCATAAGTAATATATTGTCAATTAAATAAATAACTGGAAATGCATTTTAAAAACAATTATAATATATATAAAAATTTATTTAAAAAAATAGAAACAATGTCCTATTTATTCTATACTAAGGTTTAATTTCTTTTTTGGAGTGAAAGTTTTATCTTGACAAGAAAATGTGCCTTTTAAGACCTCTGCTCAAGTTCAGGGAAATACTTATGTCTTGACTTTGCATCTTCTCAATGGGCAAGGATTGAATTCTCAGGAGTGGGAGCATCGTCCCAGGCTCTGTCATCAGCCTTCAATGATGGACCTCTGAGTATCACCAAATTGAGATCATGAGGTCTGAGAGATGTTCCCCCCAAAGAAAGGTGCTGATACAGTCCTCTGTGGCCCAGAAGAGTTCAAACGGCCTCACTTGGAAATGCTGTTTATAGAGTTGCAAGCTGTTTGGCTTTAGTCAGCAGTAAATTTCCACCCTAGCTACAGTTCAGATCAGTACCTAGTGGAATTTTCCTTGAAAAGTCCAGTAACAATATTATTATCTTGAAACATCCAGAAGTCTACTGATTATTTTTTACCCCTAATGAGGTCAAGGATAACAGTCCTTGTATTTCCCCTTGTGGTCAAAAAAACATGAGAAAGTTGATATGAACATGAATCTAAGGGATGACAACTAGCATGTATCATACTGACTCAACTCAGCAAAATCATGAAAGAACCTGCAAATGACTACTTTTGAAAATCCTAGATCAAAATGGCATGGGAAATTTGGGGAATGTGTAAATAAGAATTTTCAGTCCTTGCTACTTTGTTTCCTTGGAAAAAACTATAAAATACTCAACATTTTTTTCAAAATGCAAATTATTTCACCCCAAAAATATTTTTGAGGGAATATCTTTATTCCCCCTACTACAAACAAATTTCATTTTTGTGCTCCACAGATATATCCAGTTCAATTGAATCAGTCTTTAAATTCAGACAGGAAAAAAATACCCACTTCAGAATTTTATACAGTAATTACAGAGGTTTTCTGATGCAAGCTTAAGCTGTAAAAAAATAGCTCTGAAACAAAGGCATATTGAATGTCAATGATTCTTGGACTCGCATATTCACTTCTAAACTGGAAAAAAACATTTTAAAAAGTCAAAACAAAGCAAAACAAACTCTAGACAAGAGAAGGGAAAAAACCCAAGAAACTGGAGTGTACTGTGTGTGGCAGGATTTGTGAGTTTACACCAGTGCTAAAGGAGAGCACTTACCATTGAACTGCTGATATCAATACTCCTGAAGCTGTATTGTCCAGCATTCCCATTGCTTTGTCTCTTTTGTGTTAACAGCAAAAAATCGAAAGTAAAATGCAAACAGATATGTATAATGCCCTGATTCTACATGGAAACAAACCAGGTGAGGAGATGGTAGCACCATTAAGGGAAATAACTAAACAGGGAAGAACTATCTACAGTCAGAAAAGTAAAGAGCAAAAAAAGAGATAGAGAATCTGTTTTGGGGCACAGAAACTGCCTCTCTCCCAACAGCCAGCTTTTTTTTTATTTTATTTTTTTATTTTTTAATTTTTTTTTTTGCACCGAAAT
>JANRGV010000001.1:72372386-72388432 GCA_024734035.1 Alethe castanea
TTTATTTTTTAAAATTTTTTTTGCAATGAAATTCAGCTCTTCTTACTGGAACTGAAAATACAAGGGAGAGGGGAGTTGGTGCTTTAAATTAAAGCTTATTCCTCAGTGTGAAAATGGCCTGTCTAGTCTATTAAAGTAATTTAGAATAATTGTTTCTACTATGAAGTAAATCTGGACTGCCACTAGTAGCAAATGTTAGAGTTGCACTTACTTTCTTTGCCAAGAAACACACCACTGAGCAGTAAAGAGACATGTAGTAGTTATTTTTATTAAGAAGACAAAATTAGAGTGCTTTGTAAAGGCAATTCATAGTAATGAAAAATCAGTAATTCAAAGCCTGAAAAAGCCTGATACAGATTCAGATCCAGATCCAGGTGGACAGAAAGATACAAATGAATATATATATATAATTAGAATAAAGATACAGAGAATATAGGACTAAAGGTATAATTTATATTTCTTCTTTCACAAAAATCCCCATTGAAGTCAGTTATAATATGTAGTTTGGTGCTTGTGACACATCATTTTTTCATAATTCAGGATTAAATGGTGAGGAAATCACAGAAATTATCTCATGTGATTCTCTCCAAAAGAGATATTAAATCTAGTCAAAACAAAATAAAAAGGAACAGTCTAACTGAAGACTTAATATGATTAGATTTTAAGATATATTAAACAAAATGAATTGCTTATTTTTCCACAAGGAAAGAGCCAATCTAGAAAGTGCAAAGATTCCCTCCTTCAGTATTTTTCCTTTTTCCAATATCAAATCTAATTTTTAATTGATTTACATTTCAGGCCCATCTGGCAAGATACAAGCACGGCAGAATCTGTAATCTAAGAATAATTTCCACTGAAATAGATGGAGCAGTTTGTTAACAATGTTAATCTGCTGTCCCTGTTTAACTTCTCTTTGATGTTGAGACTTTACTGTTGATATATAAAACCTAAGGAGCTTTAGACTTCCACATGACACTTGTCCAGAGTTCCATATCAGCAGTATAGTCCATGGATACTGCCAGGAGGTGGCTTTTATTGTTGCTCTTCACCCATATATCTCCTTTTCCTATGCCATCATGGACTGGTTTACTGAGATGAAAGGAAGATGGAGTATTTTGCACTTTCTTCAGTGATTGTGGAAGATCCATTAGCTAATGCTCCCAAGACTCCTCACAGAGACTCCAGGTTTTGACCACTGCCTGGTATCTACATCAGGACTAATAGAGCCAAGGATACCAACCACAGACTAGTGAAGGCACACAGCAGTTACTAAAGAAGTTTGATGTTGCCCTTCCCAGCATAAAATATAAAATTCCAAAACATTTAAGAAAGAGTAAAAAAAAAAAACCCAGAAATACAAGGGTGAAGAGCTGCCAATATCTCAAGTCTTTAACAGAATAATGTAATTTGTTACAGAAAGATGTAATTTGAAAGAGTCTGATTGGAAACTTAAGAAGTATCTGCAAAACATTCATGTGCTAATACCAGTAATAGTGTTTTTATTCCCAAAATTATGATTACACAGAAGCAGGAAGCAAACAGAATTTCTTCCCAATGAAAAAGAAAAATTCAACCCAAAACCTAACTTTGATTCTCATTGTGTGTGTTTGCAGTTGATTTTCATCTTCATTTCTTCCTCCTTCATTTTCTCTTTTAGAACAAAATAATAAGACACTCATTTATATGTCCAAGTCAGGTTCTTTGACAGTGAGTCTGTATTAAAAGGTCATTTGTGTACCCTTGTCTTTGAAATATAGACAATTGTTGATCAAAATATATTAAAATAGTTCTTTTTAAAGCACCAGCTAATATTTCCCCCAGCGACTTCTGGATCACTCACTCTTTCTGCTTGTATAAAAGCAGGAGCATAAAGACTAATGAGTCATTGATACTTGAATAATAGAGCCTGGTGGGACAGAATCAATGGTAGCTTAATCCTTATTGGTTCCTACTGCCTTTGCTGCCTAAAGCAGCCTGAAAACAGCCTTGAAGCAGCTGCAGATCTTACGAATTTTTCAACTGAGCTGAGTAACCTTCTTCATCTCTGCTAAGAATTCAAATTTCCACTTAGTAGCCAGAGTTGCTACTTTCCCTATACCTTAATGTTCAAAAGAATAAGAAAAATAATTCAAGGTTTGAATTAGTCCCCAACAACTTGATTCAAAATAACAGACTTGTGAGTCTGTGGATCTATACTCAGAATTTTAGAATACATATATAGTATTAGTGTTAGGAAGAATGAGACGATAAAAAGCTTTTGTAGCATGAAGGAAGAATTGCAGTTTCCAAAATATGGTGAGAGTTTTATGTTTTTTATCAAAAGAAAGAAGTTCTTGTGAAGAAAACCAGCATAATTTTGTGAAGTGGTTCATATATGTATTTTTTCCTAAGCAGAAGAACAATTTTTTCAAAAGTGAAATCTTATAATTTTAATGCATAATAAAACATTACATAGCTTCCTCATTTCAGGTAATTATTTAAATGTGCTCCTGTTTGTTTGTTTGTTTGTTTTTTGTCTATTCTTTAATATTAGAAAATTTTAGCCAACTACACTTCAGCTTCACCTATTTAGTATAGACCAAGGCAGTACAGGTGTCTAAAAATCACAGCAAAATTATGGGGAAATGCTTTAGGATTTCAGGAATTGAATAAAAGTCTTGAAATGGTTCTGCTTATAAAATTTTCCAGAATGTTCTCATTTTGATATTATCTTAAACGTACCTTGAAAGAAGAAAGCATATAGAAAGCTCTAACTTTTTTGTATGTTTTAAATGCTGAATATGACATAAGGAGCCTAGGACTATGTTCTCTGTGATCAGTTCCACATCTCTTGGGTGAATGCATGGGCTTTTTTTCAAGGAAACATTACCCAGTATAAATATTTTTTTTTAAATGTCATCATTTGAATAATCTCCATTTTCATTAAATGCTGCCTCTAGGTCTCTCGTCCTAGTTAGATTAACCCAGCTATTCACATTGTAAAGCCATCAGTTGTGCCATATGAAGTCACATTGCAAACCTCCCCTAATTGCTTTTGTAAATGTCACACCTTTCTGCAGAGTATCTTTTTACCTAAAGCAAATATTTCATTTTGATCAGTCATGCTTTACTCACTGCAAATTTCAGTGAGCTTATGGCTGTTGGACATAAATGTGAAAATAGTGTTGTCCTGAGTCTTGCTGAGTGTTGTTGAGACATGTTAGAAAATGCCCTTTATTCATTAAACCAACTGGAAGGCTGGCGATTGCTTACAGAAGCATTTCAATATCATTATTGTGTTTCGAGCCTCTGAAAGGTAACTAATTCATTACAAGCAATTAAGTCATTCTAGCATCTGCAAAATGTTCTGTCTTCCTTATCCCTGGCATTTCAGCTCAAGAAGGGCATATCACCTTTTCAGTTTCAGTTCACACAGTAGAATCTGGAAGATATTCGTCCATTTGGAGTGTCTTATATACAGAGAAGTCATGTTTTTGCTCAACAAATCACAATTATTAATAAACCAAGACAATATATCTGTCTTGATTACATTTATGCTTTTGGCTGGTTCTTTATTTACCTGCTTCTTTACTTACAGAAGGAAGCAGTGAATGAACTTCACACTATCTAGTGAAAATTCATACTGGCTAGTGGAACAGCCAGGAGACTGTTACAATCAAATCATTCAGACTCAATTTGTGCAGCACCTACAGCAAAGCCCACACAAGGTCACAGCTTCCATCCTGGTCTGTGGCTGTAGGCAGCATGCATGGCAGCCATCGGTTTCTCTTAGATGCTGATGGAAAGGGGAAAGAAACTGACACAGGAACAGGGTTTGAGATGATCCTTGGTGTATTCTGATACTGAGACAGTGAGATGTGCCACTAATGTACCAATACTTGCCTTTTTTACAATATATATACGCATATATTCTTATTAAGTACAATTTTACGTGTCTTTATCCTATTCTAACATTCTACCTATGTACAATGTGTTGTACTTTTGTATTTTTAGATAATTGGTATTAAGGTTTTCTTTTCTGTAGTAACTTGGGTTCCTTAACTCATCCATGCAATATTTTTACATGTTTCTTCCCGAAAGTTTGATGAGGCAGCATTTTTACCATTGTGAATTTTCCAGTTATATAGTTTGTAAATATTCATACATCTCTTGTTTTGTATGCTTTTTCACAATAGTCTGAAATGCAAACACTCCATTATATAGATATGTGAGTCATGTTTCTATGCCCTACCTACACTATTTGCTGACTTTGATTTTTACTGCACTTTGTGTTTCTGTTAAATTATTGGGTTTTTTCTGACTGTCTCATGGCTTATAGAGGTATCACATTTTATTGAAGTGGTTTTCAGGTTATTGGTTTGAAAGACGTATGGGATTTTCTCATAAATGTCTGTCCTTTCCAAAGTCTGTCATACTTTCCTCGTTATTGCAATTCTGGCTGTGTCTCCAGACCATACATTCTGAAGATATCTCTGAAACTCTTCTTCAAGTTTGTGTTGTTATTGTTGTTGTTTTGATAGGGTTTTATTTGTTTGTTTTTTTGTTGTTAAGGCAAATCTCATTACTATTCTCTCTTCATTTATTCTTATTTTACATTTTCTCTGGAAATTCACTTCACTGACAAATTTTCACTCATCTGAAAGGAAAACAATCTAGTACTTGTGCAATATTTTAAGAAGGTCTGTACGGATATCCAGGGGAAAACCAGCCCTCCACAATGGCTTTACTCATCTCCTTCAATAATTGGTTTCAGTTCAGGTGTAATTTTTATGTATCTTGATGAACCTTTTAAAATCAATTACACAACTCCTGAGCAGTTTCTTTCCTTCAATTTAGTATAAAATGCAGTGAAATTCTTGAGGGGGCAGTTCAGTGTTAGCAATATTTTATAATAATTTTATATCTCTGTTTGGATCTTCTATTTAAAGATAAGTGAAATCCTAGTACCAAAAGATGATGAAAAGGATAATGAAATGGTAACTTTTTTCTCTGTAACAGCAATATTCTACCCACGGCACATATAGCTGAATTTATGGCATGAGGACAAAAACGGCTTTGGAACATAAATTATTAGTGGAGGTTTGTAATTCCTTTTGTACCATATGAGTCACTGGCTCAACACAATCACCCGAAGTCAGTAAGTTTGATTTTGTGAAAATATTTTTCTGAAAATACAATTTAGATCAGAATTCTCCAAATGTCAGAGGTGACAGGCATAAAGGTTCCTTGCATTAATATAATTTTGCTGATGATGATTTAAGTTATCAAAATCCGACATGCTTTGGAGAGAAGCAATGAAGAGAAGAAACAGTGACTACAACTGTTGCAACATTTTTGCTAGTGGAAAGCATCTGAGGGTCCTTCAGACACTGATGTATCCAAAATTCTTCCAGGCAGCTTCATCCTCCTATCAATTGGTCCCTGAAATGCAGGAGCATAAAAAGAGACTTACCATGCAGAGTTCCTGTTCAGTCACCTTTCTAGTAGACAGCAGAGTGAGAAAGAAAATGAAATTATGAAGGGATCACACACACAAAGGTAAGGTCCAAATGAGTATGAGTTTTTTGTACAATAACTTACATCAATGCAGGTAACTTTATATTCACATTGATTTTAATACTGTTCTATATAAAAGAGTCTACCACAAAAATGAAATCCTCAAGAAACGCAGATGTTAACCAATCAAGCATGAATTTAGCATTATGTAAGATTCATAGCTTATAGATGAAAAAATAGTACATAAACTAAAATCATATCCTGATATGACTGCTTTAAAGCTTGAGAGTTTCAGCAATAGATAATGTGTCATAAAGTCCCATGCCACTTATTTATATGGGTTTTTTCAAAAGTTTTGCATTATAGCATATAATAAGAGTATATTTAGTATTTTTATTTAGTCTTGAAAAATGGGCACATACTTTGATATACTAGGGGAGGATGATTTTTTTGTTTTGTTTTATTCTTATAATTATAATTTATTTTTTCAAACTGACAGCAGAACCAGAAAAGTTCTTTATTTATGTTTTGAAATCAATTCTTGAAATTAAAACTATTTAAATTCCCACTTTTTAGAAAAAAATCCTGAAACTTTGGATTTTGCATTATAAAGGAAAATAATTTCAAAACTGAAACCAAGTGTTTTTTGTTTTATTTTAGTTTTTTGTTTGTTTATTTGTTTAATAGCAATTTCATTGTTCTATGCTCAAGAAACCTAACAAAGGCTCGGATAGATGTGAAGTAATTTTATGACAAAAAGATGGTAAGATTAGAAACTAGTAATTGTGATGTCTAACTAGTGTTTATTAGACTAAGAGCCAAAAAGATCAAAGGAATCAAAGTGAAATAGCTGCATTAAGACACTTTCACTAAAAACTGTTTCCCACCTTCTTCCTTCCTATCCCTCACATCTGGGTGAAAAGACTGTGATTGCAAAAGTATATCTGCATAACAACACATGTGAAAATGCCCACACACATACAGAATGTCCAGCAGGCCAGAGCATGTTGCCAACAACACCAGCGTTGTGGGTTCAAACCCTGTATGGGCCATTCACTTAAGAGTTGGACTTCATGATCCTTGTAGGTCCCTTCCAACTGAGAATATTCTGTAGATTATTCTATATGTGATTTTGCTGCTGTGAGAGAGTGGAATGTTACTGGTAAATGACTCAAAGCAGTTGGCCATATGCAGAGGTGGCAGGGTGCTTTGCCAGGGTTTGTACCACCCTCCCTCCCCCCAAAAACCAAAGGGGAGGAGGAGAGTTTTTGGATGTGCAGTGGCAGAACCTCTGACCCATCAAAGACAGAGAGGATGAACACCCACTACCAGAGGCTATGTTCTGGGGTTTGAGCCATATGAGGGAGAAGGCCAAAAAGAAGCAGCTCCTGGAGAGGTGAGGTAGCCCTTTTCATCATGCCAGCGTCCTCCGTTACACAAGGGTTCAGTTGTAAACCTCTCCCCCTCCCTAGGGAAGGCCTCATTCATAAGGGACATTCACATGTAGGCCTGAAGGTATTTGTCCCTTTGATGGGCCAACTACACTGACATGAGTCTTAGAAGGTGTCAGAAACCATCAAAGCACCCCCAGAGTAATTTCTGGGGCCTTCCACCAGAGGACTGTACATAACCCACAGTGCTGCATCAGACTTTGAAATATTCCCCCTCCTGGGGAGGTGCCTGGATATCCCCATCTGAATCGGAACATAAATTAACCAATTGCACTTCATGTTTCATGGGCTTCCCCCACATCAGACAGATCAAGAATGCAGCCATCACTTTGGCCAACAGACATCTAAATTAGAACAATCAAGTCTTGTCACTGGATCCACAAGAAGTGAGCTCTCTACTCTTATCCTCTCTTTATTTTCCTTATATATTTTAAGTATATTTTTAATGCTTTTAGATTGCTGTATTGCTATAGAAATAATCAAAATATGTGTATACCTGTATTCCATTGCAACCAAGTTGTTCTAAAATGAACCATACACATATATATACATTTATAAACACTGATCATTCAGTGTCATTCCCCTCTAACTCATCCCAAAGGATTTATTTACAGGAATCTGAATAACCCTTGTGTTCAGGGGCCGGTTGTAACACCTACATTCATGGTTCTGAGATTAAATTATAGTAAGAGAACTGAGCAGTACCGTTAAAGTAAAGCGAGTTCTGATTTACAGATAGTCTAATACATCAGTTACAAATATGAATTATTTCATTCATCTAAATGAGGGACCAGCATCCAGAAGGATTGATCTCTGAATAAATTGTAGCTACCTTTGGATGATTTTCCCTATAGAGACAGTACAATAAAAAACCCAAACAAATCAACCAACGAAGCAAAATTAGAAAATTATTAGAAAATCCAAAAAGTTTGTACTGAAGATGTTTTTTAACAGTAGAGTAGGGATTTTTGGCTGTAGCACTGAAAGTTTGTAAACATACAAATGACTTTTCCTCTGCATTAATTATCAGCTGTTCTGTGACAGAACTCTTTTTCTTTCTACCTAATTTCTGACAGTAAAAGCAATCTGGACTGAATTAATATAGCTTGGATGTAATCCGGATAAAATAGCATGCTGAAGAGTGACAATTGGAGGAACATCCACATATACAAAAGCTGAGTTTTCAATTACACTTATGTTAAAGACTGGTAAATTATAGTTAGTCTAACTACTAAGATGCAATACATCAGGTTTATCTATTCTGAATGCTAATTTATCTGTTAGCAATCGTAAACTATATCTACATTGGCAAATAGCATGGATCAATAAATCTGTAGACAATCATTGGATGCAAAACACCTGATTCACATGCTTTGCATATGTCAAGGCTTGTGGAACTTTTTTCCTTTTCTTTTCCTGAAGTGCTTTGCACTACTCCTAGTCTGGTCCCATGAACTAGATGCCTATTTGAGATGGGATTACATTTGGCAGTACTGAGAGTAATTTTACAGCTTAGTTTCACTCTGAAGGTACCTATTCATATACCTTAAGACTATGCCAGTATGTCAACAATAGCAAACTAAAGGGAAAAAAAAAAGGAACTAGAGCTCTCCCAAACCCATCTGAGACACTAATACAAGCAGATCCTGAGAGCTTAATAAGGCTTGGCAGAATTGTTCCATCTTTGTCTTGTGCCAGTGGCAATCTTTGGCTAGACAACAAGGTACTGTCACTCTAATGCATGGTAGTGCCTCTCTCTGCAATCCAAATTATAGATGATAGGGCCATAATTTGTGTGTGGTAAACTGACAACTCCAGGTCATTTCTTCTGTCAATAAATATAATTCCATATAGAAACATTCAAACCACTTATTTCTGGATAGTGTGATCCACATTGGATTTAGCTATCTTCAGTAGAAAGTTATATACCATGTTATTCTATAAATATTGAGGTTCTATGTCAATTACATTTAGTTCACAACTTTTGTCTACAGCTGGATTTTAGCCTTAAGTGTTACTGTTTGGTTTGGCCCTGATTATTGCAAGCTAACTGAGAAAAACTAAGGTAATATTGTCAGACTATTTCTAACTGGCTTCATTTAAACCTTTCTATCACAGGGCTGAAATTAGAAAAAAAAATACCTAAAAGAGAGGTCTATCTTTGATCATTCTTTCAACTTCTGCAATACAAATTATGTCTTGCTGTTAGAGTAGCTAGGTCACTTTCCTCATATATTCTCAACCTTAATGAAGAAAAGGTAAATAATTCCAAAGAGCAGGGCAAAAATACAAAGGCTTGTGAGAACTAATTTATTCTAAGAGGGACAAACAGCACTCCCGGGCCACCATGTTCCACTATGAAAGGATAACCTAACTGGGATACATTTTAATAGAGATGCTTGACTTACCTAGATCACTGACTGAAAATACACATTACTTTTCTTAAGACTAACTTCACAACAAATATTCAGAAAATACAATCTTTTTTTTCATCAAAAGTTAACAAAAAATAAATACATCAAGTTAAAAGTCAGAATATAAATCCCCTATCTATACATGTATGTATTCCACAAATTATTAACATATTTTATACCAATAGTGAATGAACAAGTTCATTATGGAGGGAGCTCTTTATTAGGACTCTCACCTTTAAATCCAAATGAAGACCTTGCCTGATTGTATATGAGTTACAGTGGATTACAAGTCTTCTCTTCCTAATTAAACTGATTTTCTAATTTCATTTGATATGCAAAGATTTGCATCATCCTCTGCAGTGTCTGGTTTATTACTTATTTCCTAGCATAGAAAAAGAGCCAATAGAAGAAATTAAAGGGAAAATGACTGCAACATAGAATTAGAATGCTGTCTTTTCAATCCACTTTACTGCAATATTTATGTAAAAACATCAGTCTCTGAATATTACAGGTCCATAGTGAAAAAATATTTTAGGATTCTGTAAATATGAATCTAATAAGATCAAGACTGATCTACCTTTATTGAATATTAAACCAACAACAATACCTGCCCCAATGCTCATTTTTTCTGAAGGATTGTTTATACTCCTTCTCAACAAAAATACAGAGTAGTAGTTCTTTACCTGAAAGACACTGGGGACAACGTCTTCTGTTTATCAGATGTCTTACTGAGCCTTGATTACAATTTGTTACAACATTCCAATATGCTGCTCACATGTGAGTGTCTTATAAACTGTATCACTTGTATTAGTGTCCAGGAAACTATGCTGTCTGTGAAAGAGAAGAATACAAATAAAAAGATAGTGCACCTGGAAAGTGACACTGTAACTGGAAAGGAATTCTGCAGGCTATGTAAATCATCATTACGTTTATCATGATAATGAGAGAAAAAAGTCAAAACTAGACAGGATTCAAAGTGGGCTTTTAGGAGAAGCTTCTGATTCCTAGATGGGCTTCTGCCAGTTCTTGAGGTAACTAGTTTGGGCATGTCTTTGTGTGTTATCATCAAAGCAGGCATGAAAATAGATATGTCTTAAATGCATAAAGTTAGGAAATTATCATCTCATGCAGCCATTATTGAGCATAAGTGTTTAAACAAAGATCAATGAAACAACTACTCTTACAAAGCACTTTTTGTGAGCTAGACGCCACAAGGTAACGCTTCAGAATCCCTTGGATGCAGAAAATAATTTCTGTATTCCAAATAAGTCACTGGAAGTCTCTTTTGAGTGGAATAAGGGAAAATTTGCAAAGTGAAACACCTGATGCTGAGGACCTGACCTCTACATTATATGTGTTTTGCAGTTATAGTATACCTATCTAGAAGTAAAGCTACTTAAATGAAGCCAATGAGCAGGTGTAAGGCATTAAGTGCACCTTGTATCTTCTAGGTTTTGCTGAATCTCAAAGCAAAAAAAATTACAAGCTAAAAGACTTTTTGGTGAAATTAACTGAAGCAGCATGTGAAAGTGGAAAATTTGTTTCAGAAAATCAGTTCTGATGTAAATGATGTACACCCAAGAATTTCTCTGAATTTCTCTGTACTAGAAAAAGCAAATTACTTCCAAAGGAATAAAAAGGAGATGCAAAAAGACAAATTCAAGAATTCACATACAGGAATTGTTCCTTTTACAAAAAGCATACAGAGTGGTGATTGATCAAAGGAAAACAGCTCAGATGAAATGGGCAATATCAACGTGCTTGGAACATAAGGGAAGAATGTAGGGAATGACTGACTGTTGCAAAGAAAGTTGAACCTCAATACTACTAGTGTGAGTGAGTGGCCTTTGTTTTAGCTAAATGGCAGTATTAGAAGATCAACTGTTTTTATCAGCTGAATGTACCAACTGGATGTGTAAGCGGCCTTCCTGGGGCTAACTTATAGAGGGTGTTGCCTTCTTGAGTTGGCGAGACCAACAAAGGATATAAAAACTGAAGAATAACTAACACAGACTTCAAGAGGCCAATGGATTTAAGCTGGCTGAGCCCTATTCTTCCTCTCTAGTGACTGGGAATGCCCAGCATCAGGCTGATGAGCATGCAGAGAGACAAGTAATGGGAAGGAGATTTCTACTGTGATTCAACTGTATGTTAGAACTTATATGTGCTCTCAGTACACTGCTTGTGTGCCTTTCTTAATGCAAAATACCACGTAATGACAGCAAACTCGATATTACAGGTTAAACCCTCTACATGCAGAGGAGGGCTTCTCTAAAAGGAGCTGGAGAGAGGGCACTGGACTCTGATAGAAGAGTATAAACTTCACAAGGTGTTATTTCTTTTATTCAGCTGAGTATGTTTGGATTCTATCAGGAAATCTTCAGTAAGCCTAAGGCAGAGATAGCCATTTCTATTCTGTTTTGAACCTGTTATGAATTTCTCTTGTAGCATTACCCTTAGTTTGATCATTTGCATATCTAAAATAATTGCAGCTTAGATTTAAATTTAAAAAGTACTTTTAAAGAGGACAATTATACATACATATTGCTGCTGTACTATATTATCATCATCAAAGAAAGAGTTCATTTACATCAACAGCGTGAAAGTCAAACAGGCAGTCATAGGAACAGTATAATGAATAAAAGAAAACCACCTCAGCTGTTAATAGGAATAAAGCTTTGTCACATGAATAGCTTCACTAATTCCAATATGATTTCATTTTATTCATCCAAATATCATCTGGATGAAAATTTTCAATAGTTACAGTGGGCAATATCTATAATAATAGCTTGTGGATTCTATCAACTATTCTTTTTCTCCAAATGCATTTGACTTTTACAATGAAATCAAAGTAATAAAGTAATTATGAGATTCTGCTTCTACTCTGGTTAATTACATATATACATTGATCAAATCACTCTTGATGTTTGGTTGTTTTTTTTTTTTGTTAAAAACTCTTCAAAATGGCTAGCAGCAAACCTACTGTGGAAATGTTCCTATCAGTTATTTTTGGGCATTATATCCACATTCTAATATATTTACATAAGATATATAAGTTTATAAATTATCACACTCTGTAGGACAATGGGTCATCTGTTCCGTTTTTCCTGATTCTGGGAATGGCAATAAGGGAAGCACATGAGAACATGGCAAGTGCAGAATTATCCTTACACTGATATATTTTTCACAGCTACAGACCTCAAGGGACTTCAGAACTAGACACTGCATTTAGAATGCTGCATTTAACAGGCACTGATAACCTGCCTTATCTATTTGGAAGTAATTTATACCTACAAACATAAGTTGTGTGAAAAAATAGTTATTTTTCTTTTAAACTTGCTAACTGATAATTTCACTGAGTGAACTTCTTGTGATTAATCATTCTCTATTTATCACCTTAACATCATTAATATCTATGTGGTCTCATTCTTTCGGACCCTCATCTATTACTTTTACCATCTGATGAATTCTCTTCCATTAGTAACTTCCTTATTCCATCCTGAAATATTTTCATTACTTTTCCATGTTCTCTTCTGCTGTATCTGAGTATCTCCTCTGTGTGTCAGGGCTCCAAGCCATTTTCTATGGTGTGTAGTGGATCCATATCTAATTAAGAAAGAGTGCATGGCAGAACAATAGGCTAATGAACCCCTGCAAGGGCTTGCTCTGAGCAAATCTTCAGCTGTTTAGTATTAGTGTCACAATATGGAAGATTGACCATAAAGTCTATTAAAGTGTATATGTCAACAACACCAAAAAATAAACAAAACAACTTTCAGTAAAAAAGGCTCTAAAAAATGTAATGAAAACAAAAAATATAAGTCTTAAAATTTGTTTGTCACTGGCAGACAAGTGGCCTATCAGCACTGAAAAGTTGGTCCACAGTCTGTGGACACCATCAGAATACATTTGATTGGAAGTATATACAGAATTTAAGATGTATGGATTTTTGCTGTGCATCTTGGTATTTTATAGGTGCTCTGTTTCTTTATAACTACATTTGATTTAAAATGTCACTGCTGTGAATAAAATCCCTACTAGTGCAATTTTTTCAGGTGCTCATTCATTGCAATTGTATTCTTAATGGTTTCAATTTTGAAATAACACAATATCTGTTGAATAAAAAAACTTTCCTGAAGATTCTACAAATGTGGCAGACTTTCACTTGATTTTTAGAAATGTGGAACATTCACAGAAGTGCTTGTGACTTTTGGTGAAAAAAGGCATGTCTCAATTTTGCTTGTTTAAAAATTGTTTGGCAAGGTATTTGAAACAATTATTGACAGTTTCTCTGCTTTTGCATTTAAAATATTTAATCATTTAAATATGCAAACTATTACCACTGTGATATCATATTTAAGTTGCCTTAAAATTCTGTGATGAATTCATGTCATTTGTCTTGCAGAAGGTAAGAAATTCTTCTAACCATAACAACCCTTCTTATACCATAACTTCAGAAAAATGGATAAGCATAGATATATGTGCTTCTACTAGCTCCATTTAGTGTTTCAACAATTTATATTTAATGCAGTTCAGATGACAAACTCATTAGTACGGATGGTATCTTCTTTCTAGCTAAATTCCTGATCAGAATGGAATGGAAACCACAATATTGTTTGGTTTGGGGGTTTGGTTATTAGTTCTGTTGGTTTGTTTTCTTTCTTATTTTTCATTACAATATAAAATTCATCTCTTTCCATAATTGGTATGAAATATAAGGTCTTGATTATCTTTTCCAGAGATACATATAGACTTTCTTGTACAACTTGGTTCAAAGTGTTTTCAGTGTATCCTGAGGAAGAATGGATTATAAACAATGAGTTTATCATAATCATTCATATATTTAAAAATGATGATATAAAGGCTACTGACAATCCAGAGGGCTAAAATTTTAAACAAAAGTAAAAATATGCAGGTGATGCCTTGAGAGACTACCTGGAACAGAGGCTAGACAGTGTTAAAGGAATAAAGTAGGCATTTATTAAAAGGCCTTCAAAGGATACAGCTTGGGCAGTACAAGAGCCTGGCTGAGGCTACACACAAGATGGACCCTGGGTCACATGTTTTCACACTTTTATAAGTTTTGATCTATTTACATATTGGGGTTAATTGCGCAATGACACAGAGTTGATATTGCCTCTGTTGCTGTTTATTTCTTCCTTATTCATTGACTGAAGAAAAATTGTTTGTAGTTCATATGGGAAGAGTATATTTATCACGCCTTGGCTCAAAGCCATTAACCTTCCTGTACAATAGTGCCACAGTATTTTTTTACACGAGATTTCAGTACATTGCAAGGATTTTTATCTGTCCATACAAATAAATGTGAGCATTATTTTCTACTACTAGTTTACATGAATGAAACATACCTACAATATCACAATATCTGTATATGTGTGAAATACAGAGTATTATTGTATTTATTTATCTTTCATTTTCTTCCAACAATAAAATTTATCATTTTCAGCTTAAATTCTAGCTGTTATTTTTGGTTAGTTTCTATCTTATTGCTTTTATAAAGCATCAATAAATTTGTATCATCAGTGACAGAAATAATTTTGCCATCAACCTAAAGGCAAACTGAATTACCTGCTATCCTTCCAATTGTAGAATATATCTAATAATTTCTGGTTTTGTTTTTTAAGTCTTCTAGTCTCTTCTGTTGACCTGTTTTATTGGTATTTTATCCCTAATGCCACCATATTCTTTTTTACTATATACATTACTGTATAAATATTAGTTTGTATTGTTTATATCTTTCCTTCTGATGATATCACAAACCTTTCCATTAACTTTTTCTACAATTCTTATCCTCTCAATAGTTTTGGCTCCTCAAGGGGATGAGAAAGAGAAAATTGGCAGTGAAGTTGAGCCCAGGAAGAAAGGAGAAGTGGGGAGAAAGGGGTTTTAAATTTTGGGTTTATTTATCACTACCCTACTCTGATTTGATTGCTATTAAATTAAACTAATTTCCCTAAGGTGAGTCTGTTTTGCTTGTCATGGTAATCGGTGAGTGATCTCTCCCTGTCCTTATTTTGACCATTTTTGTTTTATTTTCTGTATCCTGTCCAGCTGAAGAGGGGCGTGATAAATTTGCTCTGTTGGGTACCTGGCATCCAGTACATATACTAAAAATAAAATAATTATTATAAAATTTTTTTTAATAAAAGTGAAAAAATTTCCGTGTGCTGGCTTGAGGTGTTTTCACATAAAGTCTCTGAGTAATCTAATTCACTTAAAATACTACTTTATTTTTATAAATTGAGATTTTCCCAAAACATGCCACCCTTTCAGAAATATTATATTGATGATTTCCACATTAGATAGAGCTGATAAGGTTGATTGTCCAATATGAAGCCATGCTACTAGCACTATTTTTGTAAACCTACTGTTTTGGTGAGACTTTTGGAGTTGTACAATTAAGTTTACTAGAACTGGCTGTAGAACAGCCTCTCTCTAGAGTTTAGGTATGTAGAGATTTTAGAATGCAAGCAAAAACTAAACATATTCAGGATGTTAAACAATATGTAAACTTAAATTTTACACAAAGTTAATAAATAAATTTTAAAATAATAAATAAACTTTGCATGTTCAGAGCTGCCAGACAGAGATTTCGCAACAGATTTTTTGAAAATTACTTAAAAATTACTTCATTTTTTGTATATCCTTCTAAGGTATACTATTA
>JANRGV010000001.1:72427441-72514452 GCA_024734035.1 Alethe castanea
CACGGCGTGGTTAACGCTGGGGAGGAGCAGGCTGCACACAAACGGCCCTGCCATGCAAATCCTGATCGATGTGCTGATTCTTTTTTTTTTTTTTTAATAGGATGCCACTTCAACAGAGTAAGGTCCATGGATTAGATACAGGTTTTAAATTTTTTTTTCTCTTTCTCTTCTAATACAAGTCAGCCTCAATGCATATTGTCAGTGTATATTGTCAGGAGTCATGAATTAACTGCCTGGAAGGATGCCATGCATATGTTTGATTAGAAGGAAATATGATGCTACTAGACATTATTGGGTTCCACAAGACTAACTTTTGGTAACTGAACATTCACAGTCTGGCAGACACCTTCACAAATGAATCCAGAATGGTTGTTCACGGTAATTTGCTTCCAGTGCTATTCTTGGTAATTTAATTGTAAATGAAACAGTTTTACTGTAAACAGATGCAAGATTTCCCCGCTCTGCTGTCCTGGGAGGCTGAAAAGGTTAAATTAATAATTTTTAACATTGCCTTTGTAACAATTCTATATCTACCTACAGATAAACTTTATATCTTCATATATTTATAGCTTTGGTTGCTTAGAACCACATAGTAGTTCAGGTTGAAAGGAGACTCTGAAAATTGTCTTGTGCAACCCCCTGCCCAAACAGTCTCAGCTACAGCAGGTTGACTGGGACTGTGTCCAGCTGAGTTTTGATTTAATTCAAAACATGCTGACATCCTGTACAAAAGTTGGCAAGGAATCCTTAGCTGACTTAGGGGTGGGTGAACAAACCATAACCATGATGTTAGATTCATCATTCCCATGAATCCCATCCTCATTTTTGCCACTACACTGCCATCCATGTCTGATCTGTGCTGATCATTGGTCTCCCCAGTATGAATGACAATTTCCCAGTTCTCCGCTGCCTTGTAATTGACTGCACAGATGGGTCTCAGTCCCCCAGGACTGGGCTGTTGTGTTTGAAATCCAGTATTTTCCACAAGATGCCGATGCAGTGTCTTCCATTTCCATCTAGGACCTCCCAAGCATGTGAACCCCTAGGTTTTGCTGGGGTCATGGGCTCAACACCAATAGAAAGTCTCTTCAGCCTGACAGGTCAGATTACGTGTATCCTTAGTGGAAACTGATCCTTTTCATTGCATACGTAGTCATCAACTTTGGTGGTTTTTCAGAGCAGAATGCTCTGATTTTGGAGCTCTCATAACTTCTCTACTGGTTATTAATGATAAGAATTGCTAGTGAGAGCTGTGTGTGTCCCAATTGGGTGAGGAGACATCAGCACGCCTTTTAATCAAGCCATTAACCTGCTCAGTAATCCCATTATTTTGGGGCTTCTATGGCAAATGGAACACCCACTTAATGCCCACCTTTCAAGCCCAATCTTGAAACATTGCAGCAGCAAAGGATCTGGAAGTGCTGGTCGGCAGCTGGCTGAACATGAGCCAGCATGTGTCCAGGTGGACAAGAAGGGCAGTGATATCCTGGCCTGAATAGTGCAGCCAGCAGGACCAGGCCAGTGGTCATTCCCCTGTACTCAGCACTGGTGAGGTCACCAGTTGAGTACAGTGTTCTGTTCTGGCCCCTCATGACAAGAGGGACATTGAGGTGCTGGAGCATGTCCAGAGAAGGGCAACTGAGCTGATGAAGGGTTTGGAGCACAGATCTTATGAGGAGAGGGGTTGTTTGGAGAAAAAGAGTCTCAGGAGGGACCTTATCACTCTCTACAGCTACTTGAAAAAGATTATAGCCAGATGGGAGTCAGTCTCTTCTTCCAGCTAACAGGTGACAAGACAAAAGGAAATGGCTTCAAGTTACATCAGGGAAAGTTTAGATTGGATATTAGGAATAATTTCTTCACCAAAAGGATTTTCAAGCACTGTAACAGGCTATCTGGGTAAGGGATTGTGTCACTATCCTGGGAGGTAGATGTGGCACCTGGGGACATAGTTTGGTGGACTTGGCTGGGTTGACTATTGGACTTGATGATCTTAGAGGTCTTTTCCAGTCTTAATTATTGTATGATTCCAAATGCCTCTTAAAAACTGTCATGTAGCACTAATAATTTCTCTAGGAAGCCTGTTCCAGTGTTTGACTACCTTTTCTGTAAAGAAATACTTCCTAATGTCAAGTCTGAAACTCTCCTTGCATCTTTGAATAACTCTGACTAAGATTCTTATCACAAGATATTAGGGAGAAGATGTCTTCCTCACCTCCCCATCCCCTGCCTCTCCCCAGGAACCTGTAGAGAGCAACGAGGTCACCCTTCAGCCTCCTTTTCTCAAACAGGACCAGCCCAAAGTCCTCAGCCACTCCTCAAAGGATATTCCTTCTACCCTTTTCACCAGCTTTGTTGCCCTTCTCTGGATAAATTCAAGGACCTTAACATTCTTTGTAGATGTGCCCTCTATGATTGAAGAAGTGTCAATCATATGATTCAGGAAGTGACCATTTAAAAATATGGGAATTTATGTTAGGCTGAAGCTGAACAATTTCTTTTTCCTCTACTGAATAGCAGTGGTGGATTTTTTTAATTACTGCAAAACTGCAAATATTTGTCCTTAATATATATTAATTCTTACAACAACAACAACAACAAAACTTATAGGACATCCCATCCAGACTTATGAAGATAGCAAGTACATAGTGGGTGAGCAGTGAATAATCCAATTTGGTCATGAGTGTTAGAGCCACAAACAAAAAGAGAAAAGATATTAGCTATTAAACAAGCCACAGAAGCACAACAAAGTTACCTGATTCTTCTCAAGAAAGTTTTCTCCCTGTCTGTTCTCTGGATGACTGAACTAATTTATTCTTGACTTTACCATTTGTCAAACCTTTCTTTCTAGAATCTACCAGCTCTATTTCAGTCAGACATGAGGAATATCAGAAATGGATATTTTCTGATCACATGTACATGGGAATTTAGTCTACTTGGACTGCATTTATCCATTTTTATCAAATTGTGGAGTGACTATATTGTTTGATACAGTGACTAGATTGCAATCTATCATACTCAACTTCATAATCCATAATCCAGTGCAGATGTATTGATGTTCAGCTCCTTTAGGTAGCAAGCCACCACTTCCAAGGTCAGTTATTACCAAAGTAAAAGTATGAGACCAATATCAGGATGTAATTTCACTAACACATAACCACCACAGAATGCTACAACGTTTCTCCTTTCCCTGGATGATATCTGTACACTATGCAATGAAGTAGACTGAATCTTGTTAGGACATCTAAGGAAGCTCTTATCTGGTGTGGGCTGGTGATGTAGATTCATGCAAGCTCCCTTTACTAGGTGCAATGTCATTATGGCCTCAGTTCAGAAAGGTGAGGCACAGAGAAGGAACAGTAGGAGGACCCAGTTTCCACCAGTGATTACCTGATTTGTGCAGAAGCAGGTGAGTCAGCACAGCACATCTGTTGGGTCCCGTCCTTTGTGATGGCTGAGGCTCTGAAAGGGACCAGCTGGCAGTGGATTATAGAACGCATGTGGGCAAATCAAAGGTAGAAAGGTGAAAAAAAGCAGCTTACATGGAGGTCTGTGTAATTGTGTTTGGCTGTGAAGTTGCCTGACTACACTGAATCACTGTGTAATAAAAGGGGTGACTTTGCACTCTGACCCTTTTGCATCCCCTTCTCCGTGTAGATCCAATATAAATTCAATGTTACCTCTTCTCAGATTTTTTTTATATGGCTTTATCTATGTAGCAAGCTATAGAGCAAACCTTTCCACAGAACTCTACTGAAATCACACTTTCACAAATTCATGTTAAAACCTGTTTTTTGCTGACACCTTCGATGATGATTCTTTAAATGGCTCTAACCACTCAAACAGGGATAGGGAATGGTGGTGACAGTCAGTTCACAATGCTGTGTTTCTGCTGCTCCTTCCTTCCCCCACTCTTCCCCTGCTCCAGCATGGCATTCCACCCTTGTGAGACAGCTCTCCATGAACTCCAGTGTGGGTTCTTCCCACGATTTTCAGGTTTTCAAGAAGTACTCCAATGTGGGTCTTTTTATAGAGTACTGTCCTTTAGGAATGGGCTGTCCCAGCATGGGTCCTGACAGAAAACCAACTCCATTGAGATCTGTCTGTGAGCTGTTGCTTTCCTCAGGGCACACCCACCTACTCTGGCATGGGATCCTCCACCAGGCTGCAGGTGGATTTTGGCACCATCATGGTCCTCCTTGGGCTGAAGGCGCGCAGCTGTCTCACCGTGGTCTTCACCACGGGCTGCAGGAGAATCTCAGCTCTGGTGGCTGCAGAACCTCCTCCTCCTTCTTCTGCACTGACCTTAGTGTCTGCAGGCTCTACCTCTCACACATTTTCACTCTCCCAGCTGCTGTTGAAAGCCATTTTTACCCATTCTTGAATATGGTATCAGAAAGGTGCTAGCACTTGGCTCAGCTCTGGCCAGAGACAAGGCTGTCTTGAATCCTGCTGGGAATGGCTATTTCGTGGAATCACAGAATATTCCCAGCTGGAAGAGATACACAAGGATCATAACGTTCAGCTCTGAGGTGAATGTCACTTATGGGGAATCTGTTCAATATAAGGGCAACTTCTGGTATCTTTGCACAGAATCTACCCCTGCATCCCCCAAAACTTTGCCAGATAAACCAAATACAGTAAGGAGCAACAGCAACAGCAAAGATCTTAAGTGAAATATGGACAGAGCAATTGGAAACACCATTAGAACTACAGAGACAGGCAATAGAAAATCTGGCAGAACAAATGACAAGTTAAAATTATGCTGAACTTTTTTTAAACAAATTTAAAGTGACAAGTTAAACATATGCTATGTCAGAAATATACATACTGTTGCTCAAGGTATTTTTTTTTTTTTGCCACTAGTACTATGCTCCTTCACAGTAATTTTGTTGTCTCAGTTGAATGTGAAATTCTTTTTTAAAATAAAACACAGCCACAAAACTACTTTCTATAATCTTGTACCTTTTCTCTGCCTTTCTCTCATATTGCCCCATCATTTACACCTATTCTGTCAGGGCCTTTTTCTGCTAATATTTTCATACTGAAAATCTTTCTTGAATGTATTCATACCATCTATTTTAACCTTCTGGGTTTTTTTTAGTAGATTTCATGCCATATGATGAAATAATTTACCATTAGTTCTCTATGTATCTTACTAATCCACCACTCTGTCAGCACCTGATCTGATGGAATGTCTGCAATGTTCCAATCTGTAACAGTCTTCAGTACTGTTCTGATCTTTAGAGCTATTGTAGGTTAGCTTGAGCAAGTGTTATATGTTTTGGAAATGGTATTGAAGGTGGATATGGAGCTGAAGGTGGAAATACCTCATTCCATTGATCTGTTTTACAGCAAGACTACAGAATAGCATCTTTCATAATTTTAGCTAGTTTTGTTTCCATCATGCATAAGCTGGGGATCTTCTCTTCCAGAACAAATGGCTAAAGATGCTGCTTGAGTATGACCTCTGAAGTTTAAAACCGGACTTCTCATTCAAGAGTTATTATTACATCAGTGGTTATTAAATGACTCCACAAATCCTTGAAGATATATTTGCAACAAAATTTATATGTCACTTTTCCTATTGGACTACTTTATGAATTTTCCACTTTGATTCTACATGCTCATAAAGTGCTGACTACATAGATTTTAGATTATTTAATAGACGTAAGGTTTCTGAGGAACAGGAGAAGATCTGTTCTATAATATATTCTCCCTCTGCCTCAGACAATCTAATTTTGGTTTTTCTTTTTAAACCTTGCTCACCTCCCAGCTGATTATTCTGCACATTTATTAAGTTACATGGGCGGAAAAAAACCAACAAAACAACCAAACACAAAAAACTTGCTTCATTCACTTGGAGTTCTTTAGATTTTGCTTTTAACAGATGCCCTTTAGGAACTTAGGTGTATGTCCTGTTTGCTTGTTTCAATTCCTTTGGGGCCATGATTATGTTGTGAAATATTTCCCATCTAGCTTGGCTCTCATCCTGACAAAATTTAGAAAAGTAGACATATTGCTTAAATAAACTCCATTTTCCAAAATATGGCTCATAAGGAAAACACTGATAGCCACTCAAATATGGTTGCATTATATCCAATAAAATGCTAAAGTATATTCATTTTAAAACATTCAATGAAACATGACCTACTGTCAGCTAATTCATGGTTACTGGAAAATCTAGTTATGTCAAATAATGGTTGTGTTAAATTCCAAGCTTAATTGCATAAAACATATAACATCCTCCACATACCCTACCCCCTTTCCCCAAACTGGATAGATTATTACAAAGCACTGGATGACTCAGTTACATGGAATCAAAATTTCGTGGAAGTTAAGACTGGAAAGAATACATAAACATTAGACACTGAATCCCATGAGATGGATACAAATCAAGCACTGAATACCTACCCTCCCCCCACTCCCGCACACTTCCTCCCACTCACCCTAGCATTTTTAGATGCCTTAATACCTTGGAAAATCTGGAAACAAAATGGATTTAAGAACAACTGCACACTGCTTTGTAACATGTATTAGATTTAGATTCCCAAATCTCATTTTTTCAAATATGATTTAAGAGGCCAAATTACTATAGTTTATGTGCAGATCTTTCTTATTTATTATCACAAAGCCACCTGAAAGGAAGAAAGGTAACAAAAAATAATTTAAAAATACACAGTTCTTCCATTTGCAAGAAACTCTACATGAATCTGCCCCCTTCATATATAAAGCAGTCTATTCAGGCACCCCATGCACATTCAGAGACAGAAGTGTGTGCTTAAGGCTCTACCACCTTACTAATTAGATCTGTGGTATTCTACAACTTGTAATGCATCCCCTTTTTGTGATTTGGCCATTTTTAACTTGATCATTCAGGTTAAATCCCATTTAATTCCTTTCTTTCAAAGGGCAAGGGGTAAAAGGAAAGAGGGTTAAGAAAACCTTTTTTCACATCTTCAAATGTAAAGCTATCTTTTAATACAAAGCCTTAGTTCTAGTAATAAATGGAATCACCTGTAGTGGTACATATGGGCAACATAAACCATTCCTCCCCTCCCCATTGTCTGTCACTGCCATCCCCCTAAGCTAGGGACTGAAATGACAAATGGCCCAAAAGCTACTCCTGATAAGCCTTATTTTATTAATATTTTCTGGCATGAATCCCTTCTCAGAAAGATGATAAAACTGGAGCAAAGATAGCTAATACCTGCACTACTGAAAGGTATCTTTCATCCAGTGAAATCACTTGATCAAACATTATTTATGACCTAGTCCAAATCGAAACTTTTGCTTTATAATTGTCTTCAAAATTCCAGAAGTTCTCCCCCTCTGTGGTGAACGGGTGCTGAGAAATACCTAAACAAGACTAATATATGTTAGCATTTAAATTTAAATATTTGTAGTATTTCTTATTAGTTTATCCACCAAATCCATCTTGAATTATACTTTAGCCAGTGCAATTGTATCATTTGAGAATATAACAAAATTGTTTTTAAAACTCTGGTTTTACCTTTAAGCTAAAATTAGGTTTCCATCATAAAAAAAACGCCACAGAAATCACACAATACCGTGTTGAGGATTACAGAAATTTCAGTGTTTACAACAGACATAAGGAGGACAAGGATTAGATAGTCTTGCCTAATGAATAAAGTCAGGAATTAGGAGTGAGAAGAAGCTCCAGTGTCAAAAGTTAACACCCAGGATCAGGGTGGCAAGCTAGAGTCAGAAGAAGAGATTACAAGTCTGAAAAATTTGACAGAAAATGTCTGTTCGAAAGAAGATTTTTTCTCAAATAAAATTATGGTCACACCTGCAAACTCTGGGGCTAAGATTCCCTGTGTGACACTGGATTTAATGCTGCTGACAACACTTCTATTCCCAACATGGCTACATGAAGAACAGGAACAGCTCTGCCAACTTTGAGTCACAGTTTAATCTTCTCTCACATAGTTTGAATTATGTTTTTGTTTTTAAAAGTTCTACACTATATCTAAGATACAAAATTCATACAGAAATAACACCTGTATTCCCATAGGTTTTCTTATTCTGCCCAGAGGATAGCTGTAGTAATTATAGACTTCAAGTAAATAGGCTTTCTCTGTCTGCCAAATGATGATAATGTCTTAGAAGATATAAAACAATGTATTATGCAACATAAAGTTTTTCATGTTGTTGTATTTGATTTTGACACAGAGCAGTGCCATGTTAAGTTTAAAAATGTGAAAAAATTATTATTTTTGAGGAAACCTCACGACAGATGAGAATTCTAATAAAACTCCATCTAAATTGATGGTAAGCAATAATAATTGCTAATAAAATTTTTATTGATAATACTAGTTATTGTTAATATCAGTAAAATTATTGTGTCTGAGACTATTTCTGCCTCTATTTAAAAGAGGAAAGAATTCCTATTGATGTAAGACGGATTATATTCAGATGCAAGATGCAGTTATTTATTATTCCAAGTGCCAAAAAGCTTCATTTACTTTTTGGAATACTCAGTATTCCAATATGTAGTTTCATTTTCACATCACAGTGTTCTTTGCAAGTAAAATTCAACCCTATGTGACTTTATAGTTTGCATGATTGGTCATATATTGCATCATAGCACTGGCAAATACATTCACTTTGCAGAAGTGGAACACAAAATATTTCTGTTTCAGCTAATGTGTTCTCTGTTGAAGTTCAGTTTATGCATGAAATAAGACTTAGATGACTGTGGCCTGTCTTCATCTGTCACGGATGACAGGTACTTTTGAACGTATTTCTCAATCTCAACAGGATTTGACAGAAAGATGTGAAGACAGAGAAATGTGAAGCCCCTATCCTGCTTATGAAAACTGACAGGTGAGTGAAATGTAGAGGCCTAAATTAATTTTGCAGGCTGGAGAAGGCAAGCAGAATCCAGTGCCTAAACCTGGTCACTTTGTAAAGCCATACTGTGAATTAGCTGTCTGCTGCCAAGTCAGAACAGGGGTGCAGCCAAACAAGCTACAGCAGATGACTACTTTTACCCAGCAAAATATGTAAAGTATATAAGAAGAGAAATCAGAGTATTAGGTAAAGGATGGCTTGGAAAAAATTCCTTATAGGGGGAAAAAAAAATCAGTTATTTTAACTTAACTACTTCTGGAAATATTTTTCTCTCTCTTCTTGTCCCTACCAGTCTTTTCTTTCCTCATTTAGCAGACAAAATTCTGAGAACAGAATTAGCTCCTTTTGTGTTAATTTCTGTGCATCATCTTAATATCTTTATATGCAGTACATATGGTAGATAATGGGAGAGAAAAAAAAGTTTAATTCTCGACTCTCAAAGGCATCTCTAACTTTTCACAGTTCAGGCTTGTTCACTAAAAAGACATTACTTCTGTAATCATGTAACACAGTAGAATTGGTGTGAATAAGACAGGACATATAACCTTTGCCAGCAATGATGTCATAGGAACAGAATCAGTATGATTTTATTATAGAGTACTCTTCCAGTGGAATATTTGACTTGAGTTTCTTAATGAGGCTTTAATAGGTTTCTGTTTTTAGACTAATAGCTATGCACTTACAGACACCCAAAAAATTATTTATACCTTTTATACTGAGACAATGTCTAGAGGGGATATGAATTTATGCCTGCTATGCCAATGAAAGAAGGATGGATCCCTAGGAGCTAAGATCTTAATACAGGGATAAATGAAATATGTGGTTCAGCAAGAACACATCAGTGGAGGTGGTTGGGCTTGGCATCTTGCAAGATATGACCCAACACACTGGCTAAAAATTTTAAATAGTTTTACATGTAAGAATCTCAAACATGCAACAGAAACAGCCCTGGTACTTTGAAAAAATACCTTTCATGAACAGCAAAAATTAATGGAGAAGTTCAGAGACAACCAGGCATAGTTATGATGAACACTTTTGTGGATGTTCTGACATCTGGTAAGAACCAGAGTCCTGCAAAATTTCTGTCACTGGGATGTTAGAGTCTCTCTTTGCTCTATCTGCCTATTTTCACAAAGTATGCATTGAGACTTGTAGGTTTTATTTGAATTTGCTTGAAAGTGGTTAGTGGGTCCAAGAGATTAGTCTGAAATAAAAAAAAGAGGGGTGAGACACAAGAGACAGTGCTATTACATATGCCTCATGCCTTTAAGAAACTGTATTAAAGAACATAATATTGACATTTTAGGGTAATAAATTAAGATATATATGTCTTTGCGATACAATATACCTTACTGTGTCCTTTAAGTAACACCAAGAGATGATGTCCCAAGGAACATCTAGTGTCCTTTACTGAATAACCCTTTCAATTCAATTTTGTGGCAACTGTTATGAAACATCTTTTGAATATTATCCAACAAATGTTCAGCTGAGACTCAAAATAAGTGGGAGGAAAGTAATCACAATTATTTCCCTTGACCTTAAAAATCAGTTATGGTGACACATCCCCCATCCCTTCTCTGAGTCAGACAATTTCTTCTTTTTTTAGTGAATCTGTCTCTGTAGTGGTAGAACTCTTAGGAATTACAAACTTAGCATCATCTGCTGCTAAAGGTCTCAGTCCAGTAACACACTGGTTAACTTTAAGGACTTTCTTAAAGGATTTGCTGAGCAAGAGTGGACCTACATGAACATTTATATTTAGGACGTGATCATACGCTTGGGTGAATTCAGCTTTGAATGCAAAGCTGTAAGGGTATGAAAAGAGGTCATCTGCCCACATTGTTGAAAGATTAGCCCATCTGAGTACTGATGTTGTTAACCCTGAAAAGCTATTTTACATAAGGACCAAGCTAATAATGTTCTATATGTGTATTTGCTATATACGTGTCTGCATATGTATATCTATATCTATATAGATACAGATATGTCTAAACATGCAATCATTGTACGGTCAGAAACAGAAGAGATATCAGAGGCTTTGAAATATAAGAATAGAAAAGGTAGCTTGTTTCAAGTTCTACAGATACACCAAAATAGATATGTGGGATATCATTATGAAACAAAGTGATCAAGCTACCATCTGAAAATGTCACCCACAACAAAAATAAATCTGCTCTGCAGTTGACTATATTTAGATGAATTATGTAAAATCATAAGCAAAATGCTAAGTAGTCCTTTATAGTATCTTGAGCTGAGATTATTTATAACTCATTAAGAGATTTATGGTAAATGGGTATGTGTTGGTTTTTTTTTTTTCTTCCTTAATCATCCTGGTGAAGCACAGTGCTGTGAAGGTCTTAGAGGACCTTCAAGGCCAGCAAAGTCAAGCATATACATTCATCATAGCATATCTGTATATAGTCTCATACTTTCAGTCTAAAACTTTTCACTGCCAAAGGGTTGCATGTCTAAGTGGAATTTCACAATCTATCTCTTCTGTGCTTACTCAGCTGCCCTTAGTATAAAGTAGTTGGTCAGGAAAAATCAATGGGTTCCAGAAGTATCAGGATAGATATAATTAATGTTATTAACAATCATTAACACTATACCTGAAATAGTGGCAAAAAGTATTTGTTGATGAGATTTACTGAGATTGTCAAGTTTTTCAACTGTCCTTAGCATTCATTCTTGCAATGGGTTTAATCAGTCTTATGATGTAACAATTGCAGCAAAAATACAAGAATGAATTCACTGTGTAATTATCAGCACCCTTTCCTGTGCTCATTAAAAAAAAAAAAAAGATAGAAAGAAAGAAGCACAACCATAGAACAGCCTGATCTCTCCCTGTCTTTAGACTAATCAGGTCACTCTGTTTTTGAAGATTGTTGACCTTAAAGACCACTAAAGTCAAATATCCTGAAATCTACATGTCCAGTCATTAAATTGGCACTGGATAGAAAACACTTTCTGATTACTGTTGGTCTTTAGTGAACAATGTTCAGAGGAATAAGATGATAAGATGAAGGGTAATGTGTAGCCTTGCTAGCTCTTATTGCCATTCAGTGAAACCCAGAGGCCAACATTTAACCATATTACTAACAGAAGACTTTCTTCTTTGTCTGAAAAAAAAATAATAATGCAAAACCATCAGCTGTGTTCTTTGTGGATGGAATATAAGATGCGCAACATTAAACGTTGTTTAGACAGCATTTAATATGATTTGTTTAGTTTTCTATTTCTCCTCTATTCCTCCTACATTTTTAACTTACTGTGGAGGCATGAAATACATGACATATAAATACATCTATTTTATATATAATTAA
This sequence comes from Alethe castanea, assembly GCA_024734035.1. NCBI lineage: Eukaryota > Metazoa > Chordata > Aves > Passeriformes > Muscicapidae > Alethe > Alethe castanea. The sequence goes on from JANRGV010000001.1 coordinate 72,439,642, forward strand.
CCATTGCAACAGAAAATTAAAAACAGCAGCATGTTTAAAGTAGGGCTTTTAACCTTTGGAACTATGCCTCATAAGTCTCGTTTATGGGTGTAAAAACTGGTGGTAATAATTTTGAATTGAAAAAGTCTGTGCCCAGATTCACTACTGCAAAACTAGGATTACAGACACAATTCTTGCCCATTTACAGTTTGCCAGTTTTAATATGACCCAGTTTAGGGTGAAAACACAGGGAATATTTTTATAAATTTTGTTAAGTCAATAAATCACACTCTAGGCATTTGAAAGGATGGAATGGTTATGCTGAAGACAAAGCAGAAAGAGGAAGGGATGGCAATTTTCTTCTATTTTCCATCCGTTCCTTTCGGTTTTTTAGATGTCTACTACCAGCAAATATTCTGGCTTCCAGTGGAATGCTCAGGCCTCATCTGCAGGTGTAATGGGAATAGAAATTCTGGAAAAGAGAAGAATTCAGACAGAAAAGTAGTGACTCCAAAATCTACCTCTTAATCTTTCAGCCTAGGAGGTCTTTGGAGTATTTTCAGATTCCATTATCTCTCCCCATTGACAGACCTCAGGGACATACAGTGTTGTGGTTTATTCTTCTAGAACTAACAGGGTACTACTTACCCTAGTTTGCAAGTTTAATTGAACTGTTTTTATCTAGTTGTTTTGAGTCGGCACTTGATCTTTGGTCACTAAGTTAATCCTTCTAATCCTTTTATGAGAAAACTATTGTTCACATCATCTTGCCAAAGAAGGAAACAAAGACTTTCTAGTATCATGACTGCTTCTTAGATCCTACCAGCCAACTACACAATTTCCAGCTATTAAGCAAATATGTAACTCAGATCTTTACTGAGATCTTTTACTGAGTTGTAGACTTACTGAAAATGTTACTAAAATGCTGTGATGGGACAAGCAGTATTTTCCATTCCTTTCTTGCCTCTCAGGATGATTATTGCATTCTAACAGCTCAGAGTCTTGATAGTGAATATTTTAACTCACAATTTCTTTTCAGAAGTATTAAACTCGATGCCTATGATGAAGTATACATTTCTACTGGCTCAACATTTTATAGAAGAAGTTGGGTAAGGAGAAGGGAGAAAACAAATCAACTTCTGAATTTTTATAAGTGCATAAGAACAAAGAATAGTGTTTCAGAGTATGCATATCTGAACTAAAAACAAAAATTAGAAAATTAAATAAAGTCAGCTTGCTGAGAAAGTAGAAAAACTTTTATCTGGACTTCAGAAAATCCTATTTTAAGCTTTTGCAGTGAATGAGGCTGACCAGGCATGTATGGTTCCCCACACTTAAAGGGAAATCAGCACCCAAGATATGTAGATGCCTGTGGTCAAAAAGGAGTGGCAAAAGTCAGAAGATCTGTAAAAACTTACAATATTTTATAAGTTGGCATGGAAATTGGTGTAAAACAGTCTCCTATCCTGTAGTATAAACTAAATTACAGTAGATTTTGAATAAGGAATAGGGTGAGACAGATTAAAAAGAGGCAGAGATTAAGAAATGAAGAAAAAAGGATCACCACTCCTGGCTCCAGTGTCAATCCAGATGGTGGGGTGTACACAATCTTGGGGGCTCTGCCCAAGTTTCATGAGGATACCTTTTTGTAGACAAGCTTTCCCTTCCCAGGACCTAAGTTTCTCATTTTCTATGCAAATTAGATATCATGCACAATTTGTTCCTCTAAAATTTTCTGAAATGGATTGAGGGCTTCAGGGGTTTTTGACAATCTTGATCCCCCTCTACTGCATCAGCCTTTGGTCAACAGGCCATGGCCACTGCTTGACCTCACTCCTGCCCTTCTGCTGTACTGTGTAGTGCATATCTCTAGGAGCCAGAACAAGGATGTTTGTCCCAGAAAAATGCTTCCCTATCTCTGTGTAGCCCCCCTTCTTCAGCCACATTCTGTTCTCTCTTGCAGTGTGGTCTCAGCAACAAACCCAGGCCGGCTCCATGGCTATCCACCTATTGGTGTTTGAGATGTACACATCAGTCCCTTATCTTCTGGGCTTCTACACCACATCAATCCTCGTGTCCCATATCCAAGTCATTTTCATATGAAATGTATTTCCAAAACTTTGAAGGTATGGAGTGAAACTGGGTGTTTTCTGTTGCTGTTGTGGTACTTTGTATACTGCACTTCAGTACAAAGGACAAGACATTAGTGGGATGTCAGAAATTTTCGTCTAAACCTCTGCCCCACTGAAAGCATGGGAGGACTGCAGATGCAATAGTAAACACCTTTACAAGTGTAAAAGCTGTCTCAGCTTGGAGCAGGAGGCAAGTGCCATCGGACTCCAAATACAGCAATGATTTGCACATGTTGCAGCTTCCAGCAGTTCATTGAACAAATTAATTTTATTCTGAAATAAAATAAACCATTTATTTAACTGTCACTGTAGAGGCAGATTAAAAGAAAAATTTAGTCCTGCCTCTGTTGGTAGTAGTTTTACTTAAATACAATATTGTCTGTTAAGATATTTGTGTGGGATTCTTGAAAATATAAACTGCCAGGCATTTGCACCTGGTGCGTTATTATTTCTAATTTTTCTTTTGTACAGCAAGGTCTGTGATAGCATACCATTGGAGATGCCAACTCTTAAACTCATTGAATTAAGATAATCCTCCCACTCATTTGAACTTTGACTTTTTGATACCAGATGTTCATTTATGAGAGAAATCACTTGGCAATAAACTCTTATTTCCAAGCATCTCTAACTTGCAGCATCTTTCTTTAATAACTCAAATTTAGTTATAATGAACTACCATATGATATTAGTGAAATGCCAATAGTCAAGAAATAAAGAATTCTAATGTAGAAGCATCAAGAACTATTTGAATTGAAGATTTCTAAACCCCCTCTCTCTGTAGTCTGTGATTTTAAGAACACTGTTCTTATAATACTAGGCTGAGCACACACAGCATAATGAAGAGTGGCTGAGCTCTGGTTCCTTCTAGCAAGCTCAGAACTGAATAGGTAATAGAAAGAGAACCTTTCATGCTGTCAGAAGGAAAGAATGAGGGAAATAAGAAAATATTAATGATTCTGTAGATTTCAGCTGTACTGTTTGGAGAAATGAAGAATGATACAGTCCTGGCCAGTGTGTATGCCTGTGTGTGTGTGTAAGAACGATTCAAAATAAGGTAGGATGACATGTACATTATTACATATGCATCTAGATTCTTTCCAATATCTTTCCAAACATGCTGCTCACGTGGGATATTTCCCAGATTGCTGGTGTCCCAGGAGTCTCTTCCAGGAATCCCACCCAAAACAAATAGAAGAAAGTTGTAAAAATTGTATCAAATTTGAGTATGTTGAATCACTGTTCAGACTCAAACCCCTGAAAATGCAGTTAATTACTACACAAACTACCTCTGTTTTCCCAAGAATCAGCACTGAATTCCTTGATCTTACTTCCCTCTTATTCTAGTATTGTGGCAATATTTTCAGAGTGTGTGTAGCACCAGATGATAGACTGTAATGAGATTTTAACTTTCTGGCACATAAGAACAGATAAAGTGCTGATGACACTATAGATTTTCAAATACTACCGACAGTTTAACAATATTCTCAAGTTAAAAGCTTCATAAAGTGTGAGCCACTGTAGGTGCACTCAGTGAAGTCTTCACCACAGATATAATAACCATTCACACCTTTAATATGAGGCTTGCTTATCACCAGGGATATCTTGTGATGCACCATTGGGGTGGCCTCAAGTCTTCAGTTTGACAAGGTATACTCTTCATCCTGAAGAGTGCCAGACACTTGAGATTCACACTGATTTCAGTGGTAGAGAGAAGAAAAAAGATGCTTGACTACTTCACACACTGAGTCAGGTTCTGAAAGCTTGTTTTAGCCATTAGAACACTCTGATAAACAAATCTACAAAGATTTGCTATAATTGTAATGAAGGACTTATTTGGCCTGTAGATCTTCCTCCTTAGCAAACTTGTACAGTAATCAGCACAAAATTTAGCATTAAAAAGCACAAAGTGCAAGTAACCAGTTGACCTGTCTTGTCTGAATAATTTCAAATTATTTCACTTTCCCTTATGCTTTTGATAAAGGCTTGAGACAGATGAAAAGCCAGACAGTCAGCATGACTCCTTTGAAAATGAGATTGGGCAAAATAATCACCTTAGAAGCCTGCCTAGCCCAATGCAAATCAAGACGTGTTTAAAATTGACTCAAAAATGAAATTACAGTCCACTGGGGGGACAATATTGTTAGTTCTTCAAACAACATTTTAAGTTTTAGGCAGTGGCATAGTGTCTGTTATGCAGAAGCCTAAAAAGATTGAAGGTCCTGGTAGACTTTTCCTAAGTCACTATTTGCTGTGAGGTTTGGCAAATAAAGTTAGAATCCAGTGAAAGAGTAACAGGTAGACTTTACAGGTGGCATTATTTTTGAGTAAGTTTTCAAATACCAGTAGAGTCTAGATTTTCAGTTCATATATCTGATGTACTTCTCTTTCCTCCATCATTCTTTCTAGGTATAGCAAGCATGATCAGGAGTTCATTTTTATTCCATGACCACTGAGCACTGGGGAGCAGAAGCTAGGTAAAGTTAAGGAGACTGAAAAGAAAAAAAAGTTAGCATTTCTTGTTTACCCTTTCTAGACTCAGCAGATCTGATTATATTTGTTCTGAGCTCCTAGACTTTTCCTGCTACCAGATAATGTGTTTTCTGAAATTCCTCTTGGGGCTTAAATCTGTTCATTCTGCACAATGTAGAGTTTGCTTCAGTTAAAGGTAACATAATGTACTTTACAGACTTCTAGAGTAAACTATAACTTAAAATAGATACTTAGCACTGCAACTTCATGTAGAAGCTCTGAAATGTCAGATGCCTTATCCTCTTGGATGCCCTAGATTGGCCCTGTGGCACTGTGATTTCAGGTTCACAGTGCCTAAAGGGCTGTCCATCTCCTCTGGAGGTCATCTGGACCAACTGCCCTGCTCAACAAGGACCACATAGAGCAGGGCTATGACCACATAGCTTTTGAATATCTCCAAGTATGGAGACTTGACAATGTCTTTGGGAGGCTCAGTCATCCTCACAGTGAAAAGGTGTTCCCTGCTGCTCAGAGGGAACCTCCTGCACTTCAGCTCATTACCTTTAGTCCTGTCACTAGGCACCACTGAGAAGAACCAGCTCCCTTTTCTTCATACCTTCCCTTCAGGTACTTGTAGTCATTGATGATAATCCCCTGAACCTCTTTTTATCCAAGCTGAACAGTCTCAGTCTTCCTGCTTCATGTGTTTACACTTCCATTTAAATGGCTAGGTGTAGGAACTAAGCCAGTTTCAGGCAGGCTCTATGCAAATAAAACCTCAATGCAAAAAGCAAGACATCTTTAAAAAATGACAAAAAAATAATAAAAGTTTTTGGAGATTTTTTAAAGTTTAATGGTGAACTTGACACTTTAGCTTTTTCTGAAAGGACAGGTGCTGAGACTGCATTTGAAAAATAAAGAAAAACAATTCATCTTACAAATAGAGAGCTGTAGAATTGAAAGCTGTTGGCATTTGGAAAAATTATTTCATATGCTTCAGAATACATTAGAGTCCTAAATTATGCTGGGTTTTTGTATTTAGACAGAAAAAACAGTGTGTTGGAGTAATAATAAACAGACCTAAAATCACATTTGGTTTAAATTTGCCAAGATGCAGAAATGTATATGTTCTAAATTTCATTTTTTTTCTTTTCCCCTCAGTCCTCAAAGGGAAAGCTATTGTTTGTTTTAAGTGGAAACCAAGTCTTGAAGACTAAATCATTATTCAGAGGAGCAAAGGAGCCTTCTGAAGGCTACAAGGAAGACCTCCTCTGAATCTCTGGATTTATATTTGTCTCAGAAAAATATGAATGCAAAGAATATTTAGGGTTTTGAGGGGACCCCACCAACATAGTTTTCAAGTCAGTTGATTTATAAGATTAGAACCAGAAAATCCAACACTTCCTGCTAATTAAAAGATGACATTTTCTTTTTTTTCACCTTGTGGCATGTACAGACACAAAAACTCAGACTTTCAGTATTTGTTGCTCTGAAACTTTTTCAAAATATCAACAGGATTACAAATTCAACACAGACTTCAGACAGGTGGATTGAATATGCAGAGAAAAAACCTGGGGAAGCTCGACCGAAATAAGTGGAAATATTCCAGAAAAAAAAGATGCAATCATAATTCAGCATGATTTTCTATGAGATAAATGTTTGTGGGTGAATTTTTTTCATTTCCACAGTAAACAAAAAAATGAGCTCATAGTCAGTAGGGTGAATAATTTTGAGAAGCTATAAATAACCAGTACTACATTTTGCTATATATTCTGAATGCCGGTTCAGGAGTAGAAAAGAATTCCCAAAGAAGACAAATAACAACTAATAACCTTCTGTTCAGTTGGAGTTGCATTTTTTGCTTAATTGAACAAGATTTGGGCTTTTGTAAGTAGCAGTACATCACAAACATTTGTCTAAGTAACCAGTCTTCGGTGGTTGGAATTGCATTGATGCTGTGGACAGGTGTGACCCGGTTGCTGTGAAGCACAAGGAACACAGATCAATGAGCAGCACACTACTCATACAAAAAAGTGCAATCCCTGTGAAAAGAAGAACTCAGTCAGCTTTTATAGTTCTGCCACTTCAAAAGGGTCACGGGACAAGCAAGCAAAAAAAAGTTCAAAGCTGCCCAATCTTGTAGTGCAACAAAAGAGCAAAGACTTGTTTTGCTTTCTCCTAATTAAAATGACCATTCACTGGAAGGTATTGTGGGAATATGCAATTACAATAAAGTCTGTCCTCAGTTTGAGTTAAGCTATAGGATTGTTATAAAATGACTTCAAATACAGGAAAGAAAGACACTTTTCTACATCCCCTGTATTTGAAATGCAGTTTGTAGGACTTCCTGTAAATTTGTTTTGTTTTTAGGTGGATTTAATACAGAAACTTTTAAGAAAATATTAGTAGTGATACATATTTCACAACAGATGTGTCTCCATTGGAGTTCCTGAGGTTTGAGATTTTTATAACAGAATGATGCTCTGCAATTCACCTGCTCCCAGCCTCCTCATATTTCAGTTTGGTGGATGTTACCTCAGTGTTTTCAAGCACATTACTTACTGAGAAAAGGCATTCCAAAACCTGTGATACTGGAAACATTAATTTAGAAAATCTAATTTAAATCTACAGTGTATCTATAGTGTTTTAGTTCATGTCATGTCTTTAAGAAGAGGTATGTTTGAGATATTTATCTGAAGCATTATTTTAATTAGAGTTAATGCCAAGTGATAATTAACAGAGCTTGAAAAAAATCTCACACATCAGGCATACTTACTTTTTTCTTTTATTTCTTTTTTTCTTTTTTTTTTTTTTTTTTTAGAAATAATGACTATTTAGATGTGCATGAGGCAAAAAAATTTAAGATATAGACTCAGAATTATTTTGACTTTTCAGGAATACTAGGTTCCAAATCCTGTACTTGTTGTTTTTAAATAGGCCTACCAGAATCTTACAGTGCATTTTTAAGTAGATTTTTTTTTAAACTTCTCCTGCTCAGATCCCTGAATAGAGTAGCTTATCATTTTTTCTGTCTGATAAAAATAGATTATTCTAACTGCACAGGTTTGTCTTTTGATGTCCTTCTAGATAGATCACTGCTCAGGAATAATTCTTCTCTTTTATTGGATGTTGACCTGAGATTTTGTCCCATCAATTTTCTCCATATTTAGTTATTCCCAGGATAGCCATTACATTCAAGAATCATTAAATAATCAAGTTTGCTTATTGCTTAAGCTGGGTGGGGCAGCTGACACTCTGAATGAAGGGATGCCATCCAGAGAGACCTTGACAGGCTTGAGAGATGGACTTGTACAAACTTTGTGAAGTTCAACAAGTCCAAGTGTAAGGTCCTGCACATCAATTAGGGCAATCTCAAGCACAAATTCAGTCTGTATGGAGATAAGATCAAAAGCATTCCTGAAGAGAAGGGCTTGGGAGTGTTGGAAGATGAGAAGCTTGACATGCAAGTTCACACTTGCATCCCAGAAAGCCAACTGTATCCTGGGCTACATCAAAGGGATGGCCAGCAGGTCTGATTCTACTGCTGTACTGCACTTTTGTGAGATCCTGCCTGGGGTACTGAATACAACTCTGGGGCCCCCAAGACAAGAAGTATGTGCACCTATTGGAGTGGGTCCAAGGGAATGTCATTAAGATGATCAGAAGGATGGAGCACCTCTCCTGTGAAGACAGGCTGACAGAATTTGGCTTGTTCAGCCTGAAGAAAAGAAGTCTCTGGAGAAACCTTACAGCATTCTCTGGTACCTAAAGAAGGCTGCAAGAAAGATGGAGAGGGACTTTTCAATAGGGCATGCTGTAACAGGACAAGGCTTTAAACTGAAAGAGGTTAGTTTTAGGTAAGATATAAGAAAGAAATCCTTAATTATGGGAGTGGTGGTGCATTGGAACAGATTGCCCAGAGAAGCTGTGGATGCCCCGTCCCTAGCAGTGTTCAAGGCCAAGTTAGACTGGGGTCTCACCCACCTGGTCATGTGGAAGGTGTCCCTGCCAATGGCAGAGGGGTTGGATCTAGATAATCTTTAAGGTCCCTTCCTACCCAAACCTTCCTGTGATTCTATGATTATATAAATGCCTAGCTCATTATATAGATAACATACTTAATACAGCCAGCTACTTGTTCTTTATTTGCAGCTCTTTCTATTAAAAATCATTTCACAATACACTTTGATTCCTAATTTGTTCGTCTTAAAGCACCTTTTGTGGAAAACATTGATCACATTATCAGTAAAAGGGAGATTTCAACTATGTAATCTTTTGTTGTAGCATGCCAGTGGTGGTGCTCTGATTCTTGCTTTATCTAAGAAATAATGGTTCGCATACTTTTCCTGTGCGATGTTTTATTTTAGTGTTGATCACAGAGGTCCCTGTGAACATTAGGTACCTGAAAAGTTTTGGCATCGTGACTGTTTTCTATTGGCATTGTTTGACACTTCTATTCCTCCTAGAACATTGCTTACATCACTTTGATGTAGGTGCGTACGCACATTGTGTAATGTATTGTATGAAAGTATTAAATGTTAATTAATCTTTAATGTTATTTCAAGCATAGCAAACAAATTATCTTAATTGTGGAAAAAATAAAATGGATAATAAAGAGAATTTAGTCTGCAACTAGATGCTTGGGCACTGTGATTACAGTTTGAACCTATTAGATTATGAGAATCATAGTGTTTTACATCCGCGATTTACATTCAGAAGTTAAAAAAAAGCAAGCAGGGAGGAAAACAGTGGAAAAAAGACAGGATTGAAGAAACTGGCATCTGCAGAGGGTGAGAGATGATCTACAGAGGACTGTGTTTCTGTCAGTAAAGAATTATTGCATGACAGCAGACCATAAACTGCAAGGTAAGAACCTTTACATTTTTCAGCAACTAGAAACACAGTTGTGTCTGTTTCTGATACTCAGAGCCAGAATTTCCTGTCACCAAGTATTTTCTCTGAACATATGTCAAGTGCTGCTGAAGGTATCAGCATAGCAGACTGGAAAATCTGCTTTGAAACAAAAGCATCAAGTGTCTTATTCTTTGTAAACAATATCGCAACAACGTTCCTACTTTCAGCTTACTAAAAGGTATGGCAACTTTTGTAAGACAGCATAGGAAATGCATCATTTATGAAAGGTGCAGAATTAAAAGGAGGTTGTATTTTGAACCTCTTTCTGTGTTTTTGCAGAACATACAAAATTCTGATTTTTATGCACTTATTTATAATTTCTGGTAACTCAAAATTTTGAACTTGGCTAAGGTTTTAGTTTATGTGTAAACTGTTTGTAGTTATGCAAAGATGTTATAAAAATCACAAAAGACAATCATTTTCATTATTTTATCTTTACTTTTATCTTTACTTTTACTGATGAACTGAAAAGTAGTAGTAGTAGTAGTAGTAACAATAATAATAATAATGATAATAATAATTATAAATAAAATACATCTAAGCCCCAGATACTACTATGTGTGTGAACTGTTGCAACCTTCTGTCTTTTAACAAACTCTAGCTCATCTAGCAACAATGACATTCAGGATACTGAGCACAAGCAACTCTAGACAAACTATTTTATGTCTGCATGGTCAACCTTGTTCCCAGTGCCATATTTCCAATTCAGCCTTAGGCAAAATAACTCATATACCTAAATTAACAAGATAGTCTCCAAACTTTTGCAGGCATGCAGTGAAGAGGCAACTGGCAAAGGCAATTCACAGCAAGGGACGAAATTAGATGCTCTAAATAATTTCTTGAAAAGTTATTCTTTCCCTGGTGATGTCTATAAAGAGACACTCAAGAATGTTTCTTGGGATAGGAGCCCTGAACTTGTCTTAGTTTCATAATGGAGTATAACATAGCACAAATCTCTTCCTTTCCTAGTAATCCCAATGTATATGCTAAATATTTTACATCATTTTAGTAGAATAAGTATGCAATTCAGGATATCCCTAAAAATAAAGAGTTCAAAGGTTCAACTTATTGATTCTACAAAGAAAGTTATATTACAAGTACATTAATCAAGATCCAGTGAAATTTGAAAGAGATTTTTACATTCCTTTTCCACAAAATGTGAATGATCCTTGTGAATTAAATCAAGACTAGAAAAAAGCTCCAGAGGAAAACAGCAATGACATTAATTTGCTTAGTATGCTTTGTTTTGTGACATGAATACTATTGAATACTTCAATAAATAGATACATTCTTAAGTGACTCAGTCTACTTCTGCACATTAGAAACAAATACTAACCTGCTCTTATAAAAGTTGTGCACTAATTTAGTTTCTGAATGATCTTTCCATAGCAGTTAGACCTTTTTTTTCTTTAAGTTCTCCATTTTCAATTTAACTCAATTTTTTATCTAATTTTCTTTTTGATACTTACCTCTGATTAACTGAATTTTAACTCCAAATTCTGAACATTTTGAAAGTCCTAATAGTCTGATTTTATAAGACCTATTTGTCTCCACCAACAACCAAGAAAACCTGCAGAAAGCCTTACAAGCTCACTCATCTTGGAAGACAAATCTAGCTTTTACTTCACAATCATTATGTGAAACATGACCATCTCCATCAAATGTCTGGAATTCAAGAATGCACTTCATAAAGATTCAGACAGGTCCTTGGAGTTACTTTCCAGTCTGAACTATGTCCCAGGGAAGGACATCACTCTTTTTTCAATGAGAGTGCTACATTTGTATTTTATTGCTTTGAGCCTTGGAGGACGAGTCGACAGATAACTAAACAATACCAAAAATGGACAGATGGATTAGTTGGTCTGAACTCAGGGTAGAAATGTTCTAAAAGTAAATTCACTGAAATTTTCTTTATGGATGTTTTCTCCATAATTTCACTGAAATTTTTTTCAACCTGGATATTGACCAAAGAGTTTTAATTTTGGCTGTTGCAATATGAAGAATCTCATGGCTTAATGATGATCTCAAAAATTTAAAACGGTTTACTGAATGTTATCTATGTAAAAGCATTAATTCATTAAAGTAATTAATCTCTAATGGAAATAATTCTGTCAGTCTCAAGGGCTATGATACTTTTTCCCCAAGCTGTGTAACACATCCATGCCAACAGAAAGATAAGGTCTGAGTAAATTTTTAGGGGAGAAGACATCTGTTAATGCTGAAATATCACCCCTATAAAAAAGACTTCAGCTACAGCTTGCAAGTACCTCTCTAACATATCAGGTAGAAATAAAGAAAATACGTCATCATAATGATCATGAGCAAAAAGTTATGTCAATTGCTCTCCTTCTGTAATGCACAAAATCTAATTCTAAACAGATTTTATACATCTATGGAGACCTACCAGTTTAATCATTATTTGATAACACTATTGTAAAAAAAATCTTATGAATTGTGTACATAATATCAAAGCCCAGGACTCTGATTTGGTATAAATCAAGTTTACTGGAAATTAATAGGCTTTGGATTGAAGCCTATGGCCAAGGCAATGTTTGAAAGCTAAGTTCTGACCTCCCTGGTTAACAAGTCATACAGTCCCAAAACTATTTACAGAGATAACATGCTTGCTAACAGGAAAATTAGTGTTTTCCTGAGCATCATTGGCTATCAAGAACTACCTGCTTGTGAACAGAAGGCACCTATAAATCTGTGACATAACCATTGGAATTTAAGTCATTATAAGCAAAATGAAGAGATTGTGTCAGCAAAACACCTTATTTGCTTAAGGAATAACTTATCTATTCCAGACTTAGAATGAAGTGTATGACACATTTCATTTTTTTTCTTTTACAATAATAAATGAAATACATTTAGCAAAATGGCAGACTTGGCTGAACAAATAACAAATATAATGATGATGCCTGCAGAAAAATCCATAAAACCTAATTATTCTGGCTTTTATCCAGCATATATAAAAAGCTGGAAACATATTTCTTTGCTGAAGCATGATGTTTCAGACAAAAAATATCAATAACTTTATTGAGATATTTTTACTTCACATGTGAAATGGTAATTCATGGGAAATTTATTTAGCAATGCATTTTGTTGTCTTAATAAAACTGCTTTTAAACTCCAAAATTTAAATGGAAATACTTTATATCAGAGGACAAAATAAAAAGAGAAGACGGGGTACAGTAGGAGTCAAGATATAGCACCACAGAGACAGCATAGCATATATGAATACTGCTTGGTTAACCTTGATTTTATTAGACATAACACAATTGTATATTAGTAGATGTTTAAAGAGAGGGAAGGGAAAAAAAATAACTTGTTTTTTGAAAGAGTCCAACCAATCAAGAAAATGTATAATTTTAAGAATTTATAAACTAGAAGTTGACAGTAATTTTCTCAAGCACTCAGACACATTGTCCCTTTATATTACTATGTTTTATGAATTATGAATTTTGGCTGATGAGGAAGCCTAAGGGTGACAATGGAGCTTCAGTGTCAGTAATGCATTGTCATTTCACGCTGTGTGAGTTCTTACTATACCTAGATGGATTTTTCAAGCTTAAATAATGTTACTGACTGCCAAAGATTTTATTTAGAGGTCTGATGATATTATATGCTCTGCTGGTAAGATACTAATCCCTATTAACTAGAAAAGGGTCAAATACTTTGATAGATTGCCAGGGCTTTTTTTGTCTGCCTGGGGTGTTCAGATGTAGTTATACTCCCCCACCATAATTCACCTATTTTGAGTCAGATAGTGAAATAGAAAAACATTTTTCCAGCATCTAGAAGAATGAAATTTGAGTAAAAAAGACAGTTCTTCTGTGAGATTTTACATGGCTCCTGTTACCTAGGAAACAATTTCTTTTGGCTTTGAAAGGTTTGGTAATGGTTGCCCTAGCTACAATTCGGGCAGTATAGAACAAGAGGGGCTATTTATCTAATGTAATTTTATGCATATGCAAACATAAACACACACACATTAGGGAGGGACAGATTTAGTAAAACAGAATTATGAAACCACTGAAGTTAGGAAAACATTCTGAACAACATTCGAGGAATGTGTTGATAGAAGAGATACTGAAACTGACTCAAGTCAATCCCATCCCACACCTGAAAATATGATGTTCAAAATTAAAAAGAAAAAAGAAACAAGAAGAAAAATATCAAGTGCCAATTAGAGAGCTCATAGAATTACTTAATCAGGTACTTAATATTTTAAGTGTAGACTCAAAAATGGTGAAGAATACAGAACACTTATAATTTTGAACTTGTGGAAACAAATTTTTTTACCCTAGAACCTCTGACAAATTTTGAATTGGAAAATCAGATCCATTATTTTAAATATGACTTTAATATTTTACTGATACTTCACAGTAAAGCATTCTTTGAGTTAAAATGGAAAAGATAATTCCTGAGGATGGACTTTTAGACATAGGAGGTGAGTGATGAAAAATGATGGGGATGAAAAATTCTCCAGGATTAGCAAAATAACATATTTTTTCTTTGCAGAAAATACAAATCCATTTTTAATGTGATCACATGCAAAGTTAGGAAAAGGTAGGGATAATAATTGGCATAAAAAAGCTTAAATATTGGGTTCAAAAGCTGTAGTGACAAATCAAGAACAGTAAGAAAGAAGACAAGAAAAAGGAGGAGACTGGATACAAGTATGAAAGGAAGAAATAACTGTCTTATAAATTATAGGTTCCTCCAGCTAATGTCTGGGTGAGTATCATGGGCTCTACATTCTTTAGATTTGTGGAGGAAAAGGAGTCTGATTTCTTTGTTTTCTTCTTATGAAGACCATGATGGTCACGCCAGAAAATAAATGAATGAATAAATAAATAAATAAAGATAATTTTACAATCATCTTCTCTGTGTTGTGGATTAGTGTATTTTCTGATTTTCATTTAAAATTACCAAGGTGAATTATTTGCATATGGAGGTTTTATTTTCATTGAAAAAAATCCCCAAAATATACAAAATCTATCTTTCTCCTATACTTAGATTTAAAATCTAATCTATTCTTCTAAAGAAGTCTTTATGAAAAGAAATGCCTTATAGTAGATGCTTAAGGAACATTTCTTTCTTCTCTTGTGATGTTTCAGTGTGTATAGGAAACAATATTGATTCTAAAACAAGATGGTTTTAGATTCTGATTTTTTATTTGATTTCAAAACACTTAAAGTATCTTTTAAAAAAGTGAAGAAAAGACATGACTCATGCAGTAATTTCAGCTCAAAAAAGGATGAGTGCAAGTAAGTGAAGAAAAGCTGCTATATATTTCAACTGGTTTTAATTCTATATAAAATATTGTCTGTTATTATTGTGAAGAGCCTCAGTGTGTAACCTTGACAGAAACATTGTTTTGCCACAAGTGAGACCTTTTACAAGGGTACGCAGCAATAGGCAAAGGGAGAATGGCTTTAAACAGGAAGAGGGCCGTTTTAAATTAGGCATTAGGAAGAAATTATTTACTGTGAGTGTGGTGATACAATGGAACAGATTGCCCAGAGAAGTAGTGGATGGTCCATCCCTGGACGTGTTCAAGGCCAGGTCGGATGGGGCTCTGAGGAAACTTGTTTTCCATTTTTACTGTGTATTTGCATACCAGGTAAATTTATTTATTTATTATTCCTAGTGGAAGGTGTCCCTACCCATGACAGAGGGGCTGGAACTAAATGATATTTAAGATCTCTTCCAACCAAAATCACGGTATGATTTTATGTTCAAGAAAATTATTTTTTTCCCTCTATAGCCAAAAGGAATATCTGGGGTTTAGTTTTTTTGTTGTTTGTTTGTTTGTTTAACTTCTGCTCTTGAGTTTGCTTTCTACCACCAGCTCATCACTGGAATAACATGGGTTAAAAGTCTGTGTTTCCTCAGTGATCAAATATGATACTGATGAGCAAAAAAGAACTACCCATTTACCTATCTTCATGATGTTCTGTCAAAAATAAGTAAAACTGTAACTGAAATAATGTTTATATAATATAATAAATATAATTCATCATGGAAATACAAGATAAATTGTGAAGGTGTGAACATCTATTTTTCTGAAATACAAACCCATGTCTCTCAGCAGCTCCAGCCAGTCAGACTTGAGACTATGTATTTTTTTAAAAGACAAAAAACAAACAAACATTTAAAAAGTAGAAAGAAAACAATCAACCAAGCAAACTCAAACATTAATTTAGATACCAAACCTTTGGAAATATATTAACACAGAGTTGAAATAAAATGTTTACAGTGTTCCGGGAAAAACAGTTGAGTCTCTGAGGGTAAGTCAGTTTTTGAAGAGCAGCTGCCTGTTCTGAGTCTTAATCAAAGTATTCAAAAGAGCTCATATAGAATGAACACGCTATATCTGTATTATTATCATAAAATAATTCATTCTGAGCTTATTTTAAACTCAGACACAAACAGAAAACAGGGAATATTTACATTGCCCTAAAAATCTAATGTATTAAATAATCTGCATAAGATTTGAAGAGGTAGTTAAGGAAAACAATCTTTTAAAGTTACAAATATTGTGATCATTATCTTGTTTCTCTGTAGTACCAGACAATATTAGCAAAACACTTCAAATATTATATAATTCTCAATGATATTGTGGTTCTTAACTAATAAATATATTTTATTATGCTTTCTTCCATGCATCTAGTAATTATTTTGGCCATTATAGCAACAGTAAGACAAATATAATAAACCAATTAGACTTCCAGAATACAGTCTCCCTAAACAACATAAGATGTCTGTCCCTACTGCCTATCTGAGTCAGCCTGCATGCAAATATTTAAAATACTCTTTTGCTTTGGTTTTCTTCTCACTTTATTATATATGGCAAACCTTCATTGCAATTGAGGGAGCTTATATAATTTTAGCTTTTAGAATGAAGTGCACATTGGGAAAAAAACAAAAAACCCCCAAGCTCTAAACTTCCACAGGCTCAAGTGAATATTTCTTTACAGAAATATTCAAGTGGTTGTTCAAGCCAACACATTTCCCCATTCAATGAGTCAAATTATACTTTTCCTTTCATCTTAAGTGGAAGGAAATTGTCTCCCTCAGACAGGAACAATGTTACTTTTTCATGGTTGCAAATTATTGATTACTGCACAGGAAGATATTACCTGCTCTTTTGAAGAGCTCCTCTCAACTGAACAGGACTCTTCTACGCTAAAATATAGACTGGAAAAAAAACCACAGCTGAGGCACATAAACATATTTTCCAATTCTGAATTAAAAAATATATCTGAATGATTTTATCCTTATTGTAGTCATAACTGACATCAACAAATAGTAATTTCATACATAAATCAGTTCAATATTCTGACTCAAACAGGTGACCATTCATTTAAAATAAAATAAGGAAGAAAAAAATAAATACATAGAATTCAAACTACTTCCAAGAATTGGACCGGATTTGCAGTAATACATCACTGCCTATCCACAAACAGCATTTGATTTAAAGCCACTAGGTGTCAGCATACAAGTATTCCTAAAGAGATTTATCTGCCAGAAAAAATACTTGGTAATAAACAAATATGCAAGATTGTAGGTGGTTAAAGAAAGCTATAAACTTGTCAGGCTCACTGATAAATATTAGGACGATCAGGGAATATTTTTCCACATGATAAATGAGTCTGGAATGGCATCTTCTGGTTTTTGATAAGATACTCTGGATATTTTAACCTATACAGACCTTTAGTGGTTTGAATTCAAAATGAATGAGTTTCCATCCAAACCCACCTGATAAGTGCAGGTGGTCCTGTTGTCGTGAGATAGATTCTTCATACTGGCTGTGAGCTGGTTTGTGAGCTGCTTAGTTCTTGTACTGGAATTCCTCAGCAAAAATCAAGTTAATGTCTAGTAATATTCTGTTGTCAATAAGACCCTAATGGAGCCCCTCAGTGATGATGACAAGAGCACAGAAATGAGGGACAAATTTAGATCATTTATCTTACTAATGATCTGTTATTAAAGTAGACTTAATAACTCAAAAAAGCAGGATGCTTGAGGCAGGTAATACTGCTTTAACAGGAACACTGAAATGGCAGTGTACTTCACTCACTGTGGACTGCTACTTTTGTGCTACTTCTTCTTTATGTGCAAGGGGAAGTCCAGTTGTCTGACAGGGCATGGAGTATGTGACCAAAACTGATTAGTACTCCTGACTCATCCCAAGATTTTCAGCTATTGACTGACTCCTGGAATGTCTCTTCATGTAATCCACTTAAGGTTCTTTGTTATGTTTTTGTTTTAATAAGTGGTGACATTTCCTTGAATTTACAGGATGCTGTTTATTCGATATACTGTAACTACCTAATGAAAACCATAGATACACCTCAGAGAATTTAGAAAGGATCCAGAAGGGTTTTAATAACTATTTAAGTACAATTAATGAAATATCTAAATGACACACTAGTTTGAGAGTGATCTAGATTTCATAGCCACATAGAGCCATAAAGATGTTAAAAGTATTGGTTGTGTATTTTACTCCTGCCATTTTCTGCATAACTGTCCAGACTGTGTGACTAATCATAGTGAAGACATTCTAAATATAAACAGGGTGGCTCACGCTGAAACCTAGCTTAAATGTCTCCATTTTTGTTAAACTATTGGGGATGCTTTTAGGTAAGGAGTAGCATGGTGATTGATGAGAAAATAGATAAAATAGGTCTGACATAAAGTGTAGCTCATTAATTTTCTAACACATATGGTAAGGATGCAAACTGTACTGTGTCCCAAAACTGGTAAAAAATTAACACATAAAGAGAGAAAGATAGAAAGGGCATTATGGTACATGCAGCTCAGACAGATGAGGAACAAAGTCAGAAGAAAGCTAGCATCTTTGGCAGCTTGAAATGAAAATCAGACAGAAAGTCACAGCAGCTTCTTTTTGCCCCCTCATGTTGATCAGAACTACCCATTAGTGTTGTGTCCCTCAAGGGATTTGCTATTTGTATATGTGTAAATTCATCAGTATAAGAGAGAAGTATTTGGCCCTCTCTTCCTCAAGAGATCAGGTTGCCCTACTGTCCTCTGCCCCAAGAATGAAGTTAGGTAGGGCTGATTGATGATACAGATCTACAGAGAAACTTTTTGAAAAGAACTGTGTTTCCAGGCAATAAATTTACTTTTCTTTTCTAGAATTTTCTTGAAAATTCCCCATTCTTAAACACAAGGATACAGGCAACATTTTTTTCTGACACAGGAGAAATGGTAAGAAATAATAGCATTCTCCTGGAAAAAGCTTTTGCGCTTCTTTCTGCTTCTAAAATATTATGCTGTACAGTTGTCCTTATGTAAATTTATCTACAGAAGCTCAAGTATTGTTCTAAAAAAGTTTGAGTCTCAGCAAATTAAGCCTTCAGAAACACAGTGGTTCTGAAGAAGTTTGTTGACAGATCTCCTGCCCCAGGGTCTGCTGACTCCTAAAGGCTGGTGTTAGCACAATGCATTATATACTGCAATGAGTATCAGAGAGAGGTAGTTTTTCTGTCTTGCATTTTGCAGCCCAGAACCAAAATGCATAAGAGGATCCACAAGATTCTGCAGTTTGTTTAAGGTAACAGTAGAAACCTCATTTTACATGTTTTCAGAATGACAGCACCTGAAGCTTTATGAGGTTTGTAGAGTAAGGCTCTGCAAGTAGAGGGATGAGGAGCCTCCTGCCATCCTCGGGAATCACCTCACAGCCCCAACTCCACTCTGGCCACCAGCCTTATTGCCCTACTTTGCCTGTTGGGGCACAGAGGGACAGTGCCAGCAGGGAAAGGGAGTAGAAAGAAAAGAGAAATGAAGGAAAGGGGTAGGAGCAGTGAAGGGAGGGGAGAGGTGTGGATGAACAAGAGAGTTTCCAACCTGAGCTGACCTCCAACAAGAAGTAATAAGATCTAAATGGCAAAGAATTGATCAGAGAAGCTGAGGTTAGTCATATTTTGCAGGTTACGTGCCATACAAAATGGTGCCATGACTGATGTGCCATTCATTGCATGTCTGGTTCTGTCAGAAAAACACCGAATCTGCCTTTTCTTAACAATTTCCCTGTATCCATGGAAGATAAACTCATTTAAATAAACCTGGGTTAATGAGGACATTACAAATATAGGGCAGGATGCACCCTCCAGAAGCCTAGCAGATCTGGAGATAATTGCCCTGGAACTTCTGGATGCAGTTGCCTCTCGTCTGTCTCCACCCTGCTTTTCTGTCCACACCCATCACTGCTCAGCTCCTGAATTAGGGAAACATGTGATGATGACTAAAGAAGGGAATTTTCTTCTACTAAGGGGAGAGGGCTGCTGCTGTCTACTCCATTCCATCTGAAAAAAAAGTCAGGAGAAGGATATAGATGACAACAGTTTGAAGGAAATGCAATTTGAGTGTGGCAGGGACATTATGAGTGCATTATTCAAATGATCATGTGTGCTTGGCAGGGATATTTTAAACATGCCTTGACTCTTGATTTCAGAGTTCTGAAGTGATTCTGCTTCTTAAAGCCCAAGCACCTTGATTGTGATAGAGGTATATATTGTAGCTTTTTAAAAATATTTTCTGAATGCGTCAGCAGCTGCAATACATACATACATCCATCTATCTTGCAATGATAATTACATTACCTTAGCATCATGACAAAGTCCTTTACCAAAGGCTACACTTCAACATTGTTTAAGGGTTACCATCAAATCACACCTATTACCTCTTTACACAGGATTAATGGAAGTGTTTTGTCTAACTGCTCAATAGGTACCCTTTTGCTTCTGAGTAGTGAGGACTTTGTTCTCTCTGGACTGGTTTGGACTGAGAAATTCCCAGACTGCCAGTCTCTCCAGCACCATGGCAGCAGTGAGAAAAGATATACTTTTCATGAAAACCCCTAGCATCTAAGATGTTGTGAGCAGTAGCCAGGTGTCCTGTGTGAGGAATTTGCCTGAATGCTCCCACCAATAATTAGAGGTAATGCTGATCTTTAGGTGCTGCACAAGCCATAGCCATTTCCTTATTTATTGCTCCAGAAGGAGTGAGAAGAAGTCTGCTTGCTGTAGGGAATTTTTTTTTTCTAACAGATGTAAATGCCAAACTATATCTGGGTTGCTCAGGGTACCATTTAATGTCATCATTATTTTGGTGCCTAGCAAAAGCTACTGGGGCATCCATAAATATGCAACAGCCGTTGAGAGGCCAAGAAGAATGGGGAACCAGCTGTGTGAATTGTTTCACCCTGAGAGTAAGAGTCAGTGGGTCTTCCCCAAAAAAAAAAAAAAAAAAAAAAAAAAGAAAAGAAAAAAAAAAATTCCCGATGCTGTTGGCAAAGAAGCACTGGTCCTATCTTCTGACACATTCAGAAGCTACCTGGAGGGAACTCTAAAACTGGCTGTCTTTTATCTGCTAATACCGTAACCCAGGAGAACACTGCATCTGACCCAAGCCGGGAGAATAGCTTTTTCATTCAGAAGGTCTCTTCAGGAGGCATGTGTGAGGTTAATAAATCTGCCTCTTGCTGGGATGCCATGTGGTGGGCTTTAGCTCTTCCTCTAGCACACTTTATAAAATCAGTGCCCTTTTGTATTGTGAAGCCTCACAACAACAGCACAAGCCCTTTGGATCAAATGCACGATAATTGTAATTTTCTCTTAGCAGGGTTGCAAGCAAACTGTCTGTCACAAGCAGCTGTTCCAGAATGGATAATTCCACCTGCCTATCTTAGCCAACATTGTCTGTGTAAGACATGATTTGCTTATTATTATTATTAATATTATTGTTATTATTACTACTACTGCTACTGCTACTGTTATTTTACAAAGCTGAATTTTGAAATGTATTTAAAGTGTCTTTCTTGAGCCTTGTCATGAAGTAGCTGAGACAGCCTACATTCACCATTTCAAACTTTTTACTCAAATAATTTCTATTGTCATTTAAGAAGCTTATTTATATTTCTACCCTGAAAACATATCTCTTACACATTGTTAAAGTAATATGAATCTCTTCCATGTCACTTGCTAACTCTTGGTTTAGATATGTGTGCCTCCTTAGCTCTTCTGTTTCACATGAATTTCAAGGTTCTCTATACAGTGCTTATACTTTACCATTTTTACTTTATATAAAATGTAAGTACGTCATAAATATAATGATCAATTATATATACAGCTTCTTGAAGAAGAAGAAGAAGGTAAGTTTCTAAAGGAAACTCAAAACAATAGGAATTCAGTAGTAAGGAAATAAATTAAAAAACCTTCATCTGTAATTTCATCTCAGGAAAATATTGCATTGACTGAATTTTTAAAGCTCTATTTCAAATCTGACTTGAAAAGATGAGCAAGCAGTGCATAACGAATAATATAAAGTGAGACACGGTGATCTTTTCCCTCATAGTGGTCACCAGAAAGGAGAAATACTTCAATTTCAAAGCTGAAGACATGCTTAATTTTCTTTTAGCATTGCAAGTTTATACACTGCAACAAAGACAGCTGATAAAAAGTGCTTCTCCAAAGCTCAAAATTCATAGCAGGTTATGACAAGAAACACAAAACAATTTTTTTCTTTTTCAAGAAAAAATGGCTCAGGCAACTTTTTGTATGTGTAATCACAGTTACTTTCTTCTAATAGTGTTTCCAAGGAAATAAAGAAAAAACACATAATTGTCAAAAAGATCACGATTAGCATAAAGTGTAGAACTTGTAACAATACAGTTACAAGTATAGAAGAGAAACAGCTAAAACTGAATTCATAATTAGAGTTGATTGGGAAGATCATTGAGGAAATTTTTCCCAAGAAAATAATTTAAAATTTAAAGAAAAATTCCCTGACACATTTGTAACATTTTTGTGTTTGTTTTCCATGAAATATAAGCTTGTATATTATTTCTAAATCCTGTCTTCTGTTTCAGTAATTTGTTTCTCAGGTATTTTTATCTACATTTGCACAGAATCCAGTGCAATATCATCTTCAAACCCACATGGAATTTCATGGACTTAGTGTGGTAAAAATGTTTATTTGTAATCAAGGAAGCCCTTTAAAGAAATCACAGAACAAATTATAAATAATTTCTGATTATCTGCCCTGAAGAATTCACAGGGTAATCTAAAAGGGGAAATATTTCCTAATTAAAATTAAGAAAAGAGGTTTGTGCTTTCAATCCAGGCAATTAAATGTAACATTTGCATGCATATAATTCCATGGGAAACAAAACCCAGGAAGCGACTGTTTGAGTGTCTATTAATTAAAAAATCTAGCACTTCACTAGTTGTACTAGCTGGCCTTTTATACATTCTCTGTAGGTTAATAATTGAATTAAAGTGTGCAAAAAATGACACCAATGAAGAGCTTTTTAAAAAGAGCCAATCTTTGTTAATAGTAAACATATAATTATTTTTATTTCCATTAATAAAGATGTACAATTTAAAGGAGTATATGATTCCATATTAAAAGATACCATGTATCACATCAATCAAGTCCCTGTCATGTGCAGACAGTGACAGAAGAATTTGGTAGCCTGCTCTTACTGATATGCTTTTCTTTTTTTGTGATTTCTAGCCTGAAAAATGAAGCAAAGCCAGAAATCATTATCAATATAGAGAAAGCATTTACTTTGGAGAAATTCTCCTGTAACAGAAAATGGAAAATTGTTGAGGAAAATACTGTAATTTGCTACTCAACCTGCAGTTATCTGTAGATAGAAAGCAAGTTCAAGTCAACCCTGTGAAACTACAGAGCCAACAGTCCATTAGTGTAGCTAGATCAATATAAAGGAAAGAAACATGGCCTTCATTTTGCTTCAGCACTTTTGAAGTTGACCTGCTGAAGATTTATCAGTTTTATATAGAAGGATTTGCCATCCTCCTCCTCTTTATTTGCTGAAAAATCTGTACAAAGTGAAATACAGGAAAACATCTGGGCAAGAAAAGTACAGATTGAAAACATGAGGACATTCTTGCTTCTAGATTCTGTCAATAAAAGAAAATGAATTGAGGACTGATTTGTAAGGCTAAGTGTTTATTTTCACATTATGGCAAACCTTTACACGTTTTGTGGTTCTCTGCTCTTCCAGTGTGCTACAGATGTTAAACAGGATGTTTTCCAGAAGTTTATTTACTGCTTAAACTTAATAGGTATTATTTTATGTTTATTTTACACTGGTGCTATAGCACCATGCCTCATTTGGCACAACAAAAAAAAAGTGGTCTTGTTCATTGTGAAAATGAGAAAGGAATAGTGATGGCATTAATGTGTTATGTACAAATGGAAAGCATGGAGAGAAAAATGGCAGGCAGAAAAGAAATATGAGAATGTTGGGATAAGAAAAGGACATGAGATAGGTGCACTGAAAGCAGCTGGAGACAGGACAAATGGAATGGCTAGAAGCATCCAGGAAAAAAAGCAAGCAAGCTAAGACCAAGTAGATGTTTGGTTGATTCACATTTGGAGCTAGTGAGTATGTTTTTAATCTATCAAAATTTCAATGATTCAGTAGACCTCTCTTAGGGAATTCAAACCTATTTTCTATTTTCCCTCAATACATATTGAGATATCCAAATATGTAGGAGAATGACATTTAGGATGAACTCCAGAGTTATTTTCTGTGAGCATTTTCTTCATACTCTAACTTGCATTTGTGGATGAAAACTCCAGAAAAATAGCAAAGTATAAGCAAAGGGCACATGGCATTAACAGTCCTAGCACTCTTTGATATTTGATATTGTTTCTATGTCGGATCAAATCCTGGGTTAGATTTGACAGAGACAAGGAATTTATCTCCCTTTCTCCATTTTTTTTTTTAAATACACTAAAGCATGATTAAAGCTGAATTGTCAGTATTATTTTACTAGCACTCAAGTGTTTACCCTGACTTCTCATGTAAATGAAAGAAACTTCTTTCTCAGAGCAATGTGCCACTTAAATAATACCCATATGATCAAAAGACTGCTGAATTACTCTTCTTAGATAGTTTGCCCAACTAGTGTGCAGAGAATAATAAATATGAGAGGGAACTATTAAATTTGTAATTACCATCACCTTCTATGCTTCAAGTATTTTTAAAATCATTCTCCTGTAAGTAAAATTTGTTAAGGGTCATCAGGTTTGTTTTTATTTATTGTGGGTTTTTTGTTTGTGTGCTTTTATTTTTATTTTGTTTTGTTTGCTTTTGGGTTTTTCTGCTGGTTCACAATTTTAAGTGGCACCTGCCCTACCGAAAATTTTTTGAAAATAATTTTAAGAATCATCAAAAAAAGAAGGTTATGTAAGACATCAAACAGGGAACATGTTAATTGAATTCAATCATCCTGGCAAAGATAAAAAAGCACTATCACTCTCATGCTGCCATAAATGGAGCAAAGATTTAAGTCAGTTTAGACTACAGAGCACAGAAGTTTTACTAATTAACATCTACAGGGACAGTAAACCAAGAGAAACTTGCCTTTTTTTGATCTGGGGAAAAACATTTCAACATGTTTCTAGGTATCATTGAACACTGAACAGCACATGACATCTTGCTAGGCCTGCAGCAAAATAGGCAACAACAATATGTTTGAAATAGCTGTCTGATTTCTGGGTTCAGCAGCTTTTAGACATCAAAGAGATGCACAAAATTAAAGATGATAATGTGAAAGAAAGTGTGCGTTAGTATTTAATTACATTAAATTGATTAAGAAGAAGCAAGCTCTTGATTGGGAGCACATTAACTTCTGTCTGTGCAGCATACAAGCTAGTTAGTGAGTGAATATACCTCTGAAAAACATGAGAAAGGTAATGATATGAAAACTAACTCAAAAGTATGTGAGCCAAGGACTACGCAGTTATTTCATTCACTTGTTCACTTTGGCAAAGAAACACATTTCTCACGTCTTTGAGATGTAAACAAAAATGCATCCAGCCACGGTAAGGAGAAATAAAGTATTCCTTACTTGATTCCAGTCACAGACATGAGCTGGAGTGGCTTTCCATTCTTTCCATCTGCTCATGAGAATTGCTCCTGGAAAAAAATCAATGCCTAAGTTGTGACTTCATCATATACACAAATCATTTTATTAAACATACAATTTCATGTGCAAAATATATATTATATATGAAAACAAATTTTTTACATATTTGTAGCAGTTCTCAGATTCAGTCAGAAATGTAGATTTCTTCAATATTTAAAATACAGCACTTCAGCTAAAAGCACATGCAGGCCTGGTATTAGAGATTTGGTACACTTAATGAACGGGTATAAAATGTATGCTTTGTTAGCCATAGTTTTTCAAACTATGAAATAGCAGATAAATACTTAACTCTGTAAAGGAAATATATGCTTTAGGGGGATATTGTGAGGCTGCATTTTCTTTAATGACTGCACAGGGTACCTTGCTTAGGAAGAAGCAGAACAATGTAAGGTACATTATTGACTATTTCAGTCTTTTCTTCTGAACATGGCTTGGTCATTGCATTACTTGATATTAATTATTCTAGTTATGATTTCAGTGAACAACTGACATTTTTCAGATTTACTATTCCTCAAGAATAATGTGCCTGATGTTCAAGACAAAATATGGAATGTATAACACTTTCTGAAATTGATTTTGCATCTCAAAGAACCCTCGGTTTGACTGATGAATAAAAAATGTCACCATGTTCCATTAAATCTGTGAGACTAGTAAATGCAGACATTTATGTGCTGGTGTGTCTCTAAAAAGTCCAGTAAAGAAACTTTAGGTCCAGTCTTTAAAACCTCGAAGTGGAAGTAACTCATCTTATTATTTTTATATTATGATTTGTTATATAATGACAGGAATAATCTTTATCACTTAGTTCCTTACTTGGCATAAAATTACTTTTTGGACTGATGAAACACCTCAGGCTTCACCTTAGTGTTTAATCAGTTTCAGCAGCTGTTCATAGCTTCAGATATTACAGAGGAATAAAATTTAATTGCTTAATTAAATTCAAACCACAGTTGTCTTTTTAACAGGCAGGGTCCTGCCTAGCTTTTGGATACTCAAAGACAATCAGAGAGCAGAAATTACATTGCTCTTCTCTCAAGGATGGTTGATCTAGGAATGTTACGTATATGCAAGGAAAAGTCAAAGCCCTCTTTTGGGAAACAATTAGGAGTCTTTCTCATTTGTTTTAACGTATACACAACTGCTGTACGGATAAGTGCACATAAATTAATTGATCAGCATGCATAAATTAATGGGAGAATTGATCAGTACACATAAGTAAATTTAAAAACTTGGGGACAGATCTTTGAACAGAGTACACTGACTTGTTGAGTTTGATTTATCCTAGTCTAAGTTCTGACTCAATGGGGCTTTTTAATTTAATTTCCTGTCTCCGGTATTCAATGTCAGCAGTTCTAATAAGCATGCACAAACATGCACTGAAGTGGAGTGACCACTTCAGCTATCAAATTGGAAGAAATAAGCAAATTTTGTGGTTTTGTACTAATGTAAACGAACCATGTTGAGACCTGCTATCTTTACTTTGAGAACTTCTCTATTACTTCTGGCTCTTACTTAAGAAATCTTTTAAAAAATCATGTATTTGCAGGAATCTTGTCTTTTATTTAATATCAAAACCTAGTAATACTATTAGTGCAATATGTCAGATTTGGTTTACAATTTTAATATTTGAAATTATTTTGTCCCTTATATATTACAGTTAAATTGTTATATCTTGTGATACAGCTAATTAGAGTGTGGAGAAAGTATCAGAAGAGAAAGAAATTGCACTTAAGAAGCATGGCATTAACCTAGATAATGTATATAAAATTTATATAGTGAATTTGTTAGCCAACTTCCCAATTACCATAAATCAGTATGATTTGATTTATTTCAGTGGAGCATTGTCAAGTTCAGTAATACTTTACAATCAGATGAGGTTCTGTGTATCTGACGAAAACCACTTTTTATCTGTTATCATAGTACCGCATAATGTGTTATTTTTCTATTGAATACCTTAAGTAACAAAGTTTTTCTGTCTTTTTCCAGATGAAGAACAGACTTCTATAGTCACCAGTAATCCATGCTAGTGTCTTGTGGGGCTCACCAGTAACTTGCAAGTCCATAACTTCATAACACAAAGTTTCAGATAGAATTTTCAGAAATATATTTATCTTTTATTAATGTTAACGTGATCTTTTCGATATGTTATACTTCAACCTCGTTTTGCACAAAATGTTCAACTCCTTTCAGATGATCTCTGATATTTTAACTTCAGCATGTTCTCTGAATTCTTTCTAGCCTTGAAGACATTGCCAATTTTAAATTACTCCCTGTAAATTTTATTATTTCTCAAAAGTATCAATAGATTTGACAAATATTTCACTAATATTGAATTGTTAATTTCTACTGCTTCATTTTGACTGCCTTACATTTCATTTCAGAGTAGCTGTAATCAAAGACATCCATGAGTAGAACTATATGTACATTTATACACACTGGAATTACTGTGCTCCACCCCCGAAATATAACAATCTGGAGCCATTTCTTCTATAAAGACAGAAAATGACAGAGTTATTTTGGATACTGCATTAATTCCTCCTTTCAGGCACGAAGTGCCACAAATGTATGTTCATAGATTATATTATCTCCTGAAATGTACTTCAGTGGTACTCAGGAGCCCCATACAGGAGTAAGAAAAAAGCAGCAATTCAAACTACAAACCATGCAGTACAGTGAGGGTGCCATGTAACTGTGGTTGTTTCTTGCTTTAAGAACTGGAAATTCTCTGAAAAGGCTGTTGCAGGGAAGCAGAGAGGCTTTTAGGGCTGCCAAAGTCTCACAATATAGAGGAAGAAAGGAAACCACATTTCTCATTTAACAGGTTTGATAAGAATATGACTTCCATCCTGCAAGAATGTGGATGTTCTACGATCTATTTTCAGCATGAATTGAAATGAGCATAAAATTAATAAGTGAAATGTGAGAAGAATCTAGTCAGAAACTCTAAAACATCAGTAAATACACTACAGGACCACAGACGGCAGTAAGATAACTAATAGAATCAAAAAGTTACAGCAACATAGAAAGAGTGATATATGTTCTCCTGTTTCAGTGTAGAGAATACACAAAACAGCCAAAATCAAACTAAAAAACATATTTTTTTCTTCATGAAGAAGTTTTGCTATCAACTTTTAACCAGGCTTATTGATTATTCTTTGGCATTGGGAGGCTAAGATTGAAGATCTTGTATGGAGCCAGACTGTATTATGTTCTCAGCAGACCGATTAGAGCTATGATGACAGGGAAAACAGATGGACTGCTGACAGCTGGCATTACAACGAGTTGTAGGACTTACATAAAGCCATTTTTTCCCCTCCTTGGAGGTAATGGAAAATCATTCCTTTCCAAGTGTTCCAAAACCAGGCATTATCAGAAGTTACAAAAGTTTTCTTATAAAGACTACACCTTGTCCTGATTGTGCATCTGTGATAATCTGGCTTTACTCCATGAATGAGTCTTGATCTTATTCAATCTGTCTAGTTAACAAAAAATGTAGTCAGGAAATTGGTCTGGATAGACCAGTTGTAGCTTATTATGCATCACTCACATGGAAATGGTGTGAAGATCAGCTCCAGTTACTATTGAAATTATTGACACTTTGGGAGCTGGAACCATCTTCAAAAATATAGAGACCTTTATTGATGTCTGAACTACAGACCTCTGTGGCTAACTTTAAACAGTCCTTTTTGGAAATTTTTACAGAACTTTTCCCTTATTTCTTTAAATAAACATTCAGGACCTCTTCAAGCATTAGAAGTTGTTCATAAATAGAAGTATTATATTAGTCAGGAGACTTTGTGAAGAATATGCTCAAAGAGTTTAATTCCTACTGAATTTTGACAGATTGTACACACTGTTAAAACCTTGCATGATGGTTGACTCTCAGAGAAGCATGGCCGATTTCTTTCCAGAGTGAAATTCACACACACTCTTCCTAGCAGAATTGTTTAAACTGTCTTCCTATCATACCTTTTGTTACACTAGTAATACCAACAAATATGGCATCAAACAGATTATTAAAACTGATTAAAAGTTTGATAGGGAAATATATTTGAAGAGGTGGATAGGATCTGCAATTGTCAAACTTTCCTTTAAAGGGAACCTTTTTCTCTTTAATTTCATGGTTGACTGGAATTTTCAGCCTGAAAATATATCCAATGCTCCATGAAATTTACTTGTCTATAAAATGTCTTCTTCTGTTAACATGAACAAATAGATTTTCACTATAGTTGGATACATAAAATTAAACAAGTAATAATTCTGATCTTTTCAGGATCTTGTCCTTTGATCTAAGAAGAAGAAAACATGTAATGCTACTTTTTAGCAAGGAAAGGTACAAATGTTTGTGCACTGGCCTTTCTTTGTCACTTTTTCCTTTCTCATGATGTGCTTTAGCAATGACCCAGAAAAGTAGGAGACCTGTAGACATCTAACATTGAGCCAGAAGTTGGAATCTAATCTATACTAATATCACGGTACAAATTTAACCAATAAACTTAGTTAATGAGGGCAATGAATCCAATATTTTTTTTTTTATGACAGAGAATAAAATATCCTATCTAGAAATCTACTAATTAAAGTGTCAAAACATCTTTAAAACTTCTTTTGCTAAGCAAGTCTAGCCCTGTCTTTTTGTGAAGCTATTGCAACTGCACAGGTACAGAGTTTTCATTAAACTAGCCAACCAGAGAGCTAGGATCTCCCAATAATGCATTTCACCCATGCTTTGGAGATTAGAAAAGTGACAATTAAGTCAGAAGAAGAATTCTGTTTCTCTAAGAAGGAAATCTATGTAGTCTTTCAGTCTGTCAATGCCACCCCCTTGATATTTGAGCTCAGTTGGTTTCTCTGTATATTTTATTGAACTCTGCAGGGGTAAATGTGTTAGGATTACCAGAACAAAAGAAAGATTTTTTTTCCCCCATTTATTATATTGCCTGCTGTCCTTCTTCAGATGAAATCTTTGAACTTTCAAGTTCCATAAATGAGAACAAATAACCTTGGTTTAAGACATTTTAGGGTTATAATCAATACATATTAGCATTTCTGGATTAAGTGTCCAGGGGAGTACTATTGTCACATAAGGACAACATTAATGTGTTACCTCTTTTGCACTGAGAATCTAAAAACGTACCTACTAAAAAGTTTCATGTTGAATTCAGAATAGTGTCCAAATAGAGGTACTGTTGGATGAAGACTAGAGATAACACAGGACCTTCCCGGTATAAAAATTTAAAGATTATCTATATGCCTAATTTTAGGTAGAACTTGCTCTGAGTAAAACCAATACTGATACCCAGAGGTTTAAATGTGTATAGGGCAAAAGCCTAAGACTGAGTTATTCCTGGGTCACCAGATGTCTCTTTTTGTGCTTATGTGCAAAACACCTAGCAAAGTTCAACTGTGGTTTTACACATAAAATCACATCACAAAGCATTGTTCAAGCATTGTGAATAATGCCCTGAAGAAGGTAGACAGATAATGGTGATTAAACCAGAAACTGTATTGTAGTTAGGGATGGGAACCACATAAACAGATTTCCACAAAGACCAGTGAAAAATTTTGGATTAAACTTTGCCATCCTTCAGCCCTTTGATCTCATTAAATCACATACTCCATTTTCAAAGAATCTTGTCTGTGCTTTGTTTTCACCTGTAGTTTTCATCCCAGCTCAAGCACTGGTACCCCTCTATTCCTTATGGTATACATTCTTTCATGTACTTTAGTAAAAGTGTAGTGAGAGCAAAAGACTAAGCAACAGCCACGTAGAACAAGGAATTATAACCAGACTCACAAAACACAATAAGAAATATAATGGCTTATATCTTAGCATATATAGGTAGAGAACAAAATTCTAATATCTCTTGCCAAGAGAGTTTAAAGCCTATATAAAATATTTTTAAAGCCAATCTTTCCCTGCTGTGAAAATTCCTAATTACTGATCTGATTAAAATACCTGCCATACTATAAAAATTTCAGCACAGCTGTTTTACTTCAGGAGTTAGTAACAACAAGTTAATCAATATAAAAATCACCGGGCATGTATTTTGCCCATATAATCCTGTTTTATTTCTTTTTTTGGCACATTATATATTGGCAGTATTGTCTGACTTGACAGAAACAGGGCAGGGAGTTCCAGACATAAAGCTGTACAGCAAATATTCACTGACACATGCACATTACAGTATGTTCATTACTATATGCTCTTTGCAATATAAACAATGTGAATTGTTCCATTATTTTTCCCACACTCATATTTTTTTCTTATGAGTACTGAAGACATTTGGCCACAAAAATTACTGAATGCACCATTATTGACATTATAATCAACTTTCTGTTCACTGGCCCATGTTTTAATCTTGCTGTGCTCTACTGCTCTTTTTCATTTGCAGGATACTCTTGAATGAAAAGTTTCAAAGACTGGCCCTTTTATGTACTTTAACTCTTAACCAGTCATTTTGCAGCGCCAGGAAAAACAATTCTTATTATCAGCATGCAGTTTTCTTAAAAACTACATTTGAATTAGATGATGTTTCCTCTTCCAGCCCACTCTTGAATCTTATTTTACAGTTGGGGTAGAAAAGTTGAATCCAGGATAATACCAATCTAGAAATATCAGGAAAAAAATGGAAATACAACCAACCAACTGAAATGATCCACTCTTGAAACTGCTTTGAAGGAAACTCATGATTCTCAAAAATTTTAATTGGAATTTAACTGTTTGAACATATCATTAGAAACTTGATCTTAGGTAAAACTCTATCTCTTGCTTGCAAAATGGAAATGACAGCACATTCCTTCTTTAGGTTCAGCTAGATGTCAGTACTGCCCCAGGACACAGCAGCTCACTGGGGTCAGGCACCAGTAGAGTAAGGGGCTCCCTGCATAGGGCAGGGCAGGTCTGGTAGCCAGGGCTCATCCCATTTATCCATTTCATCTTGAGAACATTGAATTCTGGGGGAAGAGCCCAGCAACTTCTTTTCCCCTATCTCAAAAGTGCAGAGCTGTTAAATAACAGCAACGATTATGAACTTTAATACCAAGTCTTTGTACTTCATTTCAGGAAAGTCCCTATGGTCTTCACAGGGACATACCAGAGGTAAAGGTAATAGTCTGCAGTCTAGTTATAAATTACATAGAGATAAAGAATGGATAGAGGAGTATGTGTAAGAAATAGAGAGGCGGTGGAAAAGTAGTAAACATGAAAATAAATCAGGAAAAAATGGAGCTTAGTGAAACTGTTGGCAGCAAGAGAAAATGGCAGAGAAAATAAAATAAAAAGTGGAATTTTCCTATGAAAAAAGCTATCTTAAATTTGGATTTATTCTTGTTTTCTTTTCTGCAAGTAGCTCTGTACTAAATATGAACAGTATTAAACTCAGCCATCCAAAATGCTAAAACATATATATAGAAAACACATAGCAGATAACTACATAAAGTTTGGCAGAGTAGCTAAACATGAGCTTAGGCAGATGCACTCTCTTACCTTAAAGTGTTATCCAGAAATATCATTAAAGTTCATAAGGTCATGTATGTCCACTGATACCAGTTGAACTGTTTTGCTCTTTTTTTTTACCAATGGATATATTCTGGGAATAAAGTACTGGGCAAAAGCCACTTTAGCACAATTCTATAGCCTAATGCTAGTAATGAAAAACATCTCAACACTTGCATGGCCTGGCTGAATGCTGCTGCAATGTCTCTGCTTTGTATCTATGGAAACGTTTTCAAGTTTCCCAACACCTCCTACACAGGAATCTTGGTAGATTCAGATTGAAGTAGATTTTCCATGAAACAGGACCTAAGGATAGTTCCAAAAAAGAAAACAATCTTATCATGCAACACATTAAAGTTTTACACTTCATTGGTGAAACACACAATAAATTGCAGTTAATGCTATTTTTAAGAAAAAGAAACTTGTCTAATTTATGACAGGAATTCTGCTGCTGCTTTAATTAAATGTCCAACTGCAGAAACAACAGATATTCTGCTACTCTTTGGGCCTCGCCTAGATTTGTGGAGGCATTTGTGGAGGAGGAAATTCATCTAACCTATAAGGACAAGGAGATTTTGACTGATTGCCTGTTTAATAACGGCTCTTTCCATAACTAATGGAAAATTCCAGAAGTGCAGTTATAATGGCAAGTCATACCTGACATAGCACATTAAAAATAAAATTACCCACCAACCCATGAAAATGTAACCTTTCTCATAATAACACCAACATTAAAATAGCCAACATTCTCTACACTTTTACTAATCTAGTAATCACAAACAGATCAAATAGAATCTTATTTGAGGAAAATTGCTTTGATGTTGGTAGAGACTACTGAAAAACATTTTTTTTTGTTTTGTTGCGAAACAAGAAAAAATATCCACATTGGGTGATGTGGTGATCGATCTGATGCCTAACAAAAGGAAGATGTCATCTTCATCTCCAAAGGTGACAAGGATTATCTAGGGAATTACAGAACGGTTTGTTTCACAAACAGACCTTAAAATTGCAGAAGTTACTACATATTAGCCATCTGGAGACATTTCTCTCTCTTTTTCTCCATAAAAGTGAGAATGTCAATAGCTTTTGTCAACCTATAAACTTATATTTTGATCTAAATTTGTCACAAAGTCCAGGTTATATTTCCAGTAAACCTATGTGAACAAATTCCTGTTTGCTAAGACTAATTACATACCAAAAAAACCCAAAAAAACCAAAAAACAAAAAATAAATATATATATATGTTTGAGCTAAGAAGTGATTTCTATAATTTGATTAAAATTAAAAGCATTTTTCTCAAAACCATCATTACTAGTAACTTCTCTGCCCCTTTGATTCTATCAGTTCAAATAATAAATGAGCTTCCTGGAGGGAGAAGTTAAAAGTTAATTCTTTTAGTCTAATTCTGGCAAATCCATTCTTTCCCCTGTGCTCATGAAAGCAATAATTGGTGATAGCCTCAATTCAGAGAACAACATCAGGAAACTTGGCTGGCAAAAGCAGGAAAAATTATAAAGGACTTAAATTCTTTTTAAGTTTTTGTTGCTGCTTCCTATTTGCTAGGTTTAGGGCAGGCTCTATTTCATGGCATTATTTTGGTTGTCTGAAACGTTCTTTTAATGTCCTCAGACATGAATGGATCAGTGAACAAGTGCATTGATTCTGTAGGTATTCAGACTGGATTTGGTCTGAAGAACTTGGAGAAAATTGAAGTGCTAGGAGGGAATGAATACTGAGAAATAAGGTAGTACTTCACAAAAAGTAAATATTTGCTGATACTCATCAACAAAAAGACCTTTATTCAAACTGCTTTTATCTAAGAGATGTCTTATTTTGCTGAGTACTTGTGTTTTGATTTAAGAAGTCTTGGAGAAGAGTCATAGGCCAGAGACAGCTTATGATAGCTGCCTGAGCATGAACATCCACTCTTCTGTTAGACAGAATCTAAAACCCCATCCTCACGTCTATCAGAGAACATAGGTCTTTAAGTAGAATATGTGGAAGGAAACTTAATAAATGAACCCTTATAGATGGTTGGAAAAAATATGTGCAAGATCTGCATATTGTACAACCTCTTATGAAATAATTTTTTTTCTGTAGAAGTCTTCTCCAAATATTTAAAGAAACAAAATTTGATTTTTGCATAAACTTGCAAGAACTGAGACACTTGGTTTCTTTTTGACTGCGAGGTTTAAACAGAAATTAACATACTCACTATGCACAAAATTTGTTGTTTATCGAATATCCTACATAGTTACAGATTCTCTAAGCTCTCTCTATATATATGTTTCTGTGAGTACAAATGAAATAGTGTACAGTGTACAAATGAAATATATTATTACTTCATTGAATGAGGTTTGAGATTACTCTTTCTCCACTGAAATCGATCCTAAAAGAATTCAAATAAATAGTGATCTCCTAGGGTTTACAATTTAAATGCGCTTGAAACGAAACACCATTCCTACAGTCTGCTAGATTAAACAGAGGATATTATAGTTAAAACATTCTCTTGTGATTTTATTTTAAACCAAGACAAGTGCAGAGACAATTCTACAAACTACTGTTCCATAGGAACAGTCAATACTGAGAACTGAAAACTGAAATGTGTATAGTTGGTGATGGGATTAAACCTTAAGGTGAATAGTTGAGTTATGAATTTTGAAAACAGAGGGAACTCAGTGGCAGTCTCATTAAAACCAATTCTCCTCAGGTATTTTGGAGCATTGAACATTAATTCAGTTCACTAATAAATTGACAACAGTGAATAAACCTCATTGAGACGAAGTACGCTTTGCCTTTTTGCTCTGTAATATCTCCTAATCTGGATCCACAGTGAAGGTGCTTCACAATCCTTCCACTAAAATATGTGGCTGATTGAGAAGTGTGTGAGTTTATGTCACTCCTTCCCTAAATGGTTGCACATAGCCAGATTGCTTTCCGTGTGCATCTGAACTACAGAGAGGACAAGTCACAGATGGGGAAAAAAGGCAGAGGAAAGAATGATATATGCCTATATAATTTCAATTAATTCCATTACCATTTTGTACTCTTGGCAGCATGGAACTTCTCCTGCTCTCTTGCATGAAGAGATCAACAGTCTTTTTCACATACTACCGTGCAAGAGATTTTGCGATATACATGCCTTTTGTCCAAAGCACCCTAATGAACAGGCAAGAAACACAATACGGAACTCCTAAGGCAACATTTTGAGACAGACCAAAATACTTTAATAATAATAATAGCAAGCAGAATAATGAACATTAGGTATGAAATTTTGCTTGGATATTGTGAGAAGTTTAAACGAAATTTAAACTTAAAGTTAGTTACATGCTTTCTTGAGCCTTTGGGAGAGACAAAATTACTCTCTTATTTTCCATGCATTCAATACAGAGCTGTAACTGCAGTGCATGTCCTATTTCTTGCTACAAAATAAGAAGGAAATAAAAGATTCTGTGGTTTCTTTTCCCAGTCTCTGTCTATTCCACTTGCTTGCCCTGGGGCTGAATTCAGCCTGTATCTCATCAAATGATCCATATCAAATATAATGATCTTTTTAACAGTATCAGATTGTCATTTCAATTTTGTGCATGTTTTATTCTGATTACTTTTTCCCTCCCTCATGCAGCTTTATATACTGATAGTGCAAGCTCATCTTGTCAGTGCAATTTTCAGTTTCTAGTACATCTGATTGAGTAATAGTAATTGAAAAACAATTCAAATAACATCTTCAAATATTCTTTTCATCCTCTCTGTCTTAGACAAGTGATTTTTATTTTTTTTTTTTTTTTATATTCACAGTCTGTGAGCTTCTGGATAACATATGGCTAACATAAAAGGCAAAATTATTCATTATTTTTATTTTGTTCCATTGGCAGGTCCAGAAAAGAATGGGTCCAAACCTAAGAAGGGGAAATTATAGGCAGAAGTGCCTGAAGAACTCGTCTCAGAAACAGGAAGTTCTGAGTGTACTTCCTACTGTTCCATCCTATCCTGCACAGAGTAAGCAGCTTCCAGCTTGCTCGTCTGCATTTGAGCTCTATGAGAGACTGAAATGTTAATGGTTAATAACTCAAACAATCGACCATTTGCACATCATCACTTTGCTGATGATGTGCAAGGGAACAGCCCAGTTGGAGACGAGCTGACCATCCACCACTGGAGGCTACAAAAGAGGTTTTCAGCCAGATAAGCAAGGAAGTCAGGAGGTAGAGAAGAGGCAGGATAATGCTTTTTATCATGCCAATGTCCTCCTTGACACAACTGACTAGTCTTAAACTTCAACCCCTAGGGAAGTACCAGGACACTCACATATAGGCCTGAAAGTATTAGTCTCTTTAGAAATGAGAATTGGATCAAATAAACTGGCATGAGAGGAAACTGTCATGTCTTAGAAGGGTTCATAAACCATCAAAGACCCCTGAAGTGGCCCCAGACTCATTTCTAGGGCCTTCCACCAGAGAACTGCACGTGACCCACAGTGTTACATCAGGCAGTGAAAAACTCCTTCAGGGGAGGTACCTGGGCATCCTCACCTGTACCTAAACATAAATTAACCCACTGAACTCTAAGTTTCATGGGCTTTCCCCACATCAGACAGATCAAGACTGAGACCA
Organism: Alethe castanea; assembly: GCA_024734035.1. NCBI lineage: Eukaryota > Metazoa > Chordata > Aves > Passeriformes > Muscicapidae > Alethe > Alethe castanea. Next base: position 72,477,242 of record JANRGV010000001.1, read on the forward strand.
TCACTTCAATCAATGGACAACTAATTTGCTACAATCAAGTCTTGTCACTTGATCCATAGGTTGTGATATGTTTCCTCCTTATTATCTATTCTTATCCTTTCTTTTCCTTATATATTTTCTTAAGTGATATCTTTATACTTTTATATCGTTACATTAATATAGATAACTAAAATTATGTATACATACCTCCTTTCCATTGCAGCCAAATTGTTCTAGGATAAAACCTACATATCTATCTATCTATCTATCTATCTATCTATCTATCTATCTATCTATCTATCTATCTCTGTATAAACACTGGTCATTCACTATTGTCTCATTTTAACCTGCCCCAACAGATCTATTAACAGGAACCTGAGTAACTCTCCCCTTCAGGGGCCACTTGTAATAAGCACCATCTGCATTACTGTGCTTTAGATATTTATAGTAAAATTTATTGATGCATTTAGCCTGTCATGTTCATGCCATTAATGTCTCTACATCGAATCTCTTTCTTATTATATCAATGTCTCTGGGCCATTAAAAAGAGAGAGATTTTTTGTAAGAATGGCTATTTCATTAAACTCAAATTTAGAGTAAATGGATTAATTCCAAAAATTGAAAGTTTGATCTTCCATAATAATATGCATTATGATATTGCACAGCACAGGTCCTATGACAGCAGTGACTCATATCCACTCAGGACACTAATATTCTGTGCTTGTAGAGATTTCAAATTCAACTTTCCACCTGAACAGGAAAATATCTGCTTCACCAACCTTGCAGTATAATGGCAGAATAGGACTTCAAATTAATTAGAAACATCACTCCTCAAAACTTTGGAAGGAAACTATTATTGATTGTCAGTAATTAATGTCTTATATTCAACATTTGCTTTTAGGTCTGATAAGGGGCCTGAATTTCATGTATAAAACTGATCTGTCTCGTTTTAATACATATACTAGTTTTTTGCTACGGTCACCACATACAAATTTCAATCATTTGTTCCAGATCAGTGCATTCTACATCATAAAAAGTTCAGGTACATGCTTAGTCAAGACCCCAGAAAAGAAAGCTAAGTCCTTGAAAAGTAAAGAGTGAAAACAGGGAATAAAAATAGAAAAGATAGGAAAAGATTGTTGCTGAAGATATCCACCTAAAGAGAGGTCATTATCTAAGCCTTTGCTTTAAAGGACTTAAAAGAGGTAAGAGATGAAAAAAAAATCTGAGAAATAAATCACAAACATAAATGCAAACTTTTTTACTTTCCCCTGATTTGTCTTACTGAAGTTCAGACTCTTCCTAATGTACACAGTTTTCCTGTTTTTTTCCTTAAATCTTGCTATTTCACAGGTGGTGTGCACCAGGGTAGATGGAGGAAGGTGGGTGGTGCAAGCTTCTCTCTAGATCTCAATGAAGAATGGCATGACAGAAAAAAGCTATTAAACAAAACAGCTATTTCAGTAATAAGATAGAAATAGGAAGTTGGATAGTAAATCCTGCATTCCTTCAGATATAAATGTTGTACAGAGCATAAATATTTTCAGGACAGTTACAGAAGAGAATCACATGCAGGAATGTGAAGTATAGCTGCAGTAGTGATGGCTGTTTCACCACCCACTTTGTCAAATCCTGGGCTGTTTTGAAATAATAGTCTTGGGAGGAGCTCTGAGGATTTTCAGTGATCAGACCTACTGAGCATGGGAAAATGGTCCGATGATATAGAGGCATAGGAAAAAGAGTTTGTTAGAAGTATAAAAAAAGACCTATTTCTGTGTGAGTCAGATTGTCTTACCTGGTAGTAACATCCTTTTTGTCAAACACATTGCAATAAAGACTATAAAGGTAGACCTGTATTGTTTTACTTCACTGTCAATTCACAATTTTAAAAGAGTATGGCTGCGCCTCAGGGGAAAATAATTACATGAGTGTGGGATGCAGCCCCATGGGTTAGATTTAGAAGAGGGGATTTGTGGAGAGTTACTGGAGGAGAATGGAGCATCCTTTGCTGAAATACACCACTGGAAAGGCCTGTGGAAGTGAAGTGGGACAGATATTCTGGAGAAGGAGCCATAAGTTCATCCATCACGCACAGCAGATATCATTGCTGAGCTTAGAGATGGTGGAAAGATTTCCTTAGCAACACAGAATAGGCCACAGACTCAATAGCAACTCAGGAAGTCAAAGAAAGTTTCTGCAGTGAATAGCAAAACTGAAGAAAAAGCAAAATATTTGGAGAAATTTTTGTCATACATCCAGGGTGTGAGGACACTGCATTTTTGATGAATTTATCAATTCTTTCTGATGATTAGTCCTTTGTAAACTTACTACGCCCAATTTTTCCACATATCTGTTAGTGATTTTCTTCTGTTTTTAAGACTGTGATATATAAATTATTGATATTTGTCTTTTCATTTGTCAGGGCACCACGAGGGCAGGTGGATCTCCTGGGTGTGTGATTGCAGGGTTGTAAAGAGCTTTAGGCACTGAAAAGGAACAGACAGAGCTACTAATGCCTTCAGAGCCCTGGACATTTGTTTCATTTATTCATGATCAAGTTTAACATTTCTCAGTTCAAATAATTGCCTTGTTTGAGATAATTATGTTTGTGCTTTATTCAAACATATTTAACAATGCAGCCCCAAGTTATGAAGTTCTGTGGCCTCCTAAAATGAATGAAAGGTAAAGCTTTTTCTCATTTCAAAACTCTGTTAAAACAGAGTCTCAGTGCTATTGCAAAAAATTTTTAACATCATAATAACACAGGTTTATAATCAAAAGGAAAATACATATTTTTTTCCAAGATTGTGCACAACTAAGGACACCTTCACACCTTATTTAGGATAGTAGCACCCATTAGAGCTTCTGGATAAATTAAGCAATCATTTGATGTCAAAAAATTTTCAGAGGAAGCAAAGGCAACAACTTTGTTCCCATGAAAGCTGATGGTCTGGAAAGATCATAACAGCATCAGAGGTAAAGTGTATCTCTGAGATCTTGAGATGCTTTCTAAGGAGCTGTCTGTAAGTCCTTGTTACCTTTATGGTAAAAAAGGGTAAGTTTTAGAATCTACAGAAACTGAACAGTAATGTCCAGTGCTACACATCCACACATTGACACTTCAGAACTCTGTAAAACCGTTTCAGAGAGAACAGCTTCACTTCTCCATCACAAGATAAATACCAGTGTTTGCTGCCTCTCCTTTCCTTTCCTCTTATGCTTTCTCTTGAAAGCTTTTGCACACTTATTTTATCTTCTAGCCAACAGGTGTAACATTTGGGTACAGTTAAATTACTGCACTGCACTTCACACATTATCCCAGCTCAACAAGTTTGTATTTCTGGAAAAGAGGGATTTTAGGTTCTCATGCCTCCAAAAATTCCCACTTGCACAGATGAACTTTTCCTTCATCTGTTATTGAAGCATTGTGCCAGCCTCAATTTGGATCAATACTTTTGTGTTTAATATATTAATAGACAATTACTTAAATATATATAAAAGGGAAAAAGTTGCTATAGTAACTAAATACTAGGAAAACAGCAGGAGAAAATTGAAGAGACAGCCAAGTGTCTTTAAAATCTTTCTTTGTGGAAGGGATGCAAGTGTTCGGGGGTCCTTAGAAATCTAAACAAGACCAACCAACCAAAAATACAAAAACCACAAACCGAAATAATTTCTACAGTGGATGAGCTTCATATTCAGTAGGAAGCTACACCTGGGAAATAAGAATCAAAACACATATAATTAGTTAAAACAATTTTATTGTAGTACAAAATATAAATTAGAATGGCAGCAAGAAATTACTTTTATTTTATAGATACAGTCCACATCATAAGATTATTCATAATCTTGGCCTGTATCTCAGGTTTTACATGGCAGACTCATATGGAAGCAAACTCAGATCACAAAAGGGCAATTTGATCTCCGGGTTATTCATCTCAGTTTCTCTGTTAAAGCTCTCAGGAAAGGAAAGCAGTTAGTGCTAGTGACTGTTACAGAGACACTTTTTTTTCTTTGCTAGATACAGCTTCAAGTAGCATTAATTATCTTTTTTTTGTAGAACTTCCAGATTTTTTCTTTGACTCTATCAACAGCTTAAAAATATAGGTGCAATAAAATAAATATAATATAATGTAACAGGTAATAAAAGGTTATCCACAATGTTTAAGATCACAATGCTTGTTTTGAACAATAGTTTACAGTGAGGGATTTGTCCATTTTAAGCCAAATGAATATTGAAGAGAAATTTTTCTGAACTGTATTTACAGTAGTATCAGGCAAACACTGAATGGGTTTTCCCTAATATATCTAAAATAAATAGCAAAACCACTAGCAATAAAATATCCACATTAAACAAAAATTTATCAGAAATCCAACTACTGACTTCTTTACACTCAGTGAGCAAATAAGCACTTGGGCCAAATACCATTGGTATCACCATTCCTCACAGAATTGCCAATGCAGCATTTAAAAAAATACTCAACTCTAGTTGTTTATTTTTCTTCCTTTGTGAAAGTTGAGAGAAGAAGCAAAATATTCCTTGGGAATAAAAAATACATAGAGTCGTATGCTGAAGCTACACTGTATTAGATGTTCAAAAACTGATATGTTCTTCACTAATTTATTTATACACTCTTAAGTTGTTCTTTTTAAATGTTGAACTATTTCTTACTTAAAACGGAGTCTGGGGCTTTTACACATAATTTAAAATATAGCACAAGAGATGAAGGATTAATGAAGCTTTTCAGAATGTCAGGAAACAAACTGAATTTGCTTCTGTTTAAATTTTGATTGGAGATTAGTTTGGCATATTAAGATTTGGAAATTTCCGCCTTTCTCAGCTCACCAGATGCTAACTGACTTCATCTGACAGGCTGCATGTACCTTGGGTAGCAAATGACATCATGATGTGGCATATCCAAGGTGAATGTCACCACTTGCTAGCAATAATTTGTGCTAATGTAATACCTCATGCAAAACACCAGACACTCCTTCAGCTATAAATAGTGATTCCAGACTATGGTAGGCAATTTGACTGACAAGCAAAGACTTGTAACAGCAGCAAGACGCATCAGCTCAGCAAGGGCACTGAAGAAAACTTCAGCAGAATACTACTGTTGTTACAAATCTACTGAATTATACTGGCAAGAAACTCCTCCAAACTTTGCAAGCAAGTGTAAGGATTGCAGCTCGACAATTTCTTTTCTATATTCTTGCAAGTAAGAATATATACATTCTCATGTGAAATTAAAGAAACTTAAAAAAGGGATAAAGACCTATCTTTCAGTGCTTTATCCCTCAAGATCCATTTGTGTGTTCCTCTTAGTAACTCTACACAGAATTAGACACCAAAACCTTTACACAAGCCAAGGGAAGAGTCAGGTTCTTCATAATGTCACAGTATTGAAAGTGAAATGGTGTAAATGGTAGTTGATATGAAATGTTGTGTCTCAAATTCTGCTCCACTCAGAAGTTTAGTGAACTTGTTGTGGCATGAGGAGAACCTCTAAGTTTTCAACAATGTGAATGTTGTTAATTAAACCTTTTCTTTCCCCCTAAGTAATAAGAGAGAAACCATGCACTTCTTTCAAAATATATTTACTGTTCTATGTACCTCTGGAAATCTAAACCTTCTATTTTTGTTCTGTGTATGAAATTATAATAGCTATTGATTCTGACTTCAAAGTGTAGCAAAAGAGAATCATGAAGTGCTCGGAAACATGGTGAATTTCATGTACTAATCAATTTGAGCTGTCATTCTTATTCCAGTATTACCTCCCAAAATAAACACTTTCCTATACACATTTTCTTTATTCAATCCTGAAATGTTAGAAATAATAAGCCTATTTAACACAGAAGTTAAAGATTCCATAGTATCAACAAAAAATTCCAATACGCAACATACTTCAGTTCTGTAAGCTTCATTCAAAACCTGAAAATCAGAAATACCTGTATAGATAATCTAAAACTTACAAGGCTAAGCTGCCTGCTCTGTGCATTTCAGGGGAAAAACAAAAAACAAAAAACAAAACAACAAAATATCACAAGAATGAAAGTATATCTTTCTAAATTTTACCTAACAGTCTTACCACTGCATTGATGTAGAATTTTTTTGTTACGAATGTAAGAACAAAAAGAGTGGTAATGTGCAAAATGCGGAAGCAATACTGGTTTTTGTGAAAGACCCCTGAGTCAGCCAGAGCTTTGAGGCACATTTGGCTTCACCTGTTCCTTAGAAAGAGCTACACAAGGGAGATACATAGGGAAAAATCAAAGTAACAAGAGTAGACTAGAGAGAAATAACAAAGGTCCGGTTCTTTGACTCATTGTCATCTCACCTTTGCAGGTGGGACTGTGAAATCAGTTTAGTGGGCTGTCAGCAGCTTCTTGAGTTGCAAGAAATTATGCACAGGTCTCAGCCAATTTTCTCTTTCTTCCCCAGTGAAGCCTGGCTTTCTGCTCTCTGTTCCTCCATGCAGCTGCTCTCTGCTCATCTGCAGACTTTCAGCCCCTTGATCTCTGTTGCTGACTCTTGCTTGTTCTCTCTTTACCACTGCTTCTCTGCTTGAGGTACCTGAACACTCTTCTTTCCAAGGAAGATATGGTGACTGCCCAGGGGAAAAGTGCTCCACAGAAGCTTCCACTATTCTTGCACTTAGTCCAAAATGGACTTTCACACACACACTGGAAACAAGCCATAGATACCAGCAGTCACACCCTGTAATGGCAGTAGTTAAAAGTCCAGTGTCAAGTGAAGGGAAGTTGTAAGTGAATGGATGAAAAAGCTTTATCCATGTGAGTAATATTGTCTTACCAGAGGGAGCTTTCTGTTCACTTTGACAAAGAGACACAAGATTGCATTACAACTCTGAAAGAAGAAAAAGTTCTGTTGAAATGAAAGTTTGCATTTAACACCACATTGTAGAATATCTAAGTTGACTCCAATAAATTATTTTAAATGGATGGTCCACAACGTCATAGTTTAAATTGCACTAAATTGCAGGGCTGACTGTCCCTCATATGTCCATTGGTGTCAAAAAGCATCTCTGTCAAAATACTTTTTGGCTATTCCAAGAAACTTATGTCCCTTCTGTCTGATTGTTACGTTCCTCTGGATATGACAACCTTCAGAAAAGAAACTCCAAACAGATTCTTCCCTCCCCATTCAGTTCTGCTGAAATAGGCCCTTTAATGAAATCTCTGGTTGATTTAACTATTCTGACCTCTTATGCTGAGCACTGCCAGTCATGCTGCATTATGTAACAGATGTAGTTCTACATTACATATCAAATCTAATGGAAGGTTGTGCTGCATTTCAGGGATGAACATAGCAGATGAATTCAATGAAGGTTTTTTGTTTGTTTTTTTTGCAAGGAAATCTATAAACAGCAAATTTGAGATTTACTGACTTGTCGAGACTATTTTTAAGAAATCTTTTGGGAAATAAAAGTATTGTATAATGAACAAAAATATATTTCCATTACTGTGTAATACTGATTTTTTTTTTTCTTTTCTAAATATAGCCAGATATAAAGAATATGTGTAGAAGAAGAGGACAATTTTGATTTCAAAAAATTTATCCAATCATGGAACAAGCTAGTGTAAATTCTGTGATGTGAGAAAAGCTATATCACTCTCACCAAGTCTGGCATCCAAAAGAATGAGAATAAAATAAATTATTATTCTCATATATTGTGAGCATAGCCCTAAATAAATAAAATGGAGTGATTTTTTATATCGACTTAGAATTTATTCTATGCCACTGTGTCTGGCTGTGGAGAAAACTTCCTACTTACACAAATTATAGGAAGATTCATTCAGGGTGTTCATTGTAACTGTGACCAAGTAATAAACGTAAAAAAAAAAAAAAATGAGAGGGAAAGAAAGTAAGGAAACCTTTAAATGCATACACAAAATACAATAAATCTGGTCTATGAATATTGGGAACATTTAAAGATATTTTAAATTAAGGAATTAAAGTTCCAAATAAACAGTTGGCTCCTGTTGGCTGATTAAATAGAGACATTTAGTTCTCTGTTACCCTTGTTGGTCTAGATTACATTTATTGCTGGCCTCAAGCTCCCATAGGTATTCTGCCTTGTGGCTGTCTACCAAGAACCTTGGAAACCTGTCAAATTTCAGAGCTATGCAATTTCACACAATTTACTCTACATGCTCATCTCCCTGCATCTTCCTCACTCACTCTTCCAATCCATACCTAAGCCAAAACATAACCCATTTACAGTCTCATGCTATAGGTTCTCTCCTGCTCCAGGACTCCATTTACCCAAACACATTTCTATTCAGCCAATCAGCTAGTGACTGGAAATTAATGTTGCAGAATGGCATGAAGATAAATTCACCCTAAAAAATGAACTCACAGACTCCTTTGAGTTTCATGGTATTTTTGTCCTAAACCACTTTTACTACCATTGTGCATTAATGCCATTAATGCCAGAAAAATAAACATATTTACTGCAAGGTTTGCAGACTACTGGTGAGGATGGACTCTACAGTTCCCAGTGTAGGAGCTATGCTTCTCCATACTTACAAGCGTCCTGATGGCTATGACTGTGTGTTTCCTCCTCCTGTTCTATTCCATGGTAACAGGGAACAGTCTAAAAGATTTTACTTTGGTGCATTTAATCCTGTAGATGTGTTAACCAAATGCTCCTAGATGAAATATTACAAAGATACTACCAGATACTGGACTGTGCATCTCCTACTAAAGACATTGTCTAGAGCTTATTATGTGGTAGGAGGCTGTGGAAAAATGAGCTGAAGTATGATAAAACAGGCATTGAATTCATTACTGAGAGGCTATACTGACAATTTAGGCACCCAATCCTGCTACTATGTCCATTTCATAGAGGTGCTTGAACTTGGTGTGAATTTGCCTTGCACCAAGTACATCTTACAAGCCATTTCAAATTTAGCCCTGCAGAAAGAATATTGCAGTAATACATTTGAAAATGACAGGCACATAAATAAGGATGTTGATCTTGTAGTTTTGGGGTTTTTTTAATAAGGATTTAAAGTTAAAAAAAAAAACAAACAAAAATAAAAATAAAAACAAACCTGGGCTAGAAAATGTATTAAATTACATTTTCAAAATGGAAAGAGGATCACAGAATCCCATTACTATGTTTTAGCTGAAAATCAATGTAGCTGAGCATTATTTATTAAAAAAATAATATTACCAAGTCTGAAGATAGAAGAAAAAATAATTTTCTTAGGAAGTCAGTGACATTTGAAGTATTGGCATGAATGAAATAATGTATCACAGGCAAGAATGGTCCTTGAGTAACTTTTTGCCTTTTTTTGCCTTTTTGCCCTCCTACTAAGCATGAGCCAGGTCTACAGTCAAAGGAATAACTAGCAAATAAATTTAAAAAAATCCCCAAACACATAAGCAAAATTAAGTATAACCTTTATGTCATGCTACTGACCTCGTCTGAGAATCATAAACTATGAGTTTGAAAAGTGGAAATTAATTTAAACTTGGGTTTCAAGAATGCATCTACAAAAGCCTCAAGTTATGAAAAAAATGCCTTAATAGCACAAAATACTTTTCCATATGTGGATAAAGTAAGAAAAGCTGTCTTAAATAATAAAGAAAGAAATAAAAAAGTGGTGTTGTAGTAGATATCTGAATAGCTACACTTCAAAGAAAGGGACTAAAAGTGAGGATATGACATGTTCTGACAATGGAACAGCAGTGATTGATATTAAACTGTGTGCTCACCTAAATGCATGCTTCAAGTAACTTCCATTAATATACTCAGTAAGAACAAGAGTCACTCCAATTTATTTCAGCTAAAAAATGTTTCCATTCACTGTCAGCAATGTCATTTCCAACACATTGCTAAGAAATGTCAGTAGCTACTCCTACAATACCATTGCCTCAGGTTAGAATAACTATGAAATTATCAGTCTTTCTGTACTGCAGGATGGAAGATAACTTGGGTTGAAAGCGAATGCAGCTGAGAATACACTAGCAAGAATTTGAAGCCAGCATTTGTGCATTTCCTATTCAGTAAAATCAGGGAATTATGCACTTACCCCCTGGATCTGTTTGCTCCTGGGGTTGTTCATTGTTATGATGTCCTTTTTTACCTTAATAGATAGTCTGTAATTTAAAAGGAAGTTTTACCTTAAGGCTCCTAGGCAATGTTCAGGCTTGGATGGGGCCCCCTGCAACATGGGTAAATGTGCCACTAGTGCTAGCAGTTCTTCCTAATTGCACTTTGTCTGATGAACCATGAGAACCTTTGTAATTTTCATGTTTTTTTCTTATTCTGTTAAGTTTGACTGAACCTTGCTACTTACAGGATATTAATTCACACCAGTTGAGTATTTAGATCACACTAAGGTGTTTAGTCCAACAAAATTTGCAATTACATACTAATCAATGTTTAAAAAATATGTCAAATTATAAAATTCAGATTAATTTGGTATTTAAAATTAAGCTAGTAAATTTTTCCTACATTCAGTAAAATAGTGGATTAGTGGCAGAAACAATATTAGTAACAGTGTTGAAATTTTAATATCCAGATACCTCTGAATTTCAGGAGTTAGGGCATTAATGTACATATGCAAATGCATGCACACACAAAGTGAAACTCTGGCTCTAATAAATTCAGTATCAATAAGGTGAAGGAATTCAACAAATAGTTATAAAGCCTTTCCAACATAAGAGCAATTCAAATGGTCAGTATTATATTTGAACTGAAGCTGTATGGAGTAGCTGTTGACACAGTAGAAGGTAAATAATGCAGAAAAATCTTTGAAATTGTTACCTGTCATTCAGTATATGACAGCCAGGTATAGCAGCTCTTACCATATCTGACCTTCATATTTTTATCCTGTCATGGCAAAACAACTGTCTTGATGCAGGGTTAGATTTCTTACACCTGGCGAAGTCTTAAAAAACACTGGTAGAAAGAAAACATTTGTTTTTTTACAGGATATTTTGTAGTATGGAGTTTGAAAACAGGGTCTTGTCACGCTGATCACTGCACAAACATAGAAGAGAGTGATTGCTTTTGAATAAATTACAAACTAAGGAGAAAACATAGTCTTATTCAGAGGGAGAGGACAATAAAACAGAAGTGCTTTGGAACAGAACAGTGGGAAAAAAAAATTCTGTTCCCTCCACAGATTTACTTATTTGTGGGTGGAACATACTTAATGCCTACTTTCCCATGTATGCTTTCAAGTTGAAATATTAAAATAAATTTAAGAACAACAAAACTATTATTTTGCCTCTATTTGTTTTGCCATGTTCACTGTCAAATTCTTAACCGTCATTTTATTCAATCGGATTTTCATCCACAATTTTTAGTCAAATGGGAGGAAATCTTAGCATAACTAGGTAATTTTCCAAATCCTGAAAAAAACTAAGGTAAATTAAAGATATAGGCTAAGAAAGAGATAAAATTATTATGTTTCCAGTTGGAAATATTCCAAAGTAACAAAAAGAAAAAAAAACACAACCAAGAAAAAGAAACCATAAAATTTATATGAATTGAAACCACAGTGACCATGGTAAATTTTTCAATGGAGAATCCACATTTTTTGAGACTAAATAATGACTTTTCCTTTTTGCATAAGTATATTTAACATAGATCTTGAGATCTTACATCTTGGAGATCTATTAGTTTCAGATAAACTTTGCAGAAGTTGTATTTGTACAGTCAGTGTTGACTGCTTTGAAGTAAAACGTATTTAACACTTCTCAAATTTAAATATCTTTCTCACTAAGTGGTTTAGTTATGCACCTTCCCAGTTAATACCAAAAGATTAGCCTGACTTTCATCTTGAAACACTAATGACATTACTGACATGGAAACAAGCCTGAACTCTTTCAGTAAGCTGGATGAGAGTCATTGGTATCTTCTGTCAAAGACAATCCAATGGAGCTTCTAAATCCATGGAAATAAATATATTCTCACCATGCTGCTATTAATCTAATCAGGAGAGCCATCAGAGGTCCTGGGAAGTACATCTAAAGAGCAGAATGGAAACCTGACAGGCATTTCAATAACAATATGCTTGTGAAAGCACCGCTAAAACCTGGCCTTTGTTCTGGGTAGAATGTTTGTCAGCTTGTGTGTTTGTAAGTGAGGGATGTTACAGTTACCTCATATCCATCTTTCCCATCATAATTTCAAAGGTTTTTAGTCAGCCCTAGCAAATCATGTGGACAGTTAATATTTTTATTAAAACATTCACATGAAGTCCTTTGCTTTCTAGTACAGAAAGGATCACTTTTCAAGTTTTAATTCTCTCAGTCAAAAAGAGTTATTAAAGTCATGGTGGTTGTGCTTGAAAGACTGCAGGATACAACTCTTTCTTACCTCAAAATTCCCATTACGACATAAATTTCTGAAATCTTAGAGGCTTTTATATGTAACTAAATTGGAAATTTAAAGGAGTAAAAATTGTTTTTGTGAGATTAATATATTTCATATATGCTTCAGGACTAGCTTTTTATCTGAAACTTGAAGTAAGAATTTAAAAACCCCTTCTAGGCTAAAGTGAGAAGCAAAGTAAGAGTATACATAATAAATAGCTAAAAACGCTCATTTAAGAAAAACCAAAATAAACAAATAAAAAACCAAATACAAAATAAAGAAATATCTTCTGTTGAAAACACTCGATGACCACTTTGAGCCACTAGTTCTTCAGCTGCTATTAGTAAATCTTGAAATGTCAAAAGCTAGTTATTTGAGCAAAGACATTAAATTCAGAGGCTGAAAAGTGAGGTTACATAAACTGCATAGTTTTTAATGAAAGAATTATAAGACTATGACATGGTAGCAGTAGCACTGGTTTCTAGGAAGGATGGTGTGAAGAAATTAATCTTTGTTATCCTTGGAGTACACCCTGGCTACACGGGGTTGTTGCAGAGGTTTGACAGGCATTTTATTTCAGATGGCCTACAAAGGTGACCACAAACAAGGGACTACAGATTAGAAAAGTTAAAATGTGAGCCACATGTTTTAAATAAGGCCACATGTTTTAAGAATACTATGTATTGTCAGGTTTCTGACTTAGGTATTTGAAGATCATGGGCTATAAAGTAGTGCAACAGATAAAGCAGGGAAGGATTCCCATTCAGTGGAGTTGTTGGAAGATTCTGATACTGCTTAGAAGACATGGTCTTCTTCTAGCTCAACTGTTCTAATTGTCAAATTACAGAACTTCAGTTTAGGTGATGAAACAGAAGAACCAATGTATGCACTGATAGATATATTCACATATTCCTTCCAGAAATTGTGATTTGAAGTATCCTTGGTAGGGGCTTACTTAAATATCTGGTTTTAAATAGACCATAAATGGGAGGATGAAGTGTGGCAAAGAAAATAAATGAAGCCAAAGTAGTAGCCTTCTTGTATTTGTCAGACAGAAACAATCCCGAAGTTTTGCAAATTATTTTTAAGCAGAATGTCTGCCTACAGCTTTATACAGTTTTACAGGCTTTTTTTTTCTTTTTTTTTTCTTTTTTTTGTTTTGTTTTTAAGACGTATTAAAGTAACAAAAGGAAACAATTCCACTCTAACTAAACACGTTATGGTGCATAGTTCTTCAGTCAATTCACAGGAACATGTACTTAATAAAAAAACATGATTTGTGACAGAGCACTCCAGAAGAGAAGAATAAACATTTTCAGCCTGAGACCACCATTGTTATTGTTGTTGTTGCTGTCAACAAAATGAAATTCAGCTTAAAATATATTTTATTTATGCAAAATTTGAGAGTTACTTTAGGACACAATTTTCCAGATGTTCAAAAGTGATTAAGTGGAAGTGCACTGCAAAAGAAAAAATGGTTTAAGCTCTTCTCTTATATATGGTGAATGTTTTTATTTAAATATTTAGAATATATGTTTTTTTATAGGATCATTCTCTTTGTATGTCTAATCTGTAACTGTTAGTGACAGACTGAGTGGATAACAACATAATATGTCTATATATTGGTTCTGGAGTTATGTTTGATGATGTCAAACTTTTCTTCACTATCTACTTGCATAAACACTAGTTTCCAAGTGTTTTTGTCTTTTCTGAATAGTTTTTTACTATTAATGTTCTTATTCTATTCTCAACCATAAATCAATGAAAAAAGCATTAGAATTAACTGTCATGTCAAATTCATACATTCCCTCATGCTTGAATTATTTCTAACCCTATTCTAATATAATTAATTGCTTATCTGGCATTATTTCATGATAACATTATGATACATTTGTTTTAAAAAAGGTTCAAACAAATTAATTTGAAGTCTGCTCTCAAAACAAACAATAGTTAAGACCACTTCTGTTCTGAGATACACACTTGGTGATTTACACATCTTTCTCTCACAGAACAGAGTTCTCTACCTTGCCTACTTCTTCACTTGTTTGGGGTGGGAAGTTCTGAGACAGAAAATTTCTTCCACTTTTACTACTGACAAAACTGGGGAAAGTGATTAAAAAATTGTCTACAGAAGAGATACACACTTCCTCTATACTTTTTCTAATACTATTAAGTCTCCAGGATAAGGAATCATAACACATCACTTAACTAGCTTTTTTTACCCTCCATATGAGCTTCTCTAGTTTCTATACCCATTTACCTTCAAGGAAAGTAAATTGTAGTGCTCTATTTATCAACCTATTAATAAATCATCTTCATAAGGAAGAAATCTCATCTGTCTTTCCAGATTAGTTTTCTCTAAGAGAGCAGAATGGGAGTTCCTTCTCATCCTGGGAATTTGATTTAATACAGTTCTGGTTTCTGTATCGTCCATCTTTAGATGGTGAGAAGTTGAATGTCTCATTTTGCTTCTTCTCTAATCTTGGAAGTCATTTTCTGCTAGTGTTAATCACTATCTATGGCAAAAAAACTCGGTCTTTCCTTTCCCCATAGACATTTTGTTTTCCTGAAACACTGGGGTTTTTTTGACAAAATGTCAGATATGATGAAGTCATATTAGGAAAAGGAAAAAGTGCAAGACATGTATTTAATAATACAATAAAGTACGATTGCCTTCCTTGCTAATTCAAGGCAAGGATCAAAGTAACCTTATCATGGTTAGGTTTCTTAATTTTTTTAACTTCTTATTTAATCTTCACCTATTATCTCCTTTGAGAGATAATTTGAAATTGAAAGCATGGTGTTTAAAATGCCAAGATCATGGGTTCAATCCCTGTATGGGCCACTTACCTTAGTTGAACTCAGTGATCCTTGTAGGTCCCTTCAAACTCAAAATATTCCATGATTGCATGACTATACACACTTATTCAAAATCATAGTGTTTGCACTGTTCACTCAAGGATGAGAAAAAGATAAATAAAAACACCAAAAAAGCTCTCATAGACTTTTGCATTCTACATACCTGGTAAATTAAAACATCCAAACAGGAAGAATACTCCCATGATTCCTTTCATAAAATGGAGAGTATACTGTAATTATTTATTAATAATATTCCCAGTTAGTCTTAGCAAACACTGTATTCAGTAGATGATATTTCATTTTTCTGAGTAATTAGGAAGGTTGATCTCATGCAGTTGAAACAGTTAGCAACTGTCAGAATTCCTCATTAAGGTTGTTTCTCTATCAAAATTTCCTGCCACCAGGCAGTAGGGTAAAACTTTGCAATTCACAGTAGCAGCAATTTTCTGAATAAATCACAGAAGTTATAGGTACTTTCAAGATATAGAGCCTCCAGGGCCTATATAACAGTCTCATTTAAGAAGCTGACATCTATGAGTTTGCCCCAGTTCAGCCTAAGGGGAGTCTGATCTTCTTCCTTGATCATTGGTAAGAAGACTCTAGTAACTTAGCAAAAATAGTGAGAGGACTGGAGGCTTTCTCCTGCCCAGTATTTTGTACAGTGAGGAATTGGAATTCTTGAAAACAATGAAAGAAAAGAAAAATTTAGAACAAAATCATTTTGTCCAGTTATTACTATACTCTCTCAGAAGAAGAAGAACTATATTTTTATTTGTGGTCTCAGGACTTCTTCTGAATTTTTAAATCACAAAGTTATTGGCTAAAAAATATAAATATGTATAAGGACCCAAACACAGGTGATTTCTTTAGAATCAAGTAATGTATTTACATTCTGCTACATAAATATATTTTTAACAATTCTTTTTGCATTTCCTACCTACCGTTTCTCCATTACTGAAAGGGACAAGTTGACTACTTATCTTCAGGAAACAGTTCCAGTTAATGCCATTCTGACTGAAAATCCAAATTTACAAGTTGTGTCAGTCCTACATTAGTTATGGTTGATAGGATTTCTAGGTAAGTCAGTAACAGGAAACTTGAGCTCTGGGCAGGTTTAGAAATATGCCATGTTTCCCACTTTCTAACAGGGAATGTAGAAAACCTGAGGTACAGCATGGTTTCTGTGTGTGACCAAACATGTTATGCAGGTCTCAATCTGAGACACTAAGATTCAACTGAGGTAGATTAAGACCTGGAATAGAGGTGTTGAGTCCAAAAGATATGCAGTGAGATGGAAGAAAAAACAGGCAGACTCCCACAGGAATCCAGCACAGTAGCAGCCATAACTTTTCCCCATGGTAGCAGCAATAACAACACACACTCCTTTTCTTATGGCTTTTTTTTTCACCTTTGCCTCTTGACACAATAAATGTTGCATGTAAAGGGTGATGAATTCTATATACACGTAGTACATTAAATATAAGGAATGCCAACTTCATCTGAGAAATCCAGAAAGGATTATAATATATGCAATCAAAGTAATTATATTGTGAATAAAAAGTGTCCAGTATTCAGTTTTCACCAAACACTATTAACCATTTTTCCACCTAGCTTTTAGAGCACAGTTGCTACAAAACCAGCTATATTAAGCAAATAGAAAATGGTCTTTTTCTCACAAAACTAAATCAAATTAATAATGGTTCTGCAAATCTGACAGGCAGAATTGAGATTGCCTTTTTTCTTGTGAATGAATGCAGTTCATGAGTTAGAAAATATTACATGAATAGTTAATAAAACAATTAAAGTAAATCAATATACCAAAATGTTTTTTAAAAACACCCACCCCAGCACTGAAATTGTTTCATATTTATGCACTACTTCTCTACTATGAGATATGAAAGTCTTCTAGTTGTCTTCATTGATTGTGTCTCCCCAGCACTCACTCCTTATTAGAATTGAAGTCTCCCCTGCATTCAAATTCACACTGTATTAATTTCTATTGGAGTAATATTCTTATCTTCCTAAGAACCAAATATTTGCAGTCTTCATTGAAGGATTGCCAAAGAAGAATAGACTGAACAGGTTATGTCTTCATGGAATTGTACTTTCTTTAATCTTTAATGTGGTCTAATCTTGCAACACATTCTGTGTGTAATAAGGCCTGAAAACTCAGGTCTTTGCACATTAAACAATCACACAAGGTGACCCCAGTACTTTTTAATTTAATCTCTCTTTATGTAGGGATTAAATGTAAATCCAATTTTCATTTCCAGCTCCTAATTATCAATAAAATATTGAGTTTGCATAATAATTCAAAGATTAGTAGAAGCAGAAGAGAGAAAATGCATGTTAAAATACTTAACCTATCTTCATTCTCTGTGAACTATATCATTCCAGTCCACTAAGTGCAAGGTGTCCCAAGTTATTATGTGACTTGATTAGAGAAGGCTCTTACCGGTAGGAGCCAATGAAGCCAGCAATACCTGTGATAAGGTAATTCAAAAAACCAAAAAACCCAACAATAATATAATTTTTAGCTTGAAAATTTCTGGAGAACTGTGAGCTCACACACCTTTCTACTGTAAAAACACCTTGTCAGAGATATTACTATAAAATAAAATATAAGATATTAAATTCAGAGTCAGATGTCTGTCTTTGTACTGCTACTGTAAATACTAAAGATTTGTAGAGCTTCTCCTAATTGTATTCATTAGAATTCAATGTTCCAGCTATATAGACATAGTCTGTATAAACAAGCCTGCGAACATTTCCTGTTCCGTAGTATTAATCAGCTTATTGTCAAAGCAATATTCTCAGATCTGAGATGTACAAGAGTAGTGCAGAAAAACTTCAAGCTGTTTGCCCAGACTTGGGCTCCAAGTGCTGTTGTTCACAAAGACCCAATGTGTGACTGATGAATAGAGCCCTTTAGCTTCAAGGGAGTAATGCTCAGCAGGAACAAAACTCTTCTCATGCTC
This sequence comes from Alethe castanea, assembly GCA_024734035.1. Taxonomy (NCBI): domain Eukaryota; kingdom Metazoa; phylum Chordata; class Aves; order Passeriformes; family Muscicapidae; genus Alethe; species Alethe castanea. The sequence continues at coordinate 72,495,414 of JANRGV010000001.1, forward strand.
AAAGTGTTTCCAATCTGTTTCTTTTTCTTCACAGCATGTTCTGTCACTCTTTCACTCTGTCAATCCAGATGGGAAGACAAACATAGACAAAGAAAGGAAATGTGCAGAATTTGGTAGAAATATCCACTGGAGCCAAATGGAAACCATACATTTTGGTTCCTTTGGGCATGTAGTTTCATACATTTTCAGATTACACAGGATGTAAGGTTCCAATCAAAAATTCCAACACACGGGTAATTCTTTTAGCATTTTCTGTTTTCTTTCAGTCTTGCTTTTGTTTGTTGACTGTTTTCTGAAACAGGCATTTGAAGCCTGTAGGCACATATTTATGCATGGAAGAAAGATGTAAAACAGTAAGTACTTTGTTCTGCAAATTACTGAAAACACGTAGAAAGAAAAGGCGAAAGAAACAGAAAATCTTAATGAGGGTTTAATTTTTCTTTTTTGACAACAAGAGGCACATCACAAAGGAAGAAACAAGGCAAAAGATGATCAGTTTCAAGTGAAGGTGCACAAATGTCTGTACATAAGGAAGTATCAAGAGGAAATAGATATTTGTATGTAGTCAAAAAAATCTATAAGATATTGGAAGAAACGAGATAGAGTTAGGTAGCTCACACAGCCTAAGTAAAATTAGAGACAGGTGCAAGATACTCAGAGAAGACAAGATTAGGGGATTTTGCTATGTGTGAAGAAACCTAAAATGTAAGATGTCTTTCCACACGGTAGACAAATACCTTGCTGAGAACTCATGGATCAGGATAGAAAAAGAGGTCAGTGAGTGTAACAGCACGGTGGGGATATGTTACAGGTCCTAATTTAGGCCAAAACACACTTGAGATCACCTGAAGATATCTTGGGATCACCAGCTCAGGTTGTTGAGGATCTTGAACCTCCATGACATCTGCTAGAATAGCAACATGGTGGGAAGGGAGCAGTCAAGGATATTTCTAGAGGGTATGAGAAACTGCTTCTTGATCCAGACAGCTGAGCCAACTAGGGGTGCCACACACGAGACTGTGCTAGCCACTAGAAAGCAGTTGTTTGGGGATATGGTAATCAGCGGCAGCCTTGGCTGTACTTAACAAGGAAGAATGATGCTGAAGATTTGAACACAGAGGTCTGGGTTTTTCTTGCAAAAAAAAAAAAAAGTCAAAACCAATAAAAGGACTTTCTATTGTGCATTAGTATTAGAAGGCTGAACTAAGAAAATGTATGTCTGTTGTTAAATTGGCTTGCTGATTCAGGCACAGTAGACAAAGCAAAGACTGATGTTTTGTATAGAGTATCTTCCTTACCTCAGATTTAACCAGCAAAATTTCCCAGACCTTTGTCCTCAGACAGTTGCCCTTGAATGGCTGTTCTGTATTTTCTTTGAAGCACTCTGAAGATCAGGGGAGGTCTATAGCAACTGGAAGAAGTCAAGTGTTGCACTCATCTTCAAAGCTCGAAGTACAAGCAGGCTAACTACAGGAGTGTCAGCTCTGCTTCAGTCCCTTCGGAAATCTTTGATTCAGACCTCTGGAAACACATTTCTTGGCACAGAAGGCGGTGTCTGGGAAAAATCAGTACAGAGATACCAGGATTAAGTCATGCCTGCACAATCCTAATTGCCTTCGGTGATGAAATTACTTGTTTTATGGATGAGTAAATAAAATCTACCTCAAATTAAGCAATGCTTTTGACACCAATTCTCATGCTATTCTTCTATCTATGATGGAACTTTATGGTCTAGAGGGGTGAACAGTTATATGCATAGAAAACAAGTTATAGAGGAGGGCAAGAAGGCCATATACAGGAAGCTAGCAAAAGTAGATTATTGCATGAGTGAGGAGGAAGTGATGGAATTCTCTCTTATCAAGTTTGGAACTTGTATCAAACTATGTGACAGTGTGAATATGTAAACTTATATCAAACTATGTGAGAGTGTGAATATGTAACCAACACACTCAATAGCAACGCTGTCATTCAGAAGGACCTAGACATGCTAGATGAATGCGCAGACAGAAACCACCATTTCTGCCAACATGCAAAAATTGCAGAGCTGTGTGCTGTCTGTGACACTGGTGCAGTGTCTTGCCTGTCTGGGAGCAACTCTTCAGGAAAGAGCCTGGGGAATTTTCAGCCTGGAGAAGAGACCACCTCAGGGAGACCAAACAGCCCACCCAGCCTCCAGTGCCAGGGGAATCATAAAATGGTGGAGCCTCAGTTCTCAGTGCTGCGTGCTGTGAAAACAGCTAGCTTGAGCTGAAGCAAGGAAGTTTCAAAGAGTGTGTTAGGAAAAACATTTTCACCTCAAGTCAGTCAAGTTGTGAAGCACGTTGCCCAAAAAGTGTCTGCAATCTCCATCTGCAGACTATAAATCCCTGAGCAACATAGTCTGACCCCACAGCTGACCCTGTTTTGGGTTACACTGGAGACCTCCTGAGCTTCCTTCCAGCCTGAATTGTGCTGAGATTTTTAAACTATTCAATAAAGGCTTTTCTTTCTTATGAGACTTGAACATTTGCCCTAAGAACTGTATTGTCTACCTGCACAACTACAAATTTTCTCCTCTTTTTGATGTGATGCTGTTTTAGGAGACAATATGATAAATCTACACATGAATGATATGAGCCTGCAAGTCTTTTCATTGGTCCTTTTCACTCTTCTGCAATAGCTGTACTACATATCAAGAGAGACCTTCCTTTTTGAGCACCCTTCTGCCAGGTATTCTTGGAAAGATAGACATGTTATCTTGGTCTAAGACTTCAAAAATTTCTAAGGAACCTGAATGTTCAGTTCTGATTAATTCTACGAAAAGTGACCAGGTTCTTCAGGCAGCTTTAAGAAAAAAAATCTCAGTCAAAATATCTGAATTATTTTTATTATTTTATTTCTCTAGTAGAAAAGCAATATAGTTGTAACTTCCTGGCTGAATATTTTGCTGAAATATTTTTCTCAAGGTAGTCAATCATATAAAAAGAAAACAAACCTAACTTTTTTTTTGTTTCTAATATCTAGAAACAAAATCACTATATCACTATCACTAATAAAAATTAAATTGGGTTTTATCACTAATAAAAATTAAATTGGGTTATTTGATTTTTAGAGGTTTTTTGTTGTTTTTACTGACATACTGACAATAAAACTAATAAAGATATCAGTGGTGAAGGAAGGGAAAGAAAGAGATTGTGAAATTCTACAAAACTAAAAGAACTAAAAGAAAGTAATTACATGACAGAATTTATTTTTCCAGCACATAATACATATTTGAGCATTCAGTTTCCAAAATACCACTTTATGCTTTGTTTATGCAAGTTATTTGTATTTATACCAAGTATTTTAAATCCTAGTATTCCATGTAAGCATGAATTCACTGTGTTTTTTTATTACGTCCAGGAATCTGATAGGAAGCAGGGCAGATCACATACAAAAATTATTGATGCAGTGTGATAGAAGAGGAATAATAATATTTATGGGTGTGTGATGCTGCTCAATCCAAGTTACTGTTTTTCAGAGACTGCTTAGAGCCATGATGTTAAGTAAAGCAATGGAGAGTGTGGTTAAAACAATGTTTCTCCTTCATCTGTTGTCTCCCTCCATATTCCTTCTCTGTAGTTGCACTTTCTCTGATCACCTGTCATAAACCCCTTGTGTGGTGGCGACCTGTCATGTTATTGAGACTTTAGCATCTATCTCCAATTATATTTGACAAGTTGTTTTCTGTACAGTGATTTTGGGTTTGGTTTTGGTTTTTTGGGTTTACATTCATGCCATAAATAAAGCAAGTAAAGGAGACTAATTAATCCAGTAGCATTAATAGGAAGATTACAAGAAATCTAGTGCTAAATTATTTGCAGGCAATCTGGTTTCGGTGTCTGTGACAGATAGAAGCTAAGTCTGTCCCAAAATTCTCTTGTTCAATTTAAATGCTTAGTATGAATTCTAATATATGTTGTAAACAGGAATTTTCTCCTACCCATTTCACAAGTCATGGTCAAATAAATTTACAATGCAACAAAAATCAATACACTGTAAGGAGCTGGAGGTTTTTTTATTTTTTGGTTTTTTTTTGTGTAACCAGTAAAAATAATTGAAAATGAAACTTATGTTCTGAAGCATGCTGAAGAAAAATAGCAACATATTCATTTACGTGAAGTCAACTATAAAATACATTGAAAATTTTCATTCAGATTAAAGTTTCATATCACATAGTTTGTCTTAAAAAGAATCCTATCCCACGTATCTGATTATTCAGGTTGTACATTCCTAAACTAGTGTGATTTACATTTGAATGAAGTTTCCAATTTTACTGAGTGACATGGAATCTAATTAGATTCTGTAGGAGAGGAGTGTCAATTATAAAAAGTAAGGCTCTGGAAAATTAGTCTAAATAAAATTTTACTGAACAGAACATGCAATTAAAATATATATCAGAGTGCATCCGTTATTACTTGTAGATTATTATTATTTTATTTTCTCATGAAGAAATGAAGAGTCAACATCTGGACTATTAGCAGTGTGTTACTGATGACATTAGAACAAGTTCTTATATGGTGCAATATGGTGCCCAGTTTTAGCCGGTATCAAATCTGAAACATTCTTCTGCAAGGACTTATTATTAATGTAATCTGAAATATACAGGATTTGATCAATAAAGTTAATATGTTATACGTTCAATACTGTTGTGAGTATATGCTACAGACTGCTTGATTGGGAAGAAGTAAATGAGACCTTCTTTATACAATTGGAAGAAGTCTCACAGTTGTAGGTCCCAGTTCTTGTGGAGGACTTGAACTTCCCCATATGCATGAAGGACAATTTAACAAGGCAGCAGTAATACAGGAGGTTTCTGATGTGTATTGATGACACCGTCCTAACACAGGTGATAAAGATGAAGAGGGAAGATGCTCTACTGAATACGATACTCACAAAAAAAGAAATGTTCAGAATGTATAGGCTGGGAGCAGCCTTGGCTGCAGTGACCAAGAACTACTGGAGTCAGGATCCACAGAGGAAAGAACAAGGCAAAAAGCAATATCACAACTGTGGACTTCTTTAGAGATTTTGGCCTTTTCAGAGATCTGCTTGGAAGAATCCCATGGGATATGATTCTGGAGAGAAAACAAAGCCAGAAGAGTTGGTTGATTTTTAAGGGTTATCACCTCCAAGCTCAAGAATGGTCCATCTTGAAGTCTGCACATTTGAGCAAGGAGCTGCTGACACCTCAAATATAAAGAGATATGTATGTCAAATATATGTAGATGTGTATGAGATATGGTAATGTGGTCAGGTGATCTACAGGGAGTATAGAGATACTGTCCTGTGTGAGAACTCGAAAAAATAACCTGCCACTGCTATCTTCAAAGAAGATTAAGACAGAAAATCCTGCAAGCTACAGGCTGACCATTTTAATCCCTAGGAAGATGAAGGAAGAAATACTCCTGGTAACCATTTCCAGACATATGAAGGATAGTAAGTTGACTGGAGAAGTCAGAAAAAATTTATGAAGGGTAAATCATGCTTAACCAACTTAAGAGCCATTTGTAATTAGGTCATTGGCTTGATACATAATAAACCAACAGCAGACATTTTTTCCTTGATTTTAGTATGGCTTTCAACCATCTCCCATAACATCCTCATTGACAAATTGATGAGGTATGGAATAGATAACTGAACAGAAAAGTGAATTGAAAATTAGTTACACTATGAGGCTCAAAGTTTTGTAATCAGTACCAAAAAGTCCTTGACCAGCTGAAGAAATGGGACAACTGGAACCTAACAAACTTCTGCAAGGCAGCATGCCAAGATCTGCACTTGGGAAGAAATAATCTTATGTAGCAGTAAACACTGAGGATGGACCAGTAGAAGAGTAACTTTTCAGACAAGAACCTGGGAGCCCTATTGAATAGTCGGTCAACCACATGCTCATGGTATCTTTTCTCATTCTGGAAAAAAAAAAAAAGCAAAACAAACCAAAAGAAAAAAAAAAAACCAACAAAAAACCAGAAAAACCCAACCACATAAAATCCAAAATCAACCAGTGTGCCTTCATGGTAAAGAAGGCCAATAGTATCCTGCATTAGGTTGCATTAGGAAGAGCAGTCCCATCAGGTTATTAATGTGTAAAAGTGTATTACAGTCTTACTACATGCATCTAGCACCTCCCTGGACAAACTGTTCCAGTGTTTTACCACCATCATTGCAAAAAATTGTTCCTTATATAAATATATCAATATATAAATCAATACATCAAATATAAATCAACCCTTCTTCGGTTTAAAACCATTACCCCTTGTCCTAACTCAACAGGCCTTGCTACATGGTTTGCCCTCACCTTTCCTGTAGGTCTCCTTTAAATATTGAAAGACTCTCAAGAAGATCTCCTTGGAGTCTTCTCTTGTCCAGGCTGAACAACCTCAAGTGTCTCAGCCAGTATCTTCAAGTCTTTCTTTGAAGAGCTGCCCTCAATCTGTTTGTTTCCACTTATATAAGAAGTGCTAGATGTTAGTATTTTCTCTGCTCCTTATTTGAGTGATGCCACGATGACACCGCTGTCTGCTTTTAAAGGCCATGGTGACTGGGGAAGGTTTCTGGTGACTGGAAAAGCCACATCCATCTTGAAGGAGAGGAGAAGGAATGTAATCTTGTTAGCCTCTCATCAGTCCCTGTGAAGTGTATCCATCAAAATGCTCTTTGGATTGATTTCTAAGTATATAAAGGAAAATGTGCCTGGGAACCAGATAGAAGGGATTTAACAAGGGCTATCTCACATGGCCAATCTGATTGTTTCCTATTATAAATTACAAGATTCGTAGTCAACAGGACATCAGTAGATGTCATTTACTTTGACTTTAGAAAGTCTTTAGGTATGGTTTTATGTAAAATGAGATGAGATATGGACATGATAAGGCATTGAAAATTCTACTACATTTTCAGGTTCCAAGGGTTGTGATCAACAATACAATGTCCAAGTTTCAGCCATTTACCAGTATCTGTCCTCAAAAATCAGTAATAGGTCAGTATAGAGATATTTCAGTATCTTTATGTTGCATAGATCTATCGATTTATGAAGACATCTGCAAATGCAGTTCATCATCCATCTCTCTATATCTTGCTATATGTGGTTCCTCCATGAAATTGTTGAAAGCATGCACTGGACTTTTATCCATGTAGCAGACAAAAATATATGTCCACAGATATTGATACATCTTTATAAATATCTGTAGACACAGACACAGAGTCAGCAAAGCGCCCTTGCGGCGTACTTTGACGTATGTGCATGTATGTGGCCTTACACTTGGGAGACCACATCTAGAGTTTTGTGCTCAGGTCTGGGATTACCAGTACAAAAGACATCAAAGTACTGGAGTGAGCCCAACAAATGACCAATGAGAGTGTTTGGTTCTGGAGTACTTGACATGTGAGCAAAGCCTGAGAGAGCTGGTTCGTTCATCCTGGAGATGAGACAAAACTGAGGGACTCTCATGAGGGATACCTATGGGAACATTGTAGAAAAGTTGAAACAGAGTCTTCTTGAAGATGTATAGCAATATGATGAGCAAAAGAAAACTTGTTTCTGGAAAAACTCTATCTGTATGTAAGAGTAAAAAGATCTTAACTTGGAGGACAATTGAACAGTGGGATAGGCTGTCAAGAGAAGATAAGGATTTTTTATTGTAGAAAATTTTAACGACTCAGCCAGACAAGGTTAGTCTAACCTATGGCCTCCCTCTCAACAGAGAGGTGAAACTGGAGTTATCCAGAGATTCCCTACCAAAGTAGACAAAAATGATTCTAGGATTCTAAGGTTAAATATGAGAAATTCCTCTTAAGCATATACAAGAGATTTTTTTCTCTATGGAGGCTGACTAAATGCTGGCAAAGATGTCCATAGAGTCTGTGAGATGTATACAAAACTCAACTGGACAACAACCTAAGAAAGAGCTCTAACAGGACCTAGTTCAATTGGGAGGTTGGACTAAATTACTTCCAGAGCCCTCCTAACTGAAATGGTCTTGTGATTCCAATACTCCTATGACGACCACTTATTGCCAGGCCTGTTGAATTTTCTGGACTTTTACAGTATAGATATAGCTGCTTATTTGAAGGATATGTGAATAGAAAGATAATGTATTTCAGAGGCAAACACAAATTAATTTGATATTTCCTCTCCATTCCATACAAACACTAGTGTGAAATCATACAATAATTTATAATTATACAGATTATTAAATTAAGAAGTTGAAGACATTTGCTTTTAATCCCTATCAGTAGAATGTGCCATTAAACTTGACCTGTCTTGCATTTCAAACATAAATTGCCAAACAAAACAAAATTAATTGCTCAATTTCTTCATAAAGTATACAAGTCCAAGGTCAATATGGTGAATTGAATATGAATATGTTTAATTCATATTTTAAAGAATTACATATTCATTGCTGCCTAAAGTAAGAGATTCATCATTTTGCAAAGAAATAGAGAAGGGGGAAAGTCAGGTTAAAGTTGAAGGCATTAATTTAGAAATTTCTAATAGAATTTTATCTTGTCATCACTTTCAGTTTCTTCCTTTGTAGTCATAGCAGATTTTTCAGGAACTGCCTCTTTGTGCTTATACACCACACAGAGTCAAATCAAAGGCAGCAGGATTTTTACACATCTTTTTTACAAAGTAGCCCCAAACCTAAGGATATTGCTCCAAAATTGCACTTATAACTAATAATCTGAGTGTTAAATTATTGCAAAAATAAACTGTTTAACTAGCTTAATATCAACCTGTCCAAATGCACAGAGGAAAAACTCAGCATTGGTTTTTTTGGGCTTTTTTCCCCCCATTTTTTCCCCATCCACAATGCTATATTACAACACCCTGCAGACAGTAAACTCCTTCTTGCTGTGACAAGTTATTGATCTTGTTTTCCTCTGAGACTCCTAACAAGTCAGACTGCAGCTTCCTGAAAGATATAGCTGGAGCTGTAGTTTGCAAGGATTTTGTGAAGAAATTTTCTCTCTGGTATTTAGCAGAAAAATGAAATTACATTAATATAAAAGTGTGCAGGTCTCTCTGGGAAGAGTAAGGATTGTCTAAATCTTAGCAAGCCTATTTAGTCCATCAGTGGTGATAGCAGCAACTCTTCTCCCAAGGGTAATCCTGACCTTTTATCCTGAATTCTGAGAAAGAAGGCAAAGGTAGGGAAACAATGAGAAATTACTCAATTCTCTCAAGGTAAAGACAGAAGAAGATGGTCTCTCCTGGTCTAATAGAGAATTAAAATTACTCTGAATGCTGCTGTGGCCCTTTGTTCCCTCTTTATTCCCTCAGATCCCAATGAACTGTAATCAGCAGAAAGAATGTGATAGTATGGCGCAAATAGGATATTAACAGTGAAAGGGAAAATTTCTTTGAGCTTCAAGTTGCCTTTTTGGCTGTTAAAAACCTCATAATACATGTAGGTAAATTATCTTAAGCAACAGTCAAGAAGCACTGACTTTTAAAACTGTTAGTAGACTATAATTTTCATTCTACATGTAAAGTCTTAAAACTTAGCATAATTGTATTTTCTCTATTTAATCATTATGGCGGCAAATAAACTGTATTGTCTTTGCAAATCCAGTGCCAGTGCTCAGCTAAACATACGTATGCCTTGCACAGCTTTTGTCAGATTTTCATTTGTGAGACTAAACTTCTAATATTCTGTTGTTATTATTACTAGTAGAGAGTTACATATTGTCTTCTCACTACAATGTACTAAAAACATATTTGTAGGTCTTGGAACATTATCATGTGAGAAAAGGTCCAAATATGAAGCTAAAAGGACCCCAACTATTATAAATATCTCACAGTTCCCTTCATGACAAGATGCCAGAGATTGATGATACAAGCACTTAGAAAACTTGATATATAGAGATCACAGAAAAGACTGTAAAACAAATATTCTTCAACTAAACAATATCCTCAACTTGCCTCTGCCTGACTGTGCTAAACGATTTTGAAGGCATTGCCACAGTGGAGAATCTCAAGGAAGGATCTGAGGCAGGATAACGTACTTGTGTTTTGCATCTGTCAGAGGCATTGAAGGTGAACGTGTTTAGGGTTCTTTGACAGAGAAACCTGCTGATGTGCTTTAAGGCTGGAGAGAGCCTTTTTACAAGGGCTTATAGTGATAGGAGAAGGGGGAATGGCTGTAAGTGAAGGAAAGTAGGTTTAGATTAAATATTAGGAAAACATTTTGTGCTATAAGGGTGTTGAGGCACTGGAGCAGGATGCCCAGAGAGGTTGTGGATGCCCCAACCCTGGAAGTGTGTTCCAGGCCAAGTTAAACAGGGCTGTGAGCAATCCAGTCTCACAGATGGTGTCCCTGCCCATGGTGAAGGGCTGGGAACTAGATGATCTCTAAGGTCCCGTCCAATACAATCCATTCTATGATTCTGTATTTCTATAGGCACTGTAATTTTGAGTTTTGGCAGCATTTAACTCTGTTAATCCACAGTATAATTAATATTTTCCTGCTAGGAACAAACTCTTTCACTTCCTTTCATAATTAGGTTTCAAGTTAGCTTGTCTTATTTTTTCCTTGTATACTTGTCATAATCCCCCCAAAATACATTACAACAAAACATTGTGTTTTAAAGAATAGTTGTGTAGTTTGTCTCTGGTATAGATACAAAAAGCATAAAATATGATTTTGTCCACTCAAGTTTTTTGGGTTTTTTGTTCTTATAATCCAGCAACTCTTTCCAGAATTATTATTTTCCTAAAAATATTATAAGCCCAAGAAATAGAAAAAGAAGAATAAAAAATATTTTTAGAGAGAAGAGAAATTTCCTATCCCTAAGTATCTAAATCGGTGGAAAAGTATTCCAGAAACTGTATTTTTGAATATCTTTTAAATGTTTTGCTATTTTTTAGGTAGTTGAGGCATAAATCTGAGTCAGATTAGAGGATACTAGAGCAATTACCCTATACCTCAATGTGAGTCACAGCTGTAGTCAATTAATGTGCTGAAGTCAGTAGAGAACCTTTGAGGCATGTGGAGGAACAAAATTTTTGGCACTAAACAGTATATTCATTTTGTTTTTCACTTGAAATTGTATGATCCTATTTAGTCTTTTTAGTACATTTCAGGAAAAGAAGGCATGAAATTCTAACATGACTAGGAGATCTAGGTGTTTAAAAGTACAAACTTTTCTACAAGAACTCTTGTCAGAACTGTGAACAAACCAAAGCAAAAATTCTAACCACTGTGAAAGGGAAAGAGAAAGGGAAAAAGTTGCTAGTAATGAAAAAGATATTAAGAAATCACCTGCTAAGATTTGAAATGTGTTTACATTGATGAAATACAAATAAAATAGGCAAAGGATAAAATGAAGTAATGCTGCAAACACCTACTTCACAAGAATTTCTGTAATGATAAAGCATCTACTACCAAATCACAGAATGTGGGGCTCGTTGATGGCAACACAGCTCTGAATGTTAACAATGGGAAAAATGTTAGCAAAGAGGAATACATGTCATTCTTTGGGAATCAGAAATTTTATCAGTGCAATAATTAAAGGTACAGGAAAACCCAAAACAGATTATAAACAGAAAACATTTTTTATAAACTTGAAATTTTGTGCTACCAAGAATTCAAAACTTGAGATCAAAGCTGACTAAAAATGATGTAATAGATATTTCTATTTTTTTCCTTGAAATGACTAATATTGGACAAGGGTGAATGACTCTGAAGAAGAGGTACACATAATAATATGCTTGTCAGCATACAGAATAAATAAATAGAAATAAAACAAAAAGATTAATGATGCAAGGGCTCTTATGAATCAGTCAATCAAATCAAGTCATCCTGCAGAGAAATCACATATTCTTTACATTTTTAATTCCCAGAATCTCTGAGGGCAGACAAAAGCAATTGAAACCAAGGAAAAAGGGAAACATTTTCAAAGGTATGGCAGAACAATAAAGAAAGATTAGAGATTAATTTTGTTGGTTAAACAGGAACAGGCATACTGAAAAATTAAAGAAAAAGGCCAAAGATTATTATATGTGAATGAAGTACCTGATGTACAGCTGTGAAAGAGGTGATAATTCATGGTAGAGTTAATCATGCTAGACAGCAGTTTGAAACTAATTTATTCACACAGATGTGTCCAGTAGCTGATAATTACTGTTATGTGTTTTGTGTTGTTTTCCAATAACTTAACTAAGCAACTGTCAATCTATCACATTGCTCACATACAATTTTTACTAGACGCTAGTTTTTCAGTGAGTTTTTTGTGAGTAACAGAAGACATGTCTGAAAAACTGTGGAAGTTTGAAAAGGATTGATTTTTGGCTGTAACAACCAGTCTGTGCTATCAGGAATCCAACAATCAGAGGAGCTGAAAAAAATTGCACAACTAACCAGATAACAACCAAGTTAAAAAAAAAAAGAGTCATAGAACTCCTTTTTATTTATTTTGCTGTTGGATCACATCATTCAAGACTTCATTTGTGTAATTAATGCAGAAGGCAGAAATACAAGGAATTGTGTTAGGATAAAACAGTGTTGAAAGAGCGGATGAAACAATGGCACAGTAAATGAAAAAGAAAGGACAGACATGTTTTTATAGATTCTATACCAGAAATTAGATACACTGAAATAACTCTCACTGGGAAATAGCAAAAGAACTTGTTCCCCAATATTTTACAGTTAACAGTCAATTATTTTGGCTAGTCATTTGGTAGAGTTGCTAAACCTGCATGTGCTGCAAAAATAATAGAATTGTTTCTTTTAGGTATGTCTTGCTTAAACAATGAAATAGGTACTCTGGCTAAGAAATATTGTTATGTCAGTTATACACTTTTTTTTTTTTCCCTGCTTAAAACACTTTAATACTAAATATAAAGAAAATATTTTGGAGACTAAGAAATATATTCATGTCTGTGAATGTTTATACATGTTAAGGATTTTAGTCACAGAGCTACTTACTCAGATGAACCAGTTAATAGCAATAAATCAATGTATTGGCCTAATGAACTTAGAGCATCTACATTATTTTAATGACTAAACTTGTAACCCTTCACATGTAAAAGCCTTCTGTCAGCAGAGTTAGGCATAGGACAGGATTGGAGTGCAGAAGCAACAGCTGTTGCCCTCCTGAGCATGAGGAGCCTGTCTGGAGTCTGTGTCTGCACTGCCAGTGCACCTCTGGGCAGCTGCTGTGGCTGGAGCAAAAGGCCATTAACGAGTAGGTCTACAAAAAACAGACCTCATGAAACAAAGAGCTGTATCAACAGGACAGAACCATCCAATAAAAAGCACAATACTATGTGTTATCCACACTATTTCTCAGCTGTCATATTATGTAAACCTACATAGTAATTCTGTGCACAAATGAGCTATCAGAGGTCAGCACATAGAGGATTTGTTCCTGCTGCCCTTCAAAATTGTGGATCTGTGATCTCTCCTCCAGGATGAACAAGCCCAGGCCCCTCAGCCCCTTCTCACAGAGAGGCTCACATATTGGAAGCTTTCTGCTGGACATGGTCCAGAATTTGCTCATTATTTTGCCTGTACTGAGGAAGCTTAAAATTTGGACAAAGAATCCAGATAGGATCTCATGAATGTTGTGCAGAGGGGTACCTCTGCACAAAAACAACAATCCTTCCTCTCAGTGTCCTGGCTGTGTCCCTGTGAATACTGTCCAGTATTTTGGCCCTCTTTGCAACTGCATGCCCATTTTCCTGGGCTTAACTTTATTCCTCATTCTTTACCTCCTTTCCTGCCATGGTGCCGAGGGACAGAAATGGTGTTTGTGGTCAGTCATTTAACATTGTCTCTGCCTTTCCTTCCTCAGGGAGAGGAGTCCTTCCTCTGCTCTAATGTTGAGTCTCTCCCTCTAGAGACAATCTTCCATGAACTGCAATGTGAATACTTCCCACCGGCTGCAGTTGTTCATGAACTCCTTCAGTGTGTATCTCCTGCAGGATAAGTCCTGCCAAAAAACTCACTCTGGAGTGAGCTCCTCTCTCCACAGCTCCACAGGTCCTGCCAGGGGCCTACTCTGGCGTGGGCTTCTGCTGGGTTCACAGTCTCCTTCAGGCATCCACTTGCTCTAATGCAGGGTTCTCCATGGGCTGCAGGAGGATCTCCGCTTCACTGTGGACCTTCATGGGCTGCAGGGGGCCAGCCTGTCTCACCGTGGCCTTCACTCAAGCTGGAGAGAAACCTCTGCCCCAGAGCTTGGTGCACTGTTCCTTCTGGCGTTGCTTGGGGTGATAGCAAGTAAAAAAGCAGGAAGGGTCTTTGCAGGGGTTTTACAGAGATGTTTTATTTCAGCCATGCATATGCATTGTCCAGGGTTCAGGGAACAAAGGCTAGGTCCGTAGTAAGAGTCTAGATTAAATACATGGGATGATGAGGGCGGGGAGAATATCAGAGACCAATTACTAGGGGATCTGGGGGTGTTAGAAGGGAGGGGTGAGGGCAGATGGCCAACAGGGAATCAGGGTGGGAGTGACCAGAGACTGAGGGACAGGGAGAAGGGCATAGGGTTGACCCAGGGAATAGAACAGGGTTTGCTTTCTCTAATTGGGAATGCCTTTGGTCTCCACAGTGCACCTCTTCCACCTCCTTCTTCAATGATCTTGGTGTCTGCAGAGCTGTTTCAAGTTTTCTGACTCTTCTCTGGCTACCAGTTGCTTCTGCACAATAACCCTGTTTTCCTTCTTAAATATGTTGTCACAGAGGTGTTACTACTGTCATTGCTATTGTCAGTGATGGACTTGGCCTCCGTCAGCAGCAGATCTGTCTTGGAGATGGCTGTCATTGGCTCTATCAGGCAAACAGGAAGCTTCTAGCTTCTCTTCCATCATGATCTTTTCAATTATAAATAGTATGTTTTCGTGTTCTTATACTATATTTCTTTGAAATCTGTTTTGGCTTGTCTAACTCTGTTGTCAAAATCACAGTTATTTATCATCTGTTCTCTCTCTTCCTCTGTCTCATGTAAAATAGTAGAAAATACATACAACTAAGTATAGGTTCTTTATAACAAAGATTCTAAAACTGAAAAATCATGATTTTCAGTTCAATAGTACTCAATATGGCCCTGCACTTGTAATAGTACAATTCAATCAAATTATGATCCATACTCCATAGGAATGTTTGAAGTTTCTGAAGTAAAATTATCTGGTGACACTAAATTGCTTGTATTTTTCAGGCACCTGAATTGCTTCCCATAATTACCTGACTTATTTGTCTGTAGTATATTACTCAGCAGTGAAAACATCTCTAACTTTGACTAATATTACCAGACTTTATAAAAAGAATCCTCATTTTCTTTAAAAAATGTTCTCTAAAGATTCTTTTTCAGAATAATGATTGCAGACTTTTTTTTTTCCTGCTGATATTTCTTCAGTAGTGTTCCATCATTCCTCACTGCTTCCACATTGCTTTAAATTTGTTCTTAGAATAACATCTCTTCATCTACATTTTCAGTGGCATTTTCTCCAAATGCATTGTGGATCCCAACACTGCAAGCCTGCAATGTGACAAAGCTACACACTTGAGCCCTAGCTGATGAACAGATGGGCAGAGAAGAGATGATTTCTCTGACTTCTCGCACGATCTCCAGAGATGCTCCCTCCCTGACTTCCTTCTGCTATTTCTCCTTCTCTGAGGATTGGAAGTGTCACTCAGAGATACCACGCACAATTGTTGTGAAGACACCAAGTTCTAAATAGTCTGAGCTCAGAAGACAAAGAATAGTAAGCAGACTGCTACCTAGAAACCTGCATATAAGAATAGGTTCCAACCCAAAGTGGAGAGGTTAGCTTAATTTTGACACAGATTATATCTATGATCCAGGAGACGTGTTTTCAACATAGATACACTCCCCTGAGAAATCTTTAGTTGAGATAATTTGGTCAACTATACATTAAAAATAAGATACTGTTGAGTCATTCTCCCAGAGCAAGGAATCTAGGCAGGTTTCCCCAGCACAAACTGAAATCTCACTGTAGTTTGTGGTGCATCATTATAACTAAGGGATCCTTAAACTTAGGGATTTTTACTTGTTTAAAGAAAAAATAGACTACTGACTTATGAGAAGCCACTCAGCATAGAATAAAGGTCATTTGAATGGAGTAGCTTTGAAGTAGGTGGCAAAAGCTCAAGAAGTTCTTGTGGAGCACAAATAGTTTCACCAGAATAATGAAGAAAGTTTTTGTTGTTCCACATAAATATGCTTCAATGTTCCCTGTTCATGAATAATAAGGTAGGTGGTGTAACAGTTGTTCTTTGTTCATTGGTTTCATATACACAGAAGAAAAGACTCCAAAACAAGCCAGAAACAAAAGAAAAAACTTCACCTCCACTCCACAACAGGAAAAAAAATACAAAACACAGTGGAATCTGGAATGTTTGGAATCAGAAGAAATTTTTATCTCTTTTTTGAGAATGTATCACTGAATATATGCATAGTAACCATAATGAATATGTGAATAATATATAAGTTTTGAAAACTTTTTCTTTTGTTGCAAATGTAATGATTCTATTTTATCTCATGCACTGTTTGGAATGAAGTATTACAGAGAGCACTGTGCATGGAATTTTTTCAGATAAGAACTTTTAGAGATAAATGACCATTTGAAATGAATGCTAACTGGCAGGTTTGAATGAAAGCAAAAATTAGGAAATTATCTTGGATTCAGGAGATATTTCATAGCTATACATGCATATTTCTTCAGGAATAGTGGTGAGATACCTTTTGGTGTGTATTTTTGTTGCCATTGTAACAATATTACTTTTGTTAACATGAAAATGCTGAAAACTTCTGCATTGGCTTGAATGGCCAGACTCCTTAGAGACAATTTCTACATAGAAATCCCCTCTCTAAAAAGTATTTTGTGGTCTATATATGAAACATTTTCCACAAATTTATTTTACGGACATTATTTTGTCCAATCGTGTTTTAAACACATATTGCTAGAACACAAACTGTGTTGCATCAGATTTGACTGTACTTCACTTTGACTGCCTAATAAAAAACCTGAAAATAAACAAAACAAAAAAATTAACTAACTGTTGATATGTGTGTAATAGGTCTCAAGCTGGCTCCCCTTTTGAGGCTTGTGCATCTATGTATTCTGGTCTGATATCTTTCCAAAAAGAAGTATAATAAAAATCAGGATTCATAATTTCCTACATAGAGAAAATGCAAAGTGGCTGTGATGGACAAATAAGGAAAAAATGGACTTATATAAAAGTCTTCCTGGCCTATTGTGTTCATGCTGGTAAATCCTTGCTACTGCCTTTAGCTTTTAAATTCACCACAAAACATTAACAGTTTCCCCTGTTTCCAAGGAATCTTGCATTTCAGTCAGTTGTGAGACGTCACTGATCCTTCCTACTTTCAGTAATCTGTCTCTTCTACCGGACATCTTGCTTCTTTTCTCTACTGTATCCTGCAAGGTCTAGGAACATTTTTCCTCTTGCATTTACTTGCTTGTTAGCAAGCAAAGTAAAAATATCTCCCTCTCCAGAGGATTCCTCCAGAGCCGCAATTGCATTGTAAGGAAACAGCATGAAGCTGAAAACATATCAACCTTGCAGAATTTCACACTCCTATATATCTGACCAGAGGCATATGTTCTCTCAACTTGAATGTCATCATTTACACAAGTTCATGCACAAGTCATGAACATAACTCTGCTCCAGCAAGGATGAGTAAGAATTTTCCAGAACAGCTTGCTAAAACTTCAGCCATCCCCTCTGCCTATAAGATTTCCTTTATACCACCCCTCCTTGTATGCTATTCATGCTGTACCAGATTAATTTCTTCAGTTCCTGAACTGAACATATGGTTTATATGGTTTGTCCTCAGCAAGTTGGTTGATGGCACAAAGCTGGGAGGAGTGGCTGATACCCCAGAGGGCTGTGCAGCCCTTCAGAAGGACCTTGAGAGGTTGGAGAGATGGGCAGAGCTCAACAATCTGAACTTCAACAAAGGCAATTGCACGGTCCTGAACCTGGGGTAGAATAATTCTGTACAGCAACATAGGCTAGATGAAGGCATGTTCTGGAAAGCAGCTCTGCAGAAAAAGACCTGGGATCATGGTGGACATCGAGTTGCCCATGAGCCAGTGTGCTGGTTTTGCACGGAGGGAGGTTGCCTGAGAGTAGTCTGAGAGGAAGAGCACGGGCATGGAAAGAGAGGAGGGCTGTTTCCTCTGTGGGGCTTCCTCTGTGGGCTGCGGGGACCAACCGGAGGGCTGATTTGGAGGTTGACAGCCCGGCTAACCAATTAAAAAGTTATTTCGCATTCATAAATTACACCATTAAAGTTAACCTGTCTCTTTTTTCACTTTTGTCTGTGACTGAGGTAACAGCCAGCCAGGCCCCAGCTCAGCTCAGCCTGACCTGCCCCAGCCCCCTTTCCCATGCGGCCTGGCTGGGCAGGGGTTGGAGAGCCACCGAGGCCCCCTCCCCCTGTTCTCGGCTGGGGGCCCTGGTGGCCAGGGGGGGGAGGGCCTTTGCAGGGGTCCTGGTGTCCCCCCCCTCAGTGCGGCCACGGCTCGGCCGAGGCTTCTGCAGCCATTTTAGGAGCAGCCAGGAGGGGAAGAGAAGCCCCCAGCTGACTGCGCGGCATGAGAAGGTGCAGCTGGGCTTTGCGGCTTTGTCTGGTCTCCTCCGCATGGCCCTTGTGGCCCGCGAAGCTCTGGCACATTTTCAGCATGGCATGGCCCGGCTCCCTTCACCTTTTGGGTGCTATTTTAACCCTTTTAATACCTGGATGAGATTACAGAACTCCTGAGCTCCCCTGAATGAGAGGAATAAAGCAAGGAGTTTACTGAAGTCAATGAAATGAAAGCTAAGTTTCCAGATGGAAAGAGATTGAAAAGATGCCGCTTATAAGTGGCTGAAAAACTTTTTTTTGTAAGCTATGAGGGGACTGTGACTACACTAAAATTCCTTTAGACTGTGAAAAGCTACTTAAGGGGGGTTAAAGTGCTTGATGAAGAAGATCTTTTGCCCTGAGGGAATGGGGCTCTCTATTTTGGAGACTGGAAATATGG
>JANRGV010000001.1:72514552-72553057 GCA_024734035.1 Alethe castanea
TTATTAATAAATTTCTTCTTATACCCTTTTAAGTTTTAGGCCTGCCTTGTCTTTGCTCCTAAATCCTATCTCTAAAAGAAATTCAATATATTAGGATTGGCAAACCCAAATCAAACCAAGACAGCCAGCCTGTGTCCTTGTAGCCAAGAAGGACAAAGGTATCCTGGGACACATTAGGAAGAGCATTGTTGCCAGCAGATCAAGGGAGGTGGTCCTGCCCCTCTTCTCAGTCCTGGTGAGGCCACATCTGGAGTAGTCTGTCCAGTTCTGGGCTCTGCAGTACAAGACAGACATGCGACTCCTGAAGTTGGTCCAATAGAGGGCTGTGAAGATGATTAAGGGATTGGAACATCTGTTTTATGAGGAACCACTAAGCGAATTGTGCCTGTTCAGCCTTGAGAGGAGACGACTGGGAAGGGATCTCATGAATGTAAGTATCTGAAGGAAGAGGGTCATACCAGACTGAGGGAACTGGGTCTGTTTAGTCTAGAGAAGAGCAGACTGAGAGGGGACCTGATCAATACATATAAATATCTCAAAGATGTTTTTCAAGAAGAAGGTGTCAAACTCTTTCATTGGTGCCCAGTGACAGGACAAGGAGCAGTGGCTATAAACTAAAACACAAGAAGTTCCACTCAAACATCAGGAAGAACTTCTTTACACTGAAGGTGGAATAACAGTGGAACAGGCTGCCTAGGCAGGTTGTGGAATCTCCCTCTCTGGAGACATTCAAAACCCACTTGGACAGGCTCCTATATAATATGCTTAAGCTGACCCCGCCTTGGTAGAGGGATTGGACTAGATGATCTCCAGAGGTCCCTTCCTACCCAAACTAATCTGTGATTCTGTGACTGAGAAGAGGATGGGGACAGACTCTTCTTGGTGGTGCCAAGCAGTAGAACAAGAGGCAACATGCAGGCAGAAACTGTTGCACAGGAAGTTCCACCTGAATATGAAGTACTTTCCTGTGCATGTGAGAGAGAACTGGAATAGATTGCCCAGACAGATTGTGAACTCTGTCATAAATTATCAGAATTGTACAGTGTTGCTTTAAGACAGTGAAGAATTGTTCAAGCAGGTTGAGAAAAATCTTACCTGAGCCCACTGCTGATCTTGTGCCTGCTTGAGCAAGGCCTGACAAGTGGATGGTGTCTGGGGTGAAGCACAGGCCTCAAAACCCAATGCTGTTTGAGTGAGGCACAGAGGAGCACCCACATACCTGTACCAGCCATTAGAGTCATTTTAGCCTTGCTAAAAATCTGGTTTCTTAAGGAAACAAGGAAGCACACCGAGTCTCTCCACTGAAGGTCAGACAGACTCTACTGCTGCTTCTGTGCATGAGGAAAGATCAAAGTGTTTCTTGTACCTGTTGTCAGCTATAAATTCTGACCAAAAGTAACTAAGACCCTCATTAAGCCCCTTTAACATATTATCTTATTCATTCCTCAGGACATAAATGAAGAAGAATGTGGGACATTTAATTAATTTATGACCAAAATCACCAAACCTCGTCTAGAATATTCAGTTGTTGCATCCACTGGAATGGACCAAAATTAATATATAAAAGTGGAGCTTTGGGGCAGGAGGGGCTGGAGGGGAAAGCACTTCTGTCTGTTTGGAATCAGCCAATGGACTGTGTCTCTCCTCCTCTCCCAACAACTTTTCCTGAAGCCTTTAGGAAATTTCACACCTCCAACTGTGTTGGAGAACACCTGAGAATGTTTATTTACATATATATGTATAAATACCTCGCTATTAGATATGTCTTCCTATACTTTCTGTCACAACACGTGTAACACTGTAGTTCGCAGTTTCATCATGGGCAATCATGAACTTGCTTTCCTATTTTTTCAATAAACTGTATTAATCGTGAATCTGAACTGTTCAAGTCCTTATTGAATGTGGTCAGACCTAATTGATAAATTTCATTATTTGTGCATCTGTGCTCATGCAAGATTCTTTAAACATGACCAGATTTATAGTGGTGAATTGAATGTAATCAGGAATTAAACCAGGCCGCACTCAGCCCCTCTGATCTCTATGGATCAGCTGGGATACATGGGCCTTTATTTTCTGCTAAATTCGTATAAACTTAGTGCAACAGTCTCTCTCAGTGGAGATATTCAAAAGCCATCTGGACACAGTTCTGAATGATATGCTCTAGGGAATCCTGCTTGACCAGAGAAATGGGGCTGGAAGACTTCCAGTGGCTCCTTCCAACCTTAACCATCATAGCATTTTGTGAATTATACTAAAAGGAAGCAACAAGGTTAAAGGGAACAACAAATAAAGACCTCATCCCAGCCATTAAAAAAAAAAAACCCACCTCAGTTAAAATTGATAAATCATTACCATTTTTCATTATTAGGGGAAAAAAATAAAAAGTCTTACCAAATAGTCACAGTTAAAGAATGGTACTGCTGTGAAAACACAGGGGGATAGTAAAATCTGTTTATGACAGGATAGACAGGCACACTGTGAAGAACCCAGCTACAACTGAGTGTGGAGAGGCTTCAGTTCAGGTGGCCCACAGGAAGCAATAATATTCTTTCTCTGAGGGAAAAGTGGGAGGACTGTGTTAGAAAGAGAAACAGAGAGAAAGGGAACTTTTATTGCTTAGGATATGACTTAAGTGTGTTGTGCTTTTAAGACTACATGGCCTGGCGAAGATTTTTTTAATATTGTGAGGCCTTTTCTCTGCTGCCTGTCGAAGTCCGTATTCTCTCTCATGGTGCATGTGACATGAGCTACCACATTTTAAATGGGTAGTATTCATGTGATATAAGTCTATGCACTAGGCCATCTGATGGTAGCCTGAGATATTTCAGAAGAAACATGGCTGTGGCTATGCATGTTATAACAGGAACAGTGGAAGAAAGCTCAACAACAACAAAATAATCAAAAAAACCTTTTATTGTACAAAGATGCAGACTGGTTACATCTCAGCTAATGCAAATATTCTCCAGGAATATTTTTTTTTCTAAAACATAAAAAATCAGATTTAATTCAAATTTTAAAAAAATTGAAAAATTATCTTCATAGACTAAAACTGTCTCAATAAAAAGGGTTATGTGGTCATGCTCACAGATCTAAATGGGCTACACAAAGTACATGGACAAGTCATTTTTTTATTAGACATAGGGGAAGACAATATCAGATGAGTGTATCAGGCTGAAAGTGCTATTAACCAATAAGAGCAAACATAAACACATGAAAAATATCACACAGCTACTCTGTGTAAACTCTCTGAATCACTGGTACATCCCTGAAATAATGAAAACAACTGCTTGAGATATTGCAACAGCATCTCTAGAGTATGTCAATGCCATTTCTCCATTACAGTCTAGGCCCCATGATATTCTGAAACATGAACAATTCCCATTCTGGTAGTTGAGTTCAGGTGAGTTACAGCAGTTCAGACAGGCTGAACTAGTGTGAAAAGCAATTACACTTGAAGCCCAAAGTAGTCCATACATGATACAATGAATATTTTATAGCCCTGTATGATTTTGTTGTGGTTTTTTTTGTTTGTTTGTTTTGTTTTTTTTTTTGTCTTCATAAAGAGTCTACACTGATTTCAAGTAATAATACTGTTCTTGTGCCATGATTTGCTATTATTACATTATTTTTAAAGCATTTTCCCTACATTTAGTTTCTGTATTATGAATTTAAAGTCCTTTTAAGAGTACTTCTGTGACACAAAGTTTTGGAGTTTTTAAACCTATAAGAATAAGAAATCTAGTTGTTCACCTGTAACTTTTTGCTTGTCAGTCACTTGGCAATCTTCCCTTTATTTTCTAAGCTCTTGATAAAATAGCAATGACTAATTTTATCATTCTGTTTTCTGTCTAAATTGAAAGGTCTTTGTTGATATTAATCACCACTTATAGGTTGGGAGGTTTTTTCACTACTCTTCCAAAGCAATAACTCACACTTTGAGATCAATGGGACTACTTGTGTGAGCAATTGCATCCCAGTTGGGAGTAAAGCTGCACCATTTATTTCTTAAAGTGTAATAGAAGTCATAAGCAGTGGTTTTGCTCTTGACAAAATTTGCTTCATTGGAGAAGTCGAAAGCTACAGTGTAAACAGGAATTAGCCATTTCATTGCTCTTAAATCCAAACTATTCTCAGAGCAGAGACAATCTGTACAATGAATTATGAGAACATGCGTCCTTTCTGTAGTGTCTTCTACTGACAATCTCTGAAAAAAAAATTGGAGGTGCACTTTTTTATCTTGTACTGTTCCATTAAATTTAATAGAATATTAAAATTTATTCTCTTCATCAGAAACACTAGAGAGCTTCTTTCCTTCATACCTTGTAAAATTTCACAAGGTGAATTTAATGAATAGCAGACTAATATTAGTAATATGATGAATGGAAAATTTACATGAAGAAAAACAGAACTACAGACAGATGGAGTTAAAGAATACTTTTCCTTATTTTTTCTGTAAGAATTATAACATTACAAAAGACAACCATCATTAAAAAATGGAAGGTGCTTTCTGAGAGTGTAATAAAACAACCATTTGCTACTGCAGTAAGGACATATAAACAGTTTCTTGGGCAGTTTTATAATTTAATCACAATTGTATGATTAAAATGTTATTTGCAACTGTAGATATTCAAGTTAAAGAGGAATAATGTCCAGTGGGAGGCACCTGCATCAAAAGGCTAGTACCATATTAAGAAGCAAAATGAGCCTAAATGATGGTGAGTTTGTGCATGTGATAAATCTTCAATCTTCATATCTATATTCTAACAGACTGGGGGTTGAGAGAGGATAACACAATTTTTAGAAGTACACAAGGGAATAACAAAAGAATTTGATTGAAAAGAAGAATTTGAGTAAATTGGGCTGTGAGTTAATGAGGAAATGGAATAATTTGAATCTAGGAGAGTGCGTATGCACTCTGAGAGAAGAACAGTGCTTGGTGTCTGCATGGACATCCAGAATTTGGCAGGCAAATAGTGTATTGAGATGGGTGCTGTAAGACATACAAGGCTGGAACGTAGGCTGGAAATCAGAAGAGAAGATTCAGAACAGCCACTCTCTAAGTGCAATAGGGTAAGAAAATCTAACCAGTTTTAAGATAACAGTCTGTGAAAAAGTGTTATATGAGAGAGTTGTATTACACTAAAATCTTTATGGGAGTAAAGTAGATGAGGAATGTATACAGACCTAAAACTTTATCCAGATAAAGTTTGTATAGACAAAATGCAATTAAAAGGTTTTATTAGTCTGGCTACAACATTGCTATAACAGTCTAAAATAATGAGGAAAAATGTAATTAATGATATGATTTATACCCTGGTGCACAAACCCTCTTTCTAGTTTCTGTCCATTTTCCTTGGAGTTGTGTTCATTCTTTCAGGGAACTGTGTGGGTTTTTTAAGTCCTGAACTCTTCTTGAACAGCTCCTTGCTGGCGCTGGTGGTCCCTTCCTTCTTTGTACCAGGGTCTGCTTCTGCTTTTATTTACACATTTTTTAATACTTTCTTCTTCTGTGGTTGCTTGCAGTTTGCTGGTTGCTGCTAGCTTGCAGTTTGGAAGTAGAACCCTAACTTTCCCAGACTTGACATAAAAGGATAGTACTTGTTCTACAGTAGTTACTGAGGTTGGTCAGACCTTTGAAATATACATGGTAGTCATAGAGTTAAAAAATGTGTGTTAACAAGTTGATTATTAGGCAACTGTTACCACAGCCAAAACAAAGGAAAACCTCTGCAGTCCAAGACAGGGCAAGACAAATCTGGAAACTCCATAGTATAGGTTTAGTACAAATACTGTGGTCTAATGGCAAAACCATTTCCCTTGCAGTAATAAGGGACTGAATTCCCTACATGAAACAGATAGCTCTAGCTTTATCCTACGCATGCACACACATCCAGTTTACCACATAAATGAAGTATTTGTATTTCATAAAATATAGGCTATTGTATATGTGAGAAATATTGCTTAGATTTTCTATGTTAAACTATATATTTATGTACATGTGATAATTTTTAACCCTGCTTTTTCCCATCACTATAATGTAAAACAGAATTTAGTTTGCTGGTTATAGCAGGCATGATTGTCTACTATCATAAATAGAGAAAACCATGAAAAATATGCACACTAAATACACTAACACACAAGGTTTAAAATCCTTTGAAGGAATATGCATTTGCTTGTATTTTAAGAATTTCTACACTTCTATTAAAAGTCCATCTAATGACATCCTCCTTTTCAACAGTAGCCAACACTTTTGTGTTTTCAATAAACACCACTCTGTTTCTTTGCCTGTGTAGATTCAGTCTTTATTTTATAAATACCACAGCCTTTCCTAACAGAAAGATGCAGAGGAAAATTCTGTGCATTATCTTTAACAAAAGAACTGAAACATTAGGAAATAAAATTTCTGATAGGTGTTTGTTTTGATTCTGCCCCTAGCACAGAGTGGTCATATGTGGTGTCTAAAAGCTTAAGAAATACATAAATCTCATTGTATTCCAATTTCAGATAAGGCCACGTCTCAGAATAACGTGTATGGCACAGACAGCATCTGTGAAACATATCAAAGCAAGCTTCTAAACTTTATCACTTTAAAATTGAATGGCTGGTTTTATTTGATTCTGCAGAGTTTGTTGCACTTTGGGTAAGAGCATTTTCTCTTTCATAATTTGGAAGGAATTAGGATAAACAGTATGAATTAAAAACAGAAATATTGAATGAACAAATGTTCATTTACAAACTGGGGCTTCTTACCATTCTCTTAAGCATTTCTAAGGCATTCTATGCCAATACAGAAGGAAAAGGAAACAACATATGATAAAAAGGAAATAATATAGGATAAAAAGGAAATAACATGAAAATAAAACAGCTATTAAGATTCAGATATTTCAAAGTAAGTGTAGTAAGAAATAGTCAATAGTGCAGGTATTTCTGCTAATGTGTGTAGGAGTTTTATTATTATTTTTGATTTAGAGAAGGTTATCATCAACAAATGTAAAATTTTCAAACTAAGGAATCATCCCCAGAATGAATTGTTGCAAGTGAGTCAGTCCCTGGAAGCATATCATACTGTAGTGCTAGGTAAATTGTCACCAGAGAATGCCAGAGATTGAATCAACATGCAAATATGTGAAGTTTTTCAGATGCTGAAAAGTGTATTGATGAAAGGTAATAAAAGCGTTCTTATTTTCTGAAGAGAAAATTATATAATCCGAGAAAGTTGTGTTCACCCTCTACAAAATATCAAAATATGATGAACAATAAATATGGTCTTTTGAAAGATTTAAACAAGAAAAACTGCCTGTCAATTTTGTTTGAGAAAAGCATACTGGAAATGGGAGGAATAGAGGAATATTTATAACACATGCTTTTCTAAAGTTGCTGTTTAAGAAGCTAGTGCCTAAATGAAAAGAGATATCTAAAGATTTCAAGAGAGAAACGTCTGAAAAGTTACATGAAAAATGTTAAACTTGATGAAAAGAGAGGGAAAGAGAGAAAAAAGAAGGAAAAGAAGAATTTACTGTACAAAATTAGGGGTATAAATTTAACTAATATTCAAAAATGTTGAGGTTATCTAATATTTTTGGAAACTAGTAATTTATTAAACGTTTCTTCTTTCTGTATTTCACTTTTTTCTCTCTTTTTTTTTCTGCTCTTCAGAATTCCTTGAATATGACAAGAAGACCATAGCACCCAAGCTTTCATTCTGTTGTAAAGTAACATGGGCAGCACAAAGAAAGAGAACAATAAACCAGAATTAAGTATTGATTGGAAAATGCTTCTATAAGCATTATTCAAAGGAAAACATTTTGGTGCTTCTGCAGCTTTGGTAAATAGCTGTGAGACGGAAAAAAGTGGAATGGATGGCAACACAGTGGGGGCAAAATACACCGTCCAGGTCAGCATGAATACAAGCACAGGAATGCCATGGAGATATCAGTGTGCGTTGTTTGGTGTGATTTACATCCCTGCACTACCATGGTATCACTGTGACACCCATCAGTAACGCTGGAACTATGAAAAGATCTCCCAAACTGCAGTGAGGAATTTGTTTCTTTTCTTGGAACTCATTCTCTGCGGGCAACCTTATTGTCATGGTTTCATTTAGTTCCCAGAGATTTATGCTGATTGTAAAATGAACAAAATGCCATTAAGACTTTGTATGTCAGTGTCTGTTACATACTTTATGAGTCTTTTTAGGGTGATAGGTACTGCATATTTCAACCAAGGGAAACAAATTAATCATTGGAATTTGAGACACAACAATGTAGCATGTGAACAGCTAATTAACAATTAATTTTTCAATTGATTTTTTTAAAGTGCTTATTTTGTACAAAAGACGGTACTTTCAGCCATCAAAAGACAAAGACAAAATTTTATTTTGAAAGGAAATATAGCTAAGGTTTCAAGCTTATTATCTATTTAAGTAAAATCTTATGTTGCATCAATTAGAAACAAACTTTGTGGCTAGGTGAATCAGCAGCCAGAAATTTTCTCTTTACTTGCTACTGGACAACTGCTAAGAAAATTCTATTATTTTCTTTCAAGATAGGATCTACCTAAGACAAGGAATGATAAAAATTACTTCATCTAATAGGAAAGAGAAAATGCATCCATTTTGACAACTGAAAATCATTTTGAAAGTTCAAAAATTATTTAAAAACACTGTGACATTCCAGTGAGGAAAATTGTTTATTTTAATTGTTTATTAACGATTTCACTTTTTCACTCATTGCATACATTTAGTTTGTAGCTCAAAAAATGGCTCTGGTCAATGACAGTCATACTACTATCTCAGAGAGTCAGATGGGTCTCCCTACCTTTGCATACTTTTAATAGTAACAGTTACTTTAAAATGTAGCCAGTGAAATATCTGGTCTTTTATAGAAGAAATGTGAGGATAGGGCTGGCAAAAGGGACAAAGAAGGCAGCTTGCTGAGTCCCTGGGATGATAATGCTCTGTAAGGTAAGGACAAAAATATGTGGATTGAAGTATCACAATCTGATGGTGAGATTTATGTGTAGCAAAGAGACACAAACTAGAAGGAGGAAAGGAACCCCAGAGAGGTCCCTATGTCTCATAGGGACATAGCCCATATATAATTTGCAGAGACAGGCCAGAGAATGGGAAACTGAGGGAACTTTGAAGTTTCACACTTGCTGGATGTCTTACAAGCATGAAACTTAGTAGACAGCAGACTATGCTAATACTAAGGGTATTAATATACATATATATACATATTTATACATATATATGATTTCTTTGCTTCTAGTTTGTATGTCTATTACCGCATTATATACATAAACATATATTTATAATATAATTTGTTTAAGAAAGCTCAATGCATATAAAAATATATAAACTGATAAATAGTTTAAGTATTTATGTACTTTACTTCAATAACTTTTGTGCTCTCTGTGTTAGCTTGAAAAAGACCACGTGTTTGGCTCTTCTGAGTGCTCATCCTGAATATAGATAATGTTGCAGAGGATCTTCTATTCTAAAGCACTATATAAATAAGAACTTTTTCTATGCTGAGATGACAGCAGCAGTGCAACCTCTCTGGGGGAACTCTCAAAATATTTTCTTCATTGGTATCAGCTCCTTTAAAATGCATAGAAAGACAAAAATAAAAGTAATCATTTTCTTACCAACTACCATGCTCAAACTACTGTTTTCTAAATGAATCTGCTTCTTATTTTCCAAAATAAAAATGTCATAGCTGTTACTAACAAAAAAAAAAAAGATCAATAGAAGCATATATTAAATAGCTATTGTTAAATCAAAAGATTATAATATCTTTCAGTGTTCAAAAGCAGAAGGATATAAAAAAGGAAATTTCAGGAAGAAGAGCGGTGCTTCAAACATTCAGAAGAAAACACATTTTGAATTGGTTAAATTCTGGCTATTTAAGTATCAGTTTGTGCATGCAAACTCAGTAGTATTTGCAATTGTTGCCAAATTAGCTGTATGCCTAAAACACATGAAAATTCTGTCTTTGCAGGAGTCAATATTCAATAGCTGTAAAGCACAGTAAGTAATTAGAGCTAAATTTCATTCCCATAGATGTAAATACATGTTTAATAAATTGCTATTAGCAGCAAACAGCCACCCTGGTAGAAATCCTTTTGCTGATATCCACAAGAGTCCAAACAGAACTCTCTCCATTAGAGTTGTCATAATACCACAAAATGTTGTTAGTCATACAAAAGATATTTCTAGGAAGACTATCGAGTCTTCTGGGGTTTGTTTTTAATTTTTAAGAGGAGAAAGTCAGGATACATTCCACAGATTTGCACATACATAGTAGCTGAAGTTTAAGATCATTAGTGTCATTGACACAATGTGGAACCTGGAATTCAGGACATTAACACTGAGGAAGAAGATTTACTTCTTGCTGCTAAATGCTATTTATTTTTGATTTCTTGTTCTTGCTTTGCACACTTTGCCTTTTGTTTGAGACGGTGAACTTGACAACCGTGATGCATTTAATCACTGTCAGGACATATTAAGGACGGGCTGCTCCTAGAAGACGGGGAGCCAGGAGTCCAGGGTGAACCCAGGGAATCCCTCACTGGCAGGCACTGTCCCTCTACCCACAGTGTATAGAGCTGTGGCTATAATGGGGTCTTAGAACAGCTCCAGGCAAGGCAAGTGACCTACCAGGGTCCATTAAGCAGCAGGAGACCAGGACAGGGCTGGAGACTTGACTGCAGCCAGGGTCCGAGTCCTGTGCGGGGGAAAGGGACATAGAGGGCACTTAGCTCAGGCACTCCTACTGCATCACTGGGGTGGGGGAACAGCCCAAGCTGAAATGGGGCTCCTCATGGAGGAGTCAGAGGAGTCCTCAGAGGGTCTTGGGCAGGGACAGTAAGGGCTGGTATGTCTCCCAAAGCCCTGACTATATTCCTCAAAGTGATGGGGCTCACCTCTTCCATTTAAAATGTGGTTTATATGAATTTCCATATAACCACTCCAGGGTGGAGGAAATTTGCTATTCCTATTCCAAAATTAGGCAGCATTTGCTATGAACAGGTCATACAGACAGATCAACTACTGACAGGAGTGGTACAGAACAATTGCAGTTACAGTCAGTTTCCTCTGTTCTTCCTTTCTTTATTTTTACCTGGACACTTAGTCTGAATATGAGAAGACCAGATAGCTGTGAATAGAAGTTTATGATTTCCAGTTCTTCATGGTAAGTGTACTATCACTGAAAATCAGAGCCTGTAGATTTTGACAGAAGTGTCTGTGAATGTGTAACATAAATAGAGGTTGAACTGAGCATGAAGATCACAGAGGGATCACTGCAGGACGAAGAAGAACCTTGCATGGTAATTTTGCTTTATGAATTTAAAACTTTTTGCCTGCAGAGGTTTAGCTACACAAGAAAATATTGACATAGGAGTATAATTTGAGCAGCACATAATCCACTGTAGAAACAGATTTAGCTAAATTGTAAATAAAGATACTTGTCCTTGAGAGAATGTGTTCACATTGGGAATTGCATTGCAAAGCTAATAGTACTGATTGGATACAGTTGAAGACATTATTTAGGCTGCAGCTCAAGCAATTACTTTAGTGAATATCCTAATGTAGAAAAGCCCTTCATGAAGCACACTTTAGGAAAAAAAATAAACAGGACAAAAATAAAATTAAAATAGAGTTTATCAGAAATAAACTTGCAATAATATAGCATAACAGCTGCATAGAGATTTTCTGTGTTCTGAGCTGCATTTTCTTTGCCAAGCAGTTCAAACAGCACAACAAACTGGAATGTTAGCTCAGAGCAATATTGTTGTGAGACTTGGTCAGCTTGGACAGTAGGTAGAATGAAATATAAGTTCATAAATCTATGCCCATGTGGGCAATACTCAGTTGCACTGCTAGTAGCAGTGAACCCAAGAACACAAAGAGGGGCAGAACACCCTACAAATAGAGAAGCTTTCTCTCCTGTTCTGAAAACTCCTCATGCCTAACTATTCCAGTATATGAAAGACAATGCAAAGATGACATATCTGTAGTATACTTGCTAGAATATTGCCAATTTTTAGAAGTGTTTAACATCTGTGTGGGGATTCTGCAATATTCAGCATTTACACTAAACAGACCAGGGCTGTGGTATGTAAGCTGGGGATAGAAAGAAGCCTTCTCTGTTTTCTCCCCAGCTTCTACATTCAGATTTTGAATCCCATTGGATTAATTTTGTAGGATTCTCCACTGATGCTACAGACACAACTTCAAAATTAATATGCTTTCATACCTTCAAAATGGCATCTAGATTGCAGAAAGATGATTAAAATGGTTGAAATAATTGTCAGTGTTTTTAAAGTTAAAATTGTGAGATAGTAAAACGTCAGTAGATACCTATGAAACAAAAGGAAAACATGGGGGAGCAGAAAAGGAGAGGAAGCTTTCTATTTTTCTTCACAGTCTATTGTGTCACAAAAGACAAAATTCTCAGATGAACTTTTAAAGTGTGTACCATTACATAAAATTGCAGGGTATGAGCTAGAAATTAATCTTGACACATGAGTGTCGGTGAGAGGAAAGACGAACAAGTAAGCGCATATAAACCTAAGCAAATATTTATATTTTATTTATTTGAACTAAACTTTAAAGGACTTTTGGGGACTTTTTAGAGTAATATTAGTGAAATCACCAGTAATCAATGGAGTTACTTTAGCATAAAATTGCTGCAAAATCAGAATTGAGAACAAGGTGTTTACAGACCATTTATTTATAAAAAAAACAACCATCTCCTCTTTTAGGTGTGAAATGTTTACCTGAAAGCTGTCTGAAATTTTGCCAATTATTTGATTAATCTTATTTAACATACACTTTTTTAAAGGATGCACCTAAAGGATTCAAGCAGCTCTGATATCTGCACAAGCGAGCTGTAGTGCTTGTGTGAGGGAGGCAAGCTGACATTGATATGGCTCAGGAAGGACTGATTCTTTCAAAAAGATCATTATTTCAAAGCCTCCACCTTATTCACCATGCACACATGAAGCAGAAAACAGCAATTTCTAGTCTCTGCTATTTCCAGGCTGTAAAAAAAAAAAATTATGAATTTACCAAAGTGACCTAGAGTAACAACCCAGATGGTTGAGGTCATTTCATAAAGAGAAAAACTGAGTGGGCTCTCTATGTGCATGAACGTAATGAAACTTCATGCTGCATTCAGCTCAATTATTTTCACAAAAAAATAAATCAAGCAAAGTTTTGTGAAAAAAATTTCAAGGCCTTCCAAGATTCTAATGGAAGTTACTTCCTTATGTCTCCAAGGAATCAACTTATATTTTTTTGTTCTTAAAGCAACAGCTTTCTAGTTAATACTAAAATTTATGAAATCTGATTAGCGACTGGCCCAAAGAAGTAGCTATATTAAATACATTGAGCAATATTGTATGTCCACTGTATTTTGTGAGCTATATCTTTCCACAGACTTGGCTTTTGAGTTTGAACTTGATCCTAAAAATCTTTGAGTGACTTGTTATATCTTGTGCTTCAAGGCTGAATACTTGTTGTTCACACATAAATGTATTTAAGAAGAGATATAAATTCTTGAGTGACTTTCTGGCATGCTAATGTTTCTCATGTTGCAATTATACAGCAGAGAACTTCTTGCATAGAGGAACTCTGAAAAATGTAGGCCTTGTCAGCCACTTCTTCATAAGTCAAGGATCTGTGCCCACATGGATGTTTGTGACTTTTTAATACTAGGATATGTAATTTTTTTCAGTCACAAGGTCTGATCAAGTTCCTTTGAAAACAGGAAGACTCTACTAATATTAATGGAAACATCATATGAGGCCCTTAACTGTTTTATCTTGAGACACATCCAAGCTCACCTGCTCCTGTGCTTGAAAATTATTAATAATGGCAACACAGAAATAACATTTCTTAGGAAATGTTGCAACTAAAGGGAAAAGATACTATCTGTGCAAATTTTCTATTATGAAAAATCATGCCTTTGCCTATATTTTTGGATGTCATGTTAAAAATATCTATTCATTACTGTGGTTCTCAGTGCATTTGAGGCTATAGTTTTCAAATGTAAATACTATGCTCACTGAATAAAAAATAATATCAAAACTAGATTCTTAAAAGAAAAACTGTACTTGCATCTGTGCTTGAATTCCCTTTTTCATGCAAAGGAAGTGCAATTAAGTATACGCCATTGTGAAAAGTCTGTGGCAATGTGACTGCAATCATCATGAAGGATGTCTTTTGGGCTTTTTTTTTTTTTTTCTTTCTCTCTCTTTTGGGCAGGTACATTTTTTTCAAGATTTTTGGTTAGTTGATTCTTTGTTTTGCTTCTTAAAAAAGAGAAGAATTTCCTTGGTCATAAAATGTATTTAGAAAACTTTGTGATCGCACTAAAAAGCAAACATCTATAGGTAGAGTCATTTCTCTTATGTATAACAATTTGAAATATTTTTTTTTTCCCTCTAGAACAGGTTCTGCCTTGACCTTTGACTTAATCCCTATGAAAAAGGGACTTTCAGATGAGAAGCTACTAAGGAATAAATACCATGCTACAAATTTCACCTTTGGGGTTGTTTGTTTGTTTGTTTTCAAATGTTTTTACATCTTTGTTTATAATAAAATAAGGAATAAATCTTTAATATTTTGTGTTTTGTCTCGTGTGCTCTGTGATGGCTAAAAGGTCTACATACCATAAAACTTTTTTGTACCATTTCCTTCCCAAATTTTAAACTAGTTTTGAAAGGGCTTGTAACGAATTCAACCTCACTCTCTGCCTGGCAGGAAATAGTTGCTACAGTCATTCAAGGATATATTATTTGACTACCAGATCTGATGAAATTTCTTTAAATGTTAGATATACTAGATGTCACCTGTCTTTGGTTCACATGAGGTAGAAGTATGAACTGAAAACTGGCTTTTCTGATCCTAACAAAAAATCTTAACGTTTTAGAGTGCTCTTTCAACAGAAGAAACATAAGAAGCCTTTGAACTGCTTGTGTAAAGCTTTGCAACCTGCGTGCTTTCTCTTAGCCTGCTTGTAAGCTAAAAGTTAGGAAACTGATATATAAGTTCTGATCAAAGTTCTTTGTTTTCCCTTGAGGAGAATTGGAAATTCACATAACCACACCCTACAGCTTTGATGGAGGGGGGATCCTATTTAGGCTATTAACACAGAGGTTAATCGTACTCCCACTGAGCAGCAGGGGGGATAAAATATCTTAGAAGTTATATTTTCCCCCTTAAGCTGGTGACAAGACAATCATGCTGGCATGAAAAAGGAAACAGAAAGGGAACAGAAACAACCTGGAGTGATGAGAGTAATGGCATGAAGGGAATTAGCAGTGAGAAATAACACCATTTGATTTGATGCTTCAGAAAAAACTCAGAGAAAAATGAAAATAAACATATGAACCAAAAAAAAAATATAGTTTGGTGCCAGTTTGGCTCAATGAAAAAATGCAGTATTTGTAAAAACCTGGGTTGCATGACTGCCAACTCCACAGCTAGCACAAGATACTGCAGTGGGTACTGTCCTATTCTACATCCTGTCCCAAAACACAAACTACTTTGGCATGACAATTATTGTATACATACACATAATGGTTCTAGAATACAGACACTTGTTAATCATCTACTAGTGAGACATAGAGTCCTGAAGCAGATTCCTTCATTAAACAGCCATTTCATTATTTGTATCCAGTTATCAATCTAGGCTGAAGAATAACTGCATGACAGCTTTTCTCCTTGATTCCCTATTAACAAGGAAATTTTTTTTCAATCTTTTTGAAAGGTCCTGCCTGTTACTTGCAAAGTACACATATTTGGAACTGAAATACTTCTTAGAGATATGTGGTTAGTGGTTTATCCTATCCAAGTCTCCAGTGGAGAAATGACACGATTTTGTTCAATTATTTGCATGCACACAATCACTGGATAGTTCAGGTTGGAAAGGACCTGGTGACTTCTCTTGTCCAATTTCCTGCTCAGTGTAGCGTCAGTTGTGGATCAGACAGTGTTGCTCAGGGTTTTTATCCTGTTGAGGAATACCTTTAGTGCAGGTAGGGGGTGCAGCTGCAGGCTGAGCACTGGGTGGGAGCCCAGACAAGAGGCCATGAAGTGCTGACCCTTTGCAGAACAATGGACTTGGGGACACGTGGCCCTGTAAGGGAAGGGGACGCTAAGGGGCAGGGCAGGAGCTGAGGACTCAGTTGAAAGAGCCAAGACGTGGTGCAATTAGACTGTGAGTGCATAAATGCCCAGGGCTACTTTTTTCAGGGTCCTTCTCAGGGACAAGAGCTTGGACAGCTTCTGTCTTACTGTGCCATGAATAAATGCCTTTAGGAATCAAGTTGACTGAGAGTGGCTGGGCCCAGCCAGGAAACATGGTCTGACTCCCACATGGGAGTGGGGTGTACAGGGAATCAAGTGGGGCACCCATCACTTGCTGGACCTGCCAGATGTGTATGGGAATCCTTCTTTTGATAGATGACAGCTGTCTGTTGTTTTCTCACTGTGTACTTAGATAAATAAATTCCATAGTATGTTTTCTTCTCACACACCTCTCTGTATGTCTGTCCTTCTCTACGGCCTGTTTAATGGCAAGGCAGAATGACACCTCCACTGGTTCTGTGCTTTGAGTTACTTGCTTTTGACACCATCCGAACAGACAGGGAATTCAGTATTAGGAGTCTAACTTAGGTCAGATGCTGTGGAAACAGCATATTTTAGAGCAGTAGTTAGTGGTCTACGTCACTCACATCGAGGTTTACAGGAATTATTTTCTTCCTAGCATAATGATGACGTTTTCAACCTCATATATGAACTCACATATTAATTTTCTTTAGGTCTTTTGTCATGTTTGACACACTTGGAGGTAAAGTTTCCAATTCAAGTATTTGGCCAGTGGTTACATAATCAACTGCCTTTCTGAGGAGATTTGCAGATACGAGATACATTCCTGTCTCTCCAGAGCTCTGAAAAAAACCCTCAGCAAATAAGCAGGATCGTGCAGAAGATCTTGAAGAAGTACAGAAAAAGTCTAGAAATATATTTTTGGAAGCAAACTCCATCTTATCTCACTGACCAATCCCAAAATATATATAAAAGGCATGGTATCTATTCACTTAGTACAAAATTTACATGGGTAGGACTTTTGCAATATAAACCTGCTTTCTAATTATATGATCTCTTTGCATCACTTCACTTTTGGTGTGCTTAGAGTGAAAATAGATAAGTTGTCCTCAGCTGTTACATTTATACACATTTTAAGATCTACTTCCACTTAAAGCTGTCTAAAATAACCTTTCTGTAAAGAGAAGGCTAATTTATTCTTCAAATTTTGAAACAAAAATATGTTGCTTTTGCATTTTTAACTTGTAGCACCTCAGTTTGAATTAAGAAGAATTCAAAAATATCCTGGTTTTCTCAAATTGTACAGTGTTGCTATTTTTTTCTCCTATCAACTATGCACTTCTTTATTAATATGAGAGCCACAATCTGTGGTAATTTAAAATCTGTGAATCTCTGTTTATATGCCACATGCATTTCCAGGAGAACAACAAAATTGTTTATTGATGCTATTTAAGCTGGAAATATGCAATGAAAAGTGCTATAAATATGAGCAGCCATACATTAATAAAATTCTTTAGCAA
This sequence comes from Alethe castanea, assembly GCA_024734035.1. Classification (NCBI taxonomy): domain Eukaryota; kingdom Metazoa; phylum Chordata; class Aves; order Passeriformes; family Muscicapidae; genus Alethe; species Alethe castanea. The sequence continues at coordinate 72,532,193 of JANRGV010000001.1, forward strand.
GTGGATATATAATGATAGTGAAAAATTTCTTAGGTCTTTTAGAATAAAAGAACTTAAAAAAGCAATAAGTAATATTAGTGAGTCTAAAATTGTTTGATAATTATATTATCTAGTGAGTTCTCTAAGATTTCATAGATCTTTTTTCCATTAGATTAATGGTCTTAAATTGTTCTGAAAAAATCCTCAGAAATAAGTTTTGAGAAATTGTGTCAAGAAGTATATTCCTTACTTGTTCTCTTGCCTTCTTTCTGAAAGTGTTTACACTTGTCCACTGTTAAGTTTAAAACACAGGAAAAAAAGCTTTGCAATACAAAAGAATTAACAAACACAATGGATGTACTTACAAAAGAATTATGTTCTCAGTGTTAAAAATAATACCATTTGTACATGTAAAAACTGTAGAAAACTGGAATTGGTCCCTATAAGTACAAATCCCTGTTCAACATCTCTTATTAAACAATTCTAAGTCCCTGAACTGAGAGTTGTGAAGATATTTCAGTTCCTTCAGTAGTTCAGAAATTTCACTCAATAATAGATCCCTGTTTAGTTTGGGGACACTCCATTAAATGTACACTCTCAAAACTGACCCAAGGTGTACAGGTGGCTTTTTTTTTTTTCCTAGGATTATAAACTTCTGACAATCTTCTCAGTCAAGCTTTGGTGCTCTCTCCAAAGCTTCTTGACTTCATTGAAACTTTTCGGTACAAAGAGTTGTCTGCTACACAGAAGAAATTCCATGCTAGCCTGGCACAGTTCTATTAATATTTAATGAGCAACATTTAAATGTAATGGAGATGTATATATTTTCAATAATTTCTGTAATGCCTGCACATACTTCCTCTTGAAGTCTGTGCAAAGTCCTCTACTTAACAAGGATTTATAATTACCCTTTTGGAGGATTGGCCCATGTCAATTTTCAACAGAACATTCCTTAACACCGAAGTTGTTTCGTTATAGAAGTAGTGCTGTAAATCCACATGAGGGACCAATAGTAATTTTTGAAAAATAGCTGCTGTACATTAGCAGATATTGTTTCAAACAAAATTAGAGGGGAATCTGAAGCCAATGGATATCTTTGTATAGCATCTGCACATTTTTGTTTGGGATCTGACAACTAACTAGCTACCTAATAGAGCCCAATATTATTCTGTAGTCAGAAGATGTTGAAAAATAGCCATTATGTTCTATTATGTGGGAAATTTGTGTACTTAAGGACAGTTTCCAATGTAACTTTCACACAAAAGTCATAAGCCAGCAAGTCCCAAACCATGGATTTCTTTGATAGAATGCAGCACTTCTAAAGAAGCCATTATGCCCTATTGGGCCAATAATTTGCATTTTAAGCAGGATCTAAATAGGTATTTCTCTGACAGACTGGAGCTGTTATGACTTACTAAGTCAATAATGTGTTTTGTAAATACTCCCTAAATAGGCATTTGCATAATTTGTATATTTAAAACTCTGTAATTGAGTATCTACACAACAGACCATAATGTCTCCATTAGAACTAGTATGATCTATTTTCATGTTACTTGGGGAAAAAAAAAAGATATAAAAAAGAGTAAATTATAATATTAATGAATCCTACAGATACGAAAAATGTTGGAAAATTGAATTCACTAAAGGCTTGTGTTTTTCAGGATCTTTTTAGCTGTGCTCTCTTTGATTTACTGTACTTTAATAGCACAGTATATTAATTAACTCTTATTCTCTGTTCTTTTGTTGGATGGAAAACACATTCCTTGGTAGGTCAAGGATCAAGGAACACATGAAAAAGATACTTTTGTCCAACAGACCCCTTTCACTTGTTATTTTGGCTACCATTACTTAATACTTAAAAAAAAAAAGTCCTTTAAAATAGATGCAGAACTAACCAGCAGACTATTATGTCTGAATAGGTCACATCTTTTGCTTTTTTGACTTGAATTTGGCTTCTAATCCATGTTATTATCTGAAATACCTCTACAGTCAGAGCAATGAATACATCCTAATATCCTAGAAGGTAGTTCATGCTATCTCTTTTGGGCTGTCCCATTAAAGAAGATGATTTATTCTCAAAAGGTATACATAGTTCTCTCTTTGACTGTAGAAGGACCCCAACTGGTGCTTTGGAATAAAGATCTACTCTTTAGCAGACTACCATTAGGCGATATTAAGACTGTCCTTACAGAAACCTGTTAGGTGAACCTATGTCCTAATCTTTTATACTTTAGCTGAAGAGGAAAATAACTAGGTAATTTGCATAGAAATTTCAAGGGTTTCTTTATATTGGTTAGAAAGTTCCTATTTTCTTTCTATACATAAATTAAAAACCTTATACAAAAACCTGTTCGCCACATTTTCCTGCAAAACATTTAAAGTGATTTTACTACTCAATTACATAGAGGAAGAAATTCTATATTTCACATTAAATTTAATTCAAAGATTGAAACAATCTCAAAAGTAAATGTTATTTCAAATTGTTACTTTCTCTTTTCAAGCATTTACAAACTGTTCAGTAGGAGCATTGAAGATGTGGGCTGATGTGACAAGAGTCACGTGGGCTTTTTGGATTTAATAGATTGATCAACAAAAAGGAGTTTCAATTCAAATTCAATGAAAGTATAAAATTTAAAATAAGCAGTCATTGTAAGTCAGTGAAGCAGTTCAGCATCACATTTTTAGCTGATGTATGAATAATTCAGATTCAAAGTAAGCATTCATGGTGTTAACACTGCTCATGAAAGATAAATTCATTGTCCATGAAGAAGATCCGCACAAACTTTAATTAAGCCTTCAATATGAGATTAAGCAAATCTTAAATAAGATAAATAATCTTGTTTAGGTTTCTATATAGAGGATAGTATCACCTTCAAAATTGGGTGGAAACACATTGGGACAAACTCTTTCCATCTCTGAATCCTATGTTTCAGTAGGTTAAAACAATGAATGCATTTCAGCCATTTCTTATCTGCAGAATGGAAAAGGAATTCCAGGTTCATATTGTTGTATTTGTTGTCCACTTTATGCATCAAAATAATTACATCATTAAACTACTGAAAATTAACAAAAATGAATTAAATTAAATTAATTAGAACATAGCTGTATCATTGAAGAAACATGTCCAGAGCAGTATTTTCTAGATTTTAGCTATTTTGGCAGAAAAGACCCAGGCCATATTTCATACAACTGTCCAATTAGAACTTCCCCAGAGTGATAATTCATAATGAAATATAAAGGGTGGTTAATGATGAGCTTGCCAGAACTGTCACTGATCATAATAGATATGGGCAGCTCTGTCACATTTGAAGAAACAAGTGATTTTTGGTTCCTTCAGATTTTCTGTGGGTATGTGCACTTAATGTGTTATGTGCTAGAATTTCCATTGACTATCTTAAATAGCTTACTTATAAGCTTGAAATAGTGGGAGATAATGTTTGAACTCAGATTAACAAATAGTGATGTTGCAGGTATGGCAAACGAGAGACAGTTGATTGTGAATGGATCCAGTTAGAGAAGATGCATTTGCAAATAGTGCAAAAATTTGTGATTCCACACTGCTGATAGAATTTTGCATCACACCAGCTGGCCTGTGATGAGACAGTAGCTCTCTTCAGCCTGGCTAAATGGTAGGACTGCATAGAATTTTTGCATGATAATTGAAAGTCTGTAATTATGTCCCTTTTTCTTTGATTGAATATAAGTTTCGGATATGATTTAGAAATGTGAAGGGACTCTGAGCAATTTGTCTTTTAAGAGACAGATTCATTCACTTGTGCAAATGGAAGTTTTAATAAGTGTATATATTTCTATATTCCATTCATCATTATTTTATTTTCTCTCTTCTGCTTCCTTTTACTGAAGCAATCTTCTCTAGATGTCTCTAGTTACTGATCTGAAGTACTGCATTATCTCTTGTTTTTCTTCGACTAACTACCACTTTCATTGATCACAGTTATCACCATTGAGGTATCCAGATCTTATGTTATAACAATAAATGTCATAATAATGATTAAAATATCTTACACCTTGCATCAAGTGATTCTCCTTTTCTCCACTGAAATGGACTTGTTTAAAATACACAGATCAAACATATACATCTGAAGGTCTAATATATGCTTTATAGGAAAGCTACAGAAAGTTAATCTCATGTCACCTGAATACCAGCAAGAGATGCAGTCAAACTGTGGGGCAAATTTAATGTTGATAGGTAGAGAATATATGTATAAATACACTCCTTTTCAAAATGCTCCATAGAGCATCCCTCTACAGTTCTCACGTGTAGCATTCTTGATCCTAGGAAAGGCAATGAGTAAAACTTATTCTGGCATCTGAGATCTGCCTGAAAGTTTGCATGCTTTATTTTGCAGCAGCTCTGCCATTTATTTTATAGCAAAATTCCAGGGTATTTTAAAGGGCAAGAAAGGAAAAGAAATAAGCCAGTCTTACTTTTCTTAGGATAATTGCATAGTATGGCCGAAAAGTACTTGCAGTTTTGTTACTTTTTATGTACAATCTGTATTTTCATGAGTGAGATTCTTTAGAAAATGGAACATGAAAAGACAAATGGTGTTACTAAATATACATATATTCATGCTAGCAAAGTAAAGCAAAGTAATCAAAACTCCAGAATTAGTATGCTTCCTAAAATATCTAAAGAAAGGGAATAACTCAGTTAACTCCTTCCTTTAGCAAAAGATCTCCTTTGGCACCTCTCTCTCATAAGTGAGTATAACTTCTCTCCGCTCTGAATTCCCCATTATCCCAAACAACTTTCCTGAAAATTTTTATATTATTATTTGGCACCTGTTGCTGTAAAATAATTTCTATTTGATGAAAAAAATGCATAATATGAAGAATTTAAGCACATCAAACCTTTGGGCTTTTTTATTTATTTTTTTTTTAAGTTGTGCTTAAGGCAGCAAAACATCTACCTGTAGATAATTGTACCAAACACAATATTCTTATATTCACCAATAATTAATATTTTTTTCTGTTATATTTTGGTCTGCAGAGGCTTGGAATTTGCCATAAGCATCAATTTTGGTGTCTTACACTATGTGACATCAATTTTGACAATTCATTTGGCAATTTTTGCAGCTAATAAAAAAACATATCCAGACCAAAAACCCATTGTCTTTCAGAGGAGGAGTGGATGGGGATAATAGGTTGTGGAAGAAAAGAACTGTGAGTGAAAGTAATCAAGTAGGTAATTATAGATTTAGATTCCTGTATAGCATATTTAAGCTTCTTACTTAAGAGTGAATTTCTCATAGTTTGAGTCCAGGAGTATTACACAGGCATGATTTTTAACTCATTTTCAATGTCTAATCATAAAAGTGTTCCTTTACATCCTTCACTTCGATGCCTCTGGGATGGGGAACATGGGTGGACTCTCACAGTGACATCATAGTTAATAGCTATTTTGAATGTGTTCTAAAATTTTCAGTCAACTGAATTGAAGTGAACTACTTCAGCAGTAGATTATTCTTCCAAAATTTATTTTCTTAATGTAACATAATTTATGAAAGCTGCCTATGAAGAAATAACATGAGCTTCTGACTTTCCAATGTTGTGCTCAGATTGTCCTAGTCCTTGCTCAGATGCAATTGCTAAGAAAAGAAATTTCAAACTTAGAAACATTAAATACAAACCTTTATTTGGAACAATATTTCATTTTCTTATTATTTGGCATTAGCTTCTTATTGTTATTAAGATAGACTTTTCCAAAGAGTAACTAAACGGTGGCAGAAAGAAATTCCATATTTACTGCTCCTTATGATTTCTCTTGTAACTACAGTCTACAAGTTACACAAAAGCTATTAAATTTCCAAGCCTGGAAATTAATTTAAATTCAATCAGGAACAGAAAAAAACATATCATATCTTTTATTCATGCTGTCTCCTTGTATAGCTTGTCCTCGGAAAAAAAGTCATGATGTAAAAAAAGAAAAAAAATTAATCAGAAAAAGAACATCCGGGACACTTTTGCTTTTAAAATGTGGACATGTGATTCAAAGAGTTCAGTATTGATACATACTTTACTCTCAAGCATTTGTGATTATTCATTTCATTCTGAAAGTGGTGACTTTAATGGTGCTCTTTCAAATGACTCTAACAAAATTCATCTTTCCTTATAACTTTAGCTTACCAGCATGATTTTTACTTCTTTCCTTTCAGAAATATTTAATTCCTGTCTTAATTTACATGAATGCATTTAAATTTTAATTCAATAAAATTATTAATTATTTTATAAGGCTGTAATTTTTCTCATGTTCAAGTAGATGAAGAACAATCCTGCCAAATGGAAAGACATCATAGTGGTAAAGGGAAAAAAATATATTTTCAAGGTTACCCTATAAATGCTTAGACTAATTTAGGGTGAGGGTTTTTTCAAATATTTTACGTATGTAGGAATACAAGTAAATGCTTTATGAAACACCAAGTAGTTCCGAGCATCTTTTCAATTTAATAGCACTTGCTCATTTCTGTTTAGAAAAGCTAACAGTTTTCTATCTGCCTTTTTACAGACCTAAAAATTGGCATTCTCATGAAATTTTGGAAATAACTCATTACTTACTACTCACACACTCGTAACATTTCAAAGCTACACCTAGGGCTGACACATTGGGGCTGGTTGTACAGGCGGGACTTCAGTGTGGTTTGGGGTTTGGGTTGTTGTGCATACCTACATGTGGAATACTTTAAAGCAAACACATTTATACTGCCCAAAATCTTAATTACATGTCTTAGTTGCTATATGAACATGATTTTTTTTAAAAAAAACATGATGTACTTACAGAACTTCTCTAATAAAGAGTGTTTTCCAGAAGGTGGCCTAGCTGTTTCTGGCTCACGTTAGGAAATCATGGCAAATAAGATCCAAAATATTTTATTATACATATATTCTTGTTATGTTCCTAACTCATTTCAGTGAGCACATCTTAGCTATATATACTGGGGTCAGCTATCAACAAATGAAGAAAAATGCAGTCTCTTTGAAGAAAGTAATTATTTTTATTGTATTCATGCATACAATTTATTTGCTAAAAGAGCAGATAGAGAATGCTATTAATTAAGAATTAATCTTCTTCTGATATTTCAAGTTTATTATGAAACCGTTTCAGCTTTTTTCCCAGCATATGACTGGTTATTAACCAACCAATGAGAAATTAAGACAGATACTGAGATACTAGACATTGTTTCATTTTCTCGATAATATCTAGGTTAATTTTAATACTATTGCACTTAGTTTATCAAGTTCTTATGGAACCTTTTTTCCCCTAAGAATGGAATATAAGACATGGTCTTTTTAAAGCTCAGTTTTCACTGAAGTGCCATCAATCAGAAGGTAAGTTTTGAAAGAGAGGAGCAGTTTATCTTGACCTCTAAGTGACTAAAGAAATCCCAATGCACTATCAAAGGTTGTCACAAAACTGACATTGACAAAGAGTGCAGTGCCAGCTTCAAAATGTGCTCTGTCTTCAACTGCATATATTTGCATTGATTTTACTGTTTTGCATACATTGCAATATGCATGTATGGTGAAGTGTATGCTGAAAAATATGCTTTTCTATACAGAGTACAAACTCCCAGCAAAGACCCACATTCTGTACATCTGTATTCTTTACACTTTAACCTTCTTTTTTTTTCTTTCTTTTTCTTTTTTTTTTTAATCTGGGCTCTCAAGGTAATAATAAAATGGTAATTTCATGCCATGTATTTTTCAGTTTACCCAAGCCAGCACTTCATGCTAGGTGCTTCAAGAGTACCTTCAAGTAGCAGTGAAAGATCCTGCTGCACTGCTGTATGCATAGCATAGATAAACTTCCTATGCTGACAGAATATACCATCTAAAGGACAGCAGAAAGACAAGCAAAACTGTATTAACCAAAATCAAGGACTAGATCAGAGAATCTTTTGGCAAAATTATATGGTATATATTATACATGGGTCCTAACAGAACCTATGGACATGAGCTCTGTACATTTAAGAGAGGAATAATAATGTCAGTGGAGAACAAATAATAGATTTATGATATTGAGAACATAAACTGGTTTTTTTTGTAGGAACTAATCATTAATCTGTCACAGTTCTGCTCTACATGGTTTCTTTTGATAAACAATTTTATATGAAAAAAGGTGAAAAAAAAATCATTATTTAAAGTTTATTTTGTCCTTTTTTACTCCTCCAACTTCTTTTCCTTTCCATATCTCTTTCCAGTAACCTAAACAAATCAGATATTCTAATTTACCCACCCCTTCTGTTCACCATTTTTATACAAAAAGAGCACTATTCAAAACAATGCTTTAATATGGGAATGCTCAGAGATTTTCCAGTTGTTCTGACACCTTCTTTATTTTTCTTATTTTCTTTGTCTCTCTGTACTTTCAACAGAAAAGTTTTTCATATGAGCCTACAGTTAAATATATAAATTAGAAACTTTGTGGACTTTATAGTCTTTATTTAATTGATTCTCTTGGGACTTATTAATAAAATTCTTTGATTAAATAGAAAGGCAAAAGCTCTCAAAATTTTCATGGACAAGTAAAGAAGAGTCTTAAGAACAGCCTTATCAGCTTTGGTATGTATATTTGGTCACAGTAATGTGTTTTATGGTCAGCTATAATTTTTTCAGGTTAAGTTCTACATTTTGCCTTACTCAATTTGGTGTTTTGTTTTTTTTTCCCCTCTGTTTCATCAATTCAGTCACTCTTTTTTCTTTTTTTTTCCTGTTTTTTTTTTCTTTTTTTCTTACTTTAGGAGGAATAACAACAATCATAACAAAAGGAACACCTTACTACTTTTGTGGTAATGGAACGTAGTGATTGCAAGATATGTGTTTCCATTAAGGCGGTGCTCCTAGAGGAATGAAATTTGTCCTGATTTTGAAAGATCTGGCCAATAGCTTGTGCAAAGATTAAACTTAATTTGCATCTGGACCATGAAAAAACAGATTTATTAAAAAATTCCCACAAGTTTTTTCTTGATTTTTGTATGTCGATAAGCTTTCATGTTGTTGCCATACTAGAAGTTGACTCTATAATGAATGGCAAATAGTTACTTCTGTGTTATATTGGCAGTTTTACAAAATATTAAGTTTTAATGATACAATTTAAGAACACTACCACTGACAAGCCACAAAGTAATATCTTAAGGAAAGTAGCTCTTCTGCCTGACCTCAAACACTTTCTTGATTTTACTTCAAGAATTCATATCCCTAAAATTGAGGATGTGCATTACCACAAATCAGATTTTAAAATAACCATCATCTTTTAACAGTTTCCCTTTAGTGTGCAAGTCTTAAAATAAAGTGTTTAATTTTCTTTTTAATACTGTAAATGGTGCTAAGTCTTTATAACTGACTTTCAACATCTAGTTCTGCTCTAGCTAGCAATACATCACAGGAATGATAATGTTCTGATAATGTATTACACTAATATATCATCATTGTGACAATATTCTATGATGGATGAGTAATACATCTTCCAGACAAAGATGTCAAATACATATCTGCTTGGAAAAGGAACAGTACCCTTCCCTGTGTGTTATTCTAACTTTATTATCTTAAAACTTTATGAAATGCTCTTAAAATTCTGCTCAAATTATTCATTTGGGCAGCCAACACATTCCCACATAGACAGGGAGTTTGTCACAGCTCTGGGATCTGTTGATTCGACAGAGCTTTTCTTCACTTTCAGTGTGAGAGATGATAGAAAGTAGCTTCCTTTACATGCAACATATGGTGTTGCATAAGGTAATAAATTTTGCCATATAGAAGTTCATTACTGGATTAGAAAAAGAAGACACTGTTTAGAAAGTCGGTAATTGCTGCTTCCCTTCCTCTTCTTCTTCTTCTTCTTCTTCCTCTTCTTCTTCTTCTCAATTTTTCTCTTCTTTTTGGTAAATAGAATTGAAACAAGGTTTTCACATGAGAAAATAGACATGGAAGTGGTTTCACCTTTGCTTTGTCTCTTATGTTTAATTTCATTTCAACAGATATGATTTAACTGACACAATCTATATCTTCTTAATTTAATTCCTTTATGTTTAATTTCTAGACTACTATAATTACATATCTCTTGCAAGACACATCTTTGCTCTTTTTTGACTTTGGCACAGAATTAAGAGTCTGCACAAAATGAGGTTATACAATTACACCAGAAAACGTGCTGTCATTGGATTTTAAGCTACCAACCTGACTAATAGTAAACCTGCTAAAAAAGTGGTGACATAGAAATTTCAGAAACCTTGGGTTTGCCATAGGCTGTAATATTAGTACAGGAAACACTTCTGAAATGCCCGAACTTTCCCCTCTTGTAGGCCCAGCAACAACAGTGAGAAAAGCAGTTTAAATTATTTGTACCAGATATTAAGTCATATTATATAAGAAAATATTTTGAAGAAAAGATTAATTTTAACTAGGTTACAGTCCTCCATGAGTCTTCAGTCTATTGGGATTAAATTATTAATTCTGCTATATATTGATTCCTTTGTAATCTTGCATATATATGAAATGAGAAAACCAGGATATCCAAGAAACTTCTTTGAGAATCTGGCTAATATGGGACCAAGAACCATAAAGTTAGGAGATTATGGTATATCTGAGAAAGAAAACTGTAATGGCTGTAGAAAATAAGAATTGTTTATTATGTTCTTTGAGCCCATCCAATGCCCACTGGGGTATGTCAGGATACTCTCTCTTTATATTCTTATGTAACAGAATGAATCCTAATTATTCTGGTCTGATTTGTCTTTCTATATTGAAAATCAAAGGGAACTGTGCTATATAAAACATTTTGTTCACTAAACCATACTGAAAATAAAGGAAAAACTAAAATGGAACTGAGAAAACAGTATTTTTCAAAGTTCAGTAAGCTAGCTAATGTAAAAATATGCCTAAAAGATAAGTCCGTATTTCAGATTATATATATAGAAACAAAAATTATTAATTAACTTTAAAGACAAAATAAATCTTTCTTAATGCATAGTCTCTTACAAAAATAGAATTTTAGTGGAGGCTAAATGAAAGGTTATATCATATGAATAGAAAACAGTCCTTGCCAATTTTCCTAACTGAAAAGACATTTAATCTATAATTCTATTATCTTATGTTATCCAGTGGTATTATATACTAAACTTATTAAATTTGTATAGTTGCAGCAAGCTTAAATTATTTAAGAGAATCCATATTTCGTTTAGTTTTACATTATTATTAAATTTAGAATCTCTTAAGCAGAACTGAGATCAGGTGCAAAAACTCTCCAAGGAAAGTAACACCTCCTTTGAGAAATGCTTCTTAGAGCTTTTCATTTATAAGGACAAACAATCTGCGTTTTAAAAATGAGCTCAGATCTTAAATCTTATCTTTTACTTTGTATCAAAGCAACAAATTTTTCATCACATTTCAAATTTTATAAGATTTGGATATCTAGTATCAGTATAAGGGTTTAATTATATATTGTTGATCATGCAAAATAATGAGTGTCTACAAGAAATATCAAACAAATTCTACACTCATTAGTAGTTAATGCAATTTGTAATCTTTTCTCAGCAGTTTCAGGGCCAGACCCATAGTGTTAGAACTTTATTTTTCACATTAGTCTATCAAAGATTTTCTATTCAAATTTAGTTGAAATACGCATTTAAAGAAATGGATTTTCATCTGAGTTAGTCTTGCTTAAGCAGTCAATTTTGATTTTCAAAATTGTAAAATTAAATATGTAAATAATAGAATAAAAGATTATAATATTTATATTATTTATATGTCTTCTATATTTACCAGACATTTCTCCCATAGACTTCAATTCTTCTGAAGTTTAGGACCAAGAGATAAAAAAGAAATGAACAAACTAAATCAAACCAAGCCAAACCAACCAACCAACCAAACAAACAAACAAACAAACCTCCACACCAAAAAACCTCCAATATAAATAGTTTTAATGATCTAAGTTTTCATAAATTTGCTATATTTAAGATTATAATAATTTTTTTAAAAAGGTGTAAGGACTGGATACAGGTGAAGGAATTTCTTCCAAATCCTTTCCAGAATTCCTGCCATATCTTTCCCCGTCTGTTTCAAACTTTTTTGCAATCCATGAAGAACTCTTTTAAAGTTATTCCATCTTGGGATGTGCTCATTTGTCACTAAATATTTGAAATCTGCAAATATAAATCGATGCTGCTGTAGGAAAAAAAAAAGAATATAATCATTATCAAGCCATATTTTAGAATTATAATACAGAAAAATCCATTTATTCTATATCTAAGAAAAGTTTTCTACATCAAAATCTTTTCTGCCTAATTTTATTTTAAAGAAGCTTGATTAGTTAAATTTAGAAATATGTGACACATTTTTATAAGTAATTCTAAAAGAGAGATACTATCCTGCCCTTACAATCTAGAATCATTAATCTTTAATACTACTTCTTCCACAAATAGATAAAAGTAAAACAATGGAAAATAAATTGAAGCATTTTTTGCTCATGAAGGCAGTAGATTGTTTTTATTTAAGTTTTAATGACTGGCAATTGTCTCATTCTTTAAATCTCTCTTCTACCTGTTAGAATTCACCTTTTATTTTAATGGGTGTAAATACACATCATTTGCCTTCTGAGTGTTTATATGTCTTTTTTTTAGAAACTGTATATGTTCCTAATTGCAAATTACTTTAGTCACATACAGTATAAAAAAAAGCATTGCTATATACTAATTTGAAGCAGGTGACTTATAAAAATATTCACTATGGGAAATAACATTAACTAGAATAATTATATATAGTGTGTAAATAAATAAACATTTGTGTTAAATATTACGAAATATTAGCTATCTCATAAAAAAAACAAAAAGAAAAAAATTATGGAATATTAAAATACAAATCAAAATTACATAAAGCACCTAGAAAAAAAAACTAGACTTCAAGTTCCTGAAGAATAGAGAATTATAAGTAATGTCAAAACTCAGTTTAAGTGCCATACACTGGAATATACACAAGAAGTTCAATTAGTAACTCAGAGTTTGAGGCAGTTTCATCTTTGCCCCATCACCTGAGGAAAAGATTGGTGCCTATTTTTTATCATGTAGATAACTATAAGGATTTCAAAGCATGATTAAAGGGCGGCAGTTGGGTGGTAAGAATGGGTGAAGTTGGCATTGTTCTGGAGATTTCCATTCTGGAGAATATGGCTACTCAAACCACTTTCCCAGGCTGCTGATTATTATAAAAGTAGACAATATATTAGAATATTATAGTGGAAAGTAGATCACAAAGTTACTTGTGCAGCATAATTTAGGACAAAAATCTTTAGGTCTAAAGAATGGTGATTTTTTTTGTAATAGAAAGTATTCCATATACAGTTTTGGAAACTGCATAGACAGTGAAAAATGCATAGGTGTCTGCGTGTGTATATCAACACTGGTTTCCATGTACAAAGACTTGAAATTTAATGACACAATCCTAACAGTTCAGTGAAATACAAATGAGAATCTATTACTTCTGAAGATATTGGAAACTACTTTTCTCATTAATGCTTATATTAAAAAAACAAACCAAAACTGTAATTTGGATTACTGATAAATAAACTGATAATTAATCACAATTTTTTTTGAATGCTATGTAGTTTGAATACATTTTCAGAGTTATGAAAGGCACAAATATTGTATAATTCCCAACGTATTTAAGGCTACTTTCTTCACCTACATGCTTGCTTGGTGTTTCTTTTCAACACATCTAAATGCCAAAGATCTCCCCTTGAGCAAGACTTTTAGGAGGAACAAGACTTCTTTTGCACTTAGCAAAGTCTGGGTTATTTATGGAAAAAAAGGCAAGGCAACTGTCCCAAAAGACAAAGCAATTGTCCTTTGAAATATATGAGGTCTGAATGGTCAAAGAGCTCTACATAAGGCCTCAGTAACAGAAAATGCAAAAAAATATATGGTTACAGGTATAAAAAACAGCAAGGAGTAGTAGAAGAGTGCAAAGAGGTTGAATTTTATGGCTTCTAATCTACCTGGTGAAATAACATTTTGGTAGTCTGAAGAGTTTAATAATTCCATGTATTGTAACTAATCAGTGGAGAATAAGATCCCTGGCAGGGAGTACTCTGAAATCTTGATGTGTTTATTTCATTAAAGAGAAGATTCAATTTTATATCTGTACATAAGTATTTTTTATAAGAACAAATGTACAGTGTACTATGTAGTTCTACTATCAGAGAATGTAGTAAAAATAATTAAATTCTGGAAGTTGAAATCAAGTAATCTCAAATGCAATGAGCATCTTTCTTTTCCTTTTGAGTGAGTTTTGACCCTTTTAAACAAATGGGTCATGTAAAGGTTAGGCATGCAGGTTTAACTGTGTAGAGTTGTTACTGAGATGTGAATGTAAGAGAATTTGTGTTCATCACTTTCATACTCCTAGCCTTTCAATTTGTATATACTCACTTTTGTCATTGTTGTTTTTTGGTTCCTGTTTTGTTTTTGGTTTTTTTTTCAGCTTGTCCAGCCCACATGTACTGTTTCAACTTTGCTTCACAACATTTCCTCTTTCTCCTGGGACCATTTGGGAAATGAGTCTTACCTTGTTCATGATTTAGCATTCTGAATTCCTTCATTCCCTACCTTGTGCACTGTTCTTTAAAGACCTGTTCCTTTAAGAGACAAATGATCACGAGAATAAGGTATACCTTCCCCACATGGAAGAGTGTTACACTGTAAAACCTAAAACAAGCTTTGGCCCTGTAAATATTTTCATTCATGTATTTATGCAATAATTTTGAAAGAAATAAAATTATTGAACTACCAAAAATCTCCAAGTGCAACACCATAAAAATGCATACATTATTGTGACAATTTCTTGTCACACAAGCAAAAACAACTAGATGTTTATTATAGGTTTTTCAAACCCAATTTTTAAAAAATGAGCTCTCAACACCATGAACTGTGAATTTGTCTTTTTTATGTTTCTGTGAGGGTTTTTTTTGGTATGCACAGCTATCATCAGTTCTTCTGCTTCGCATTACAGTTATGACATCCTCTGCTGTATTGCTTTTTTATAGAAATCCACAATAATAATCCTGAGGCCCAATAGCATACTTTGTACTACAAAAATAGGATCTAGATTTCAAGTTGGATCTTCAAGTTGTCTATTACAAGTCTAGACAAAGCAACAGTTAACCAAATAGCTCTCTCATTTCCTTAAAAGAATATTTACTTGTGTAGGTGGAGATTGATATAAACTCTTCTGTGCAGATTCCAAACAGGTCAGAAAAAAAGAAAAAAATCACCTGTAGACTGGAGTCTGTAAAACGTGATTACTGAGGTATTTTGCCTATAAAAATTTTCAGGAAGTCAGACACACCACTAACACAATCATCTGGCATCCAGGAATACAACTTGGAGTATGGGCCTACCTTTTTGAGAGGAGAAAGAGAAGAACAATCAACACTCTCCAAGAATAATATCATGAGGAAAAAAAAAAATCCCAAACAACAAGAAACCAGTAGGCAAAACCTCCTAAAAACAACACCTAAAACCCCAAATAAAACAGAAAAGAAGATAAAAAACTCCGTGAAAAATTCAGTGTTACAACTGATGTTCCTTAATGTTTTGATACTGGCAGCCATCATTAGGAAGACAGGGAATAAGTAATAAGGCTATGATAATGAAACAGTCTTTTTCTTTCTACAGATTTTCTACACATTCCTCAAGGAAGATGAATTGCAATGTAATTAAGACATTATAAACTAAAAATGAAAATTCAGTCTAAGTAGTCTGTTATGGAATTTGCCAGACTACCTAAAAGTCACAGCAACAAGGCAAGAAAATGTTTTGAAAATAATTTTTCTGCAAAAGCTAAGAGGTGGACCTCTATGGATCTTAATTCTAAAAGTTATCACTGTAAATGTTCATAGATTTACCAATTTACCCAACGTCTCTTACACTTTATCATCAAAAATTTCATCCTCTCAAATTAACTCCAAAGAAATGAGAAAATATTGCAGTCTCATATTGATCCTATCACAAAATAGTACCTATTGTATTATAGTTATTATCATCCTCATCATCATCAATCTCTCTTTTTAGTTTACATTGCAATTAATTACTTGATTTTTATCTCTTAAAAATAATTCTGGGAAAAAATTTTCACACTTGAACAATTTTTAGTGATTTCTATATTTCTATGTGACTTTTTTGTGGTTATACAGGACAGAGGCTCAGTTTTCCCCTTCTTTTTTTCCATATTATCATATTATATCACACATATAAATCCAAAAAAACCGCTTGTTAGTCTTATCATATGGAGTAAGTGATAGACACACCTTGACATCATTCTCTGATCATGTCTCTGATCAGAGTAGTTTAATACTTTGCTATTAAAATATGCATCGAAAAAATTGTGATATAATTTAATGTTCTCACATCACTGCTTGTAAATGCTTTAATCTTCAAAATTACAGTCAGATTTAACAGTTTGATTCATTTTACAGTTTAGCAGCATTTATGGCTGTAATTTACATGGAGGAACCATTTAACAGATTTTTGTTTCCCCCCTCCCCCTCATATCTCTTATTTTTCTTTTGAAAACATGTATCTTATGAAAAACATATATAAAAACTTACACTTATCCTTACTTGCCTTTTAAGTTGTACATTAAAGCTGTGCAGGTTTTCAGCTACATACAGAATTCCCTAAGTTAGAAACTGAATATTCCTCCCACACCAAATCCTGAACAGACGCAGCAGCAACATTCCTTCTATAGTGCTGCAATATGTCAACTGTCATGCAAAATGTACTTATTTGTAATTTTTTGACAGGACAAAAGGTCACAACTCAAACATACTTTATACAGAAGATCTGTTAAGTCTGACACAACCAAACTGGAAAAACTGAACTTACCTTTACTTTATCTTACACCTCTTTCCCTTCATGATTCATCTCTTGATAAGTCTCTGTTATGCAGTCCCTGGTGTAGGCTCACCATGTGTGTAACCCTAAGCACGTCTCAAGATTAAATGTGTTCCAAGGACATCTGTGTAAAAGTAATAGAAGTTTAAGAAAACTCATGTCTCCTCTTCATCTCTTTAAATGTTCGTTGTCATCCAATTCCTTTAACATGAGATCCATCCCACACACTAACACTCTATTTCGGTCTAGCTACTTTGGAAAACAACAAGGAGACATGGAAACAAACCGTCTTCTCCAGCCCCAACAGATAATCAAATGATTAAAAATAATGCCAAATAGAAGTACTGGATGGCAGAAAACGACCCTCAGTATCAAACATTTACAAGATAGTATCATATGACCATAAAAATATTCACCAGCTGTAACATATTTCCAGTATTTTAAGCTCGTGACTTCAATGGGATTTGGATCATTGTTGCAGAGAAAGCAAAATTCACTACACAAGAGAATACACTGCATGATTTTAGGCTGCATTGTTGTAGTTTCTTGTTTGGGGTCACAGAATTTCTCAGCCACCCTAGCATGTTCTCATGACCTTTCTTCAGGTAAGCAGACCAGAGTGCCAGCCCAAGCACATACAAAAGTTTTGAATTCTTCTTGCACCAGTGTGCTAACCAATACAATTAATCTGAAAATAGCGCAAAAGATAAGAAGTCAGTTTCTCCTGAAGCTCAAAAGATTTTGAAGTCTATCTAAGAACACCTGTATTGAAGCACATATAACAAAAAATATCAGTATAAATCACTATGCAGACCTTACCTTTTGCTTTCTCTCCCTGTAGGGTTAAAACAAAAGCAGCCAGAAAAGGACAGTGGATATTATCCAAGAGGACAAGGGGAAATTACCTCGAGCAGCAGCAGGGGAGGTTCAGGTTGAACATCGAGAAGAATTTCTTCACTGAAATGTTGGTTAAGCATTGGAACAGATTGCCCAGGGAAGTGGTGGAGTCACCATCCCTTCAGGCGCTCAAGAGGTGACTGGGCATGGTACTTGGTGCTGTGGTTAAGTTGACAAGATGGTGTTTGGTCAAAGGTTGGACTCAAAGGTCCAACTTTAATGATTTTATGATTCTATGAAGGGAGGAGGATGTTATTATTTATTTGCAAAATAATTCAAAGCTGATATCCTGATTTAAATATCAATATTTTAAGTTCAAGATTTTCACTCTTTGTGCTTACAACCTCATGCTCATAGTTTGAAGGACAAAAGCTGACATTATTCATTCGGTAGGCAAGAACTAGAAAAAATATACCAGAGAAAGCTTTTCCTTGTTTTTCCATCAGATAAAGCAGAGCACTTGATGCATTTTGTAAGACTTGTTTCTTCTGTACCACAATACAGCCAAAGCAATTTAGTTCTCTCTAAATAAAAGTGACTCTATACATCTAACAGATTTCTGGTTGATCTGATTTGGGGCAAAAGGTTACCATGTTCTTCTGGCTGAAAAGCTGAACTCCTGTTTTCACTTCACTAGAATCTTGTTCAGAGGACGTGGTTCAACTGAACTAAAATAAAGGGTTATGATTATGTATACTACATGCACACTCCCTGATTGTAACACAGAGGTGTTCTGAAACTGTTTCTTCTACAACTTTGACCTTAATATTGTGCAATAACATTCTGAATTTCTACAAATCTCAAAAATTCATTATCATTCATACAAGACCTTCACATGGACTTTGAATCATTCCATGTCTTTTTATATTAGCTCATGTTTTTAATTAAGATATGCACGATATACAAAATTTAACTAAGTGTCTTTCAAGGAGCTTTGATGATAATAAAAAAAAAAGCAATGGAAAGGCTTTGCTTTTAATAACTCCAAAATTATATTATTCTGGGATATATTTCTAATGCCTTATTCGTTTTGTGGGGGAAGGAAGGAAAAGGGTCTTTTAGTATTGTTAATTAAGATGAAGATTCTCATTAACTAAAGCAAATGTTAAATGGCCCACGGGAGTGCATAAATAATAGGCTTACTAATAAACTGTAGTATAGGGAAGCTGAGGAAAATAACTTGAACAATGCTTTTGCAAATTTGCTAATTACAATAGCTTTCAGCAGTGCCAATTCAACCTGCAAAGGACTTAAACTGAAATTGTTCTGTTTTCAGAAGTGCTTCAGAATAATTAAATTATTTTGAATCAAAGTTGTTCAACCTGTTTATTAAAATAAAAATAGGCAAAATCGTTGTTAAAATATTGTGGACTCCTGGTGACTATATATTCCATAATTGAAGTAGTCTTTCCTAAGAGGACAGTACTTCTGGAGTTGAAACACATTAATACATTACATTTTATTCTAATTAAATGTAGTGGTTAGTAAGTGTTTTACACTTGCATGAAGATGATTTTGCTATTATGAAAGCTATCATGTGGGAAACAGTGACACTTATGAGTAGTTCTAGCTCAGAATGACAGCTCTATAAAAAGTCAGTCTTAGGCATGGATCTCCTTTATACGAAAACTAAAGGATGGTAGAAGTTTTGCAGCTTTTTTTCTGAAATGTAAAAATGTATCATTATTGCGGGCTAACCCGGTAGGCAGCTGAGCCCCACACAGCCACTTGCTCAGTCCCCCCGCCTGCAATGGGAAGGGGGAGAGAATCATAAGGGTAAAAGTGAGAAAGCTTGTGGGTTGAGATAAAGACAGTTTTATGGGGAAAGCAAATGTGCATGCAAGCAAAGCAAAACAAGGAAGTTATTCACCACTTCCCACCATCAGACAGGTCTTCAGCCATCTCAGGGAAAAAGGGCTTCATTATGGGTAGTGGTCGCTTGGAAAGACAGGCATCCTAACTCCAAATGTCTCCCCACTTCTTATCCCCAGGTTTTATTGCTGTGCAAGATGGCATATGATCTGGAATGTCCCTTGGGGCAGTTAGGGTCAGCTGTCTTCACTGTGCCTCCTCCCAAACTTTTGTGTACTCCTCAGCCTAATCACTGCCAGAAGAGTTCTTCACACTGTGTAAGCTCTGTTCAGCAACAACAAAAATATTGCTGTCTTATCATCACTGTTTTGGTCACAAATGCCAAACAGCACCCTATGAGCTTCTGTCAAAAAAATTAACCTCATGCCAGCCAAAACCAGTAAAGCTATAAAAAAATCATTTAGCTGAAAAATTGTCCAAGTTCCAACAGGTTTGGGAATACAGAAAATAGTAGAATCACAGTAAAATTTTGTTTGAAAATATCTCTGTGGAAATTGTCTGGTTTAACCCCTTCCTCAAAGTAGAGGGGCTCAATGTTAGATCAGGTACTTTTAGGTTTTATCCAGGACAGTTTTGAAAACCCTCAGGCAAGAGTTTTCGGAGTCTCTTTTACAAACTTGATGCGGTGTTTACCCCTCTCATCATGAACACTATTTCAGTGTTCATTAACTCACTATTATTTATTATCATTCATGGATAAATGGATGAATTTTCTAGATACATTTTCCTTTTGCACAACTTATGACTTTAGCCTCTTTGCTATGGCTTTTTATTCTGTGAAGAGACTTTTCTATAACTCACCATAATGAAGTTTAAACCAGCAAGATCCCCCACATCCTTCTCATCTCCAGCCTAAAAAAAAGATCACATCTCTCATTCTTTTGTCATGTATCATATTTTCCAGGCTCTTAACCACTTTAGTACTACTCTATGACTCTTCTCAAATTTGTCAACATCCCTCTGGTTCTGGCAGAGTGCCAGAGGTTCACTTGCATTTCTTTCCTTCCTTCTGTCTTCCTTCCTTCCTTCCTACCTTGTAACTGTGCATTAATTGCTCATTTATATCTGGTTGAGAGTACAGGAACAAGCTTCTCTTCATATGAGGCTTACTGTCAAGGCAGTGGGAAAAAGAGAGAGCCAGCTTCCCAGTTTAGTGATTCCCATTTAAAACTCCTTTTTGGTTGCTATATAAATGACCTGCAGGTCCAAGAAC
>JANRGV010000001.1:72564095-72618282 GCA_024734035.1 Alethe castanea
AAAAAAAAAAAACCAAACCAAAACAAAAAAAAAAGCCCCAAACAATCAAACGAAGAAAAACGCAAAGAAAGAAAACCTGAATCTTGTAAAACATATTTTGCATTATCACATCTGGACTTTTCTTAATCACAACAGATTTCAGTGATCCTATCCTATCTATTTCATCTATCTTTTCACATGTGCATTTAATATACAGATTTTTTCTGTTTATCTGTCAACTCTGTGTAAAAATGTTCCAGGCAAAATATATATCTTATTGAAATGGAAGTCCATTGTAGGCAGTCTGAGTTACCAAAGTTAAAATCCAGCTAAGGAATTATCATAAACAAAAGTATCAAAATTATTTTACCTTTCTATTGGAGGCACAATATAATCATAGTATATTTTGGAGTGTTTTCAACTATGTAAGTATAAATGTAAACATATTTATACTTAATAACAAATCTGAAAACATATATTCATTAATAAAAAAATAAGAGTTTTATCTTTCCAGAAATTCTAGAATTAAATGTTCTTGACTTTGGTGAGTAAAGGTAGCTGCATTAGACTCTACTCATGCTTTGTCTTGCAATAGTCATTTCTGAATGATTCTTGAGATCACAGCTGATAGTCCTGTCAACTTTTGGCTCTCAGAAAGGTTTAGAGTTACCATGGATGCTGAGAACTGTGAGAATGAAGCATATAGATGGATAGACAAATGGAAATTTATGCCTTCATGTTGGAAGATAATGTATAAATGGTGCTTCTTAACAAAAAAAATATTAATAGATTTGTAGAAATCAGTAATTATCTACTTTCTCATTGTAACGTCACAAGTAGATTTTTTAAAATTGTAAATGTCAAAGACACACCAACTCAACTTCCAATCAAATGGATTTATATGATGGGTCAAATTTCAATCATTTTCAGATTAACTTGAACTTGCAGTCAGGTTATTTTAATTTTTTTCTCTAATTAAGTAATATTCAACTGCACAACTGAGCACAGCCTAAAAATGTACTTTTGCCATTGAAGAAAATAATCTGAATACTCCAATCATAAATTGCAATGTCTTGCAATAGGTCATACAGGTTTCAAAAAATCTAAAGAGTTTGAGACTTAGTGTCACTTAAAAAATAATCTGAAATTCTTTGAGGACAAATAGGGTTGGGCTGCTTAATGACTTGGATACTTTAGAAAATAGAACTTCTTGCAAGCTTTCTGATAGAATTTCTGGGACATTTTTGTCAGGGTCAAATTTCATGCTTGAGGTTTAACCTTCATTATTGCACTTTCATGTCAGCAGGATACTGCTCATATAAAAGACATTATATCAGTCTAAAACTAGTGTGTTGAATTCAGCATTCAGTCTCCAACTGTGTGTATTTTTTCCCTGCTTTTTAACATAGAGTTTATTTGCATACCAATTGAGATATTCACATCTCCAACCTTAAGTTATTTTGCTTCATATTTTTTAGTTTTTTTTTTCTTTTGTACTTTTTTCTCACGTCAGCCTTTTCCATTGACTCCAAATCTGAAGCTCATTAGTGGCAGACTTGACCTAGAAATGGGGATGTGGTGGTGGATTAACCTTGGCTGAAGGCAGGTACCCAACAAGACAGTCTATCGCTCCTCCTCAACAGGAGTGGGGAGTAAAAAATTGACAAAAAGCTCATGGGTTAACACAAGGACAGAGTGATCATTCATCAGGTATTATCATGGGAAAACAGACTTAAATTTGGTAAAATTAGTTTGATCTGTTACCCAGCAAGTCAAAATAGGATAAGTGTCTCAAACAAAGAGATCTTATAACACCCATCTTTTACTTTTTTCTGGGTTCAACTTCATTCTCAATTTCTTTACCTACTTTCTATTAGTGGCACAGAGGCATGGGCAATCAGTTCTGTGGTCAGTTCAGCTTGTCTCTGCCACTCTACCTCATCACTATTGTCCCATGCTCCACTGTGGAATTCCTCCCGTGGGAGGCAGTCCTCCATGAACTTCTCCAACATAGGTCCTTACAACAGGCTAGAGCTTTTCAAAAACTGTTTTGTTTTGGTTTTTTTGTTTTTTTGCATAGGTTTCTTCCACATGGTGAAGTCTTCCAGAAATGGACTGCTCCATCGTATGCTGTCCATGGAATCATCTCTTCTGCCTGGACCCTGCTCCAGCACAGAAGGTGCTTTAACATGGAGTCCTCCACGTGCTGCAATGTGAATACCCACTTCACTATGGTGTTCTTTGGACTGCAGGGGCACAGCTGCCTCAGGCTGGTCCTCACAACATTCTTCAGGGGTGTCCCTGACACCTGGAGCTCCTCCTGCCCCTCTTTCTTCACATGCTGTGGTATCTGCGTAAGTTATTTCCCTCATATTGTCTCTCTTCTCTGCCAGCTACTGTTGTGCAGCAGGTTTTTTCTCCACCTTAAATATGTTATCACACAAGTGCCACCACCATTAGCACTTTTTCTATTGAGTATATTTTCATGTAGTCTTGACTGGTAATTTGTACTTCACCTCGATCTCAGAGATTCCTTAAAGTTGTTTTTTTTTTATTACCCACGGCAAATCTTGCCCTAATACCTTCAGTGTATAGTATAATAAGAAAAAGAACCAGAGCACTAAAAGCTCCACTAAAGCCTTCCACAACATTGCTTAATACTTATGAAAGCTCCCTTTGCTTTTGTTTTACTATTCACAGGAGACACTGAGTTAATATTCCCTGCAGTTCTTAATGATGAAGTTACCCTTTAGTTGACTGATGACACAATCTTTGATTTTTATTTGTGCTTTTAAACATTATGGTGAGTCAAAAGAGTTATTTGGCTTCACTCTGTGGGTGCTAATGTCCTCTTCCTTAAACAACTATCTAGCAAGTGGAACAAAATCATTCCTTCTATCAGATGGCCTGATTGGTGAGTTGCAGGAATCCTCGACTGATGTGTAACATAACTTGATTTTCTTTGACTGATCAGTATCTGCATTTCCTAGCACTATTATAAGACAGCAATGAAACCTTATAAGTCTTTTTATCTGGATGGTGGAGAGAGGAGTAATAAGTCTTCAGCTAGCATAGAAAGCTGTACTCTTCTAACTTTAGTGGAAGATGCATATGGTAACTGAAAACCTGAACTTATCATTAAAATAAAACACATTCATAGCATAATCCTGCAGTAAGCCTGGTTTCTGTAAAATATTTCACCAATAAATTTATGGAAAACTGAAACCTTATTTGATAGCAAAGCAAGTTTTGAGAAAGGTCTTCCCCGGACTGAGTTTTGCTAGGATATATGAGGCTGACATACAGTAATCTATACTGTAGCTTTGGAATCCCTGCACTTTTCTCCTGCTCACTAAAAAATAAGATAGTTGCCCATTTCCAAGGTTGTGCTTAATTTCAAGGAATAGCAAATTAATTAATGTAAAATTGCATATGTATATAAATATGTATGTATGAAATACATAATGTAAACTTATATATTTCTCTTCAATCAAATGATCATTTTCATCACAAGAAGAGTAGAATTTTTCTTACAATCCAGTCTGCTACAGAAATATCCACTATTCAGACATAGGATTTACCCATTCTTAGAATCCAACATATTTTGAAGATGTGGGCAAATTACAATGTGCTCTACAATTTCCATTATGATTTTGATAATATTAGTAAGAGGATCTAGGATAAGTTAAGTATCATTGCTGCTCTCTTTTTAAGTAAAAATACATCTTTCACAGTGTAAATCTACTGCAACTGATTTTTTTTTTTTGTTGTTCACATCAGTCAACATTTTCATCATAAATATGGTTTCATATGATCTTTATGACCATTATATTTGCTTCATTCTCTGAAGCATATTCTGGATGAAAATGTTTGCTGTTTTGCTGCTTTCTTTCTTTTTTTTTTTTTCATTTAAAAAGAATAAGCAAAGACATTTTAATTTGCTTTTATATTTCAGAATGTGGAAAGCAGAAGTGCATCCTTCATCACCAGACATTTCTTTTTGGTTTCAGTAATGGACAAGAATTTTGTAAAAGTTTTGATCAGTCTCATTTAGTGTGAAGAATCAGTACACGTAGTGATCCAAATTCATCTAGGCAAGACGTGTCGCAGATATCTATCCCTAACTCACAATGTAGGGACAAATCTCATATATTCAAAAAGTATGATGGAATTTTTTGGTAAACAAACAAATTTGTTGTTAATGACATTAAAGACAATTATTAAATGCCACAATATTGTTTAAAAATGAAAATTGTTGGGTTTTGAACAAGATTTTTTTAGACAGTCCAAATCTCCCTGCAACCAATAGTGTTTATGTCTATTACTTTCTATATAATAAATTATCTTCATGGTCCCAGTCAAAGGAAATCTTGAGCATGAGATAAATTTTAGTGTATTACTAATATATTGTTAAATCATACAGACCTTTGGGAGCTTCATCAGCCACAATTAAGACATGAAAATCTAGATTTTTAGAGACAAACTGGTTTTTTTCAGAAAATTTTAGGCATTACACACCTATGAATCATTTATCTTAAAGATCTACTGAATCATCCACTGTGTGAAATTTTGACTGGAGCTTGGAAATACATGTTTAGTAGAAAATAAGGTGATGTTTTACAGAATGTATGCTCAAATGCTACCCAAGATAATTATATTTGCCTTGCTTCTTGCATTCCATGAAGCACATTTTTCTTTTAATAATTTTTTTTTAAATTTCCTGTTTCTAGCATCAAAGGTCCCCTGTATTTTCAAACGGTGAAATGAAGGCACATCCTTTCTTTGTGCTTTTTGTCTAATCCTACATGGTGCTGGTTTCAATAAACTTGTAACACACATTTTGGGATACTGGGGGAAAATCAAAGATCATACATGCTCATATATATAGATACATGATTAAAGATGAGAGTACAGGCAGTAAAATTCCTGTAATTTAGAACTGTACAAGATGATTTATATTATTAGATATTGTTATTACAGGAAGCATCAGCAGTGTAGAATTGTTATGTTATAATTTATCTGTGACTAGAACAGTTGAAATATCTTGTGATAAACATAAATAATGTTTCTATGAAAATAAAGAAGCACAGCTCTTGAAAAATCTTTCCAATAAGGTAAATTTTATAATATATTTCCATAATGGGCATTTTGACTAAGCCTTCACAGAGATAAATAAGAGTAGTGACACACAGGGCTTCAAGTTTCCTGGAATAGCTGTTTCAGATCTGGAAGTGTGTGTATATATATATATATCTATATATATATATAGATATATATGTGTGTGTGTGTGTATGTATTATTTATTGTCTATCATGTATTATATATTATATCTGTTTTATAATCTGATATCCAGGTGTGACTTCTGATTATTGCTGTACCAAAACACCTGGTCTCCCTAAAACCCTTATGTCATAAATCCAAAGTCCTAAAAAAGCACATCTACTCTATGAAGGTATAGAAAGTCAGGAATTAAATTTGAGCACCAGCCTCTCATCTTCTACCATTTTATTTCTCACTAAGGGCCAGCTGTGAATGTCTCCCATAAGACTAAATGAGTAGAGTTTGGAGCATACTATATTTTGGAAATCCTTGCTTCAAAAGGTCCGTATGTAGGACTGCACTAGTTTTGTATTCCTTCATGTTGTGGTCTTCTGGCACTTTTCTGTCACCATCCCTCTGCAACATCATTCTCACCCTCCCTTATATAATACACTTTATAGGACCATCCTCTAAAGGTGTTTTCAGGTCCATTCTATAAAATATCATTCTGAAGGACTAAAAATTATCCTTGAATTATTTCAGACAAGTTGAAATGAAAAATATAAAGAACAGAAGGCCACAAAAACATGTGATATATGTGTCAATGCTACAAGAATGCTCTACAAGATCCATTGAGGATTCACAGCTCAAGTTATTTATTGAGCAAGTGGCTAGAACAGAGCTCTAGAAGGCGTCAGGTAGATATTAAGCTGTCTCTACCACTTGGCCTTCGGGCCAAGCCTAACTTTTATTCAGCCACAGAATATTGGGATTCATATAAACTAAAACTTTCTAGTGGTACTGATGAAAAGTAAAATAGAACCAGAAAATTTTACTTACATATGGTAGTGATATGAAAGCAAGTTATTTTAAGCAATTCCAAAATCTAGTAATTTCTGAACTGTTTAATTTGAATAGGAAAGCAGTAAGAACTTTTTCTTTCCTTTAATTAAAAATCAATATTTAGTAAAAAAAACCAATTTGTGTAAAATTCCATCAGCAAAAACCCCCAATAAATAACTAATTTGGTCAGCCATGGGTGAGCATTCTTCTGTTGTATTCAATAACAGATTTCATTTTAAAAAATAATTTAAATACACTATAAAGATTATTTTTATCCTTTTGTTGACAAGAGCATATTTTACTTCTTTCTTTCTATTTTATATTGTTAATATGAAGAACTAGCTAGGCTCTGATGGCAAGAGTTATATTAAAAAAATCTACAGTGTTCACTAATGCTGCCTTGGTTTTGCTGTGTGTTCAGTATTGAGGATGGAGGTAGTGTTGCACACTTCTATTTGGATCTCAATAAGAAAGATACAGAGGCAAATAATGTAACAAGATATCTATTTCAGAAAGAGAAAATAATGCTAGGAATATTAATAGTGACTAAATCATGCTTTCCTTCAGATGCTGGCCACCTTGAGTTAACACAGCATCAGACAGCAGAGAGAGCCTGGATAGACCTTCCCATTGTGCACTGCTCAGATCCTGCCTATGAAAATATTCAATTTCCCTTTCACAGCTTCTTTTATCCTGTGTAAGAAAATCATGTATATTCTCCTGATAGGCTGGTGTCTCATTTCATCTCATATCACCTATCAGTGCAGGCTGCTGTGTGGCTTCCAGGAGATGGTCCTGCCGCAACTCCTTGTACAAAATAAGCCTTCTAAAAGAAGTCAAAAGCCAATGTTTTTTAAGATACACATTTTTCAATCTGTCCTTCAAAGTGCAGAAATACTATTGATACTTTTAGAATTTCCTAGCAATTATGTATGCATGCTTGGACTTAGCAGTACTGACTTCCAGAATTATTTCATGTCTTCCTCCTGAGTCATTTGTATTTATTACCATCTAACTACAGAAAAATTTGATATCAATGCAATAATGTGTACCAGATACATCTAGTTATGACTCTATTTCATCAAGCTTATGAGTATTTCATAGTTTTGTACAGCTATGATAAAAAATGTAAGACATTATAGAACAATGACTATTTTGCTAACAGAACTGCTTTATAAATTGGGCCGATATTGGGAAAGTGTGCAATATTTTGTAAGATATTTCCTTGTCAAACCTGCCTTCCCTCTGAAATACACACACACAAAAACCCTACACCAATAAGGGAGGATTTTAGTACCTTATGAAAATAAGCCATTCAGAATTAATGGAGTAACTCCTTCTGTTTGGGTATAGATATTTCAGCTGTACATTTTAGAGCCCTGCAATTCAAAGAGAGGTAGATCATGCAACCAAAAAGACCACCACCTGTATTTGATAACACTTTAACTAGAATTCTTTTCAGCTCCCATTTTTGTGCTAGGACATTTATGTGTCTTCATGTTTTATGTCTTTATGGTTTATGTTATTTCCATCAAAATACATTCAGATTTCTTTTTTAACTATAATTATTGAGACTATAAGCATCTTAAAAGAAAAATATTTACAAGGTGTTACAATATAGAGGAAGCACCAGGTCTTACTACAAAACCATTTTCAGTTTAATTAGATGCAGTAGGCAAGGCAAACATATGGAAAATACTCATTGACTTGTGTGCAGTCACAGAGATTGTCAAAGTAAAAGTTTGATTTAATGATATCCAGCTTTTCTCACTAGTCAACACAGTAGAAGTTTTTTTGAGGACTCCTCCAGTGCAGACACAGTTGGATGCAGAGCTGTAGTGGTAGAAGCCAGCTCCTCACTTGTGTCCATTATATAATAGACCCAAAACTATGATTCTACAGCAGCTGCCATATGCTGTCACTGCCAAATCAAGAAATCCAATTCTCATCTTACTCCCCCAGAGCTGGAGAGGCAGATGACCAGTAGGAGTAGGCTTGGTGTCAGTATTATTCTTTCTCTTGAGTGATACACAAGCAAAGACTCAATGTTGAATGTCATAGCCTTAAGCTTTAGACCCCAACACAGTATATAGAATTTCCATGAAATGTTCTCTTTCAAATATTGCTCATGTGGTATCAAAGGAAACATTTGCTCAACTTGTTGAGATAATAAGCATAAGGGGAAAGTTCTCTTCCAAATATCTCTCTGGATTCATAATGCATGTCAATAAATGTAACTCTTACTTCTATAATTTATTACTTCACACCAATAGAGGATTTGCTGCTAAATTATTTTCTTAAGCTTTCTTAATTCACATAAATATGAATATATATAAACCAGGCACCCACAGGGGAGAGGATAAAAAATAAATTATAGATATTAAAGGAAAAAAAAAACATTCCAGTTTTCCAGAGTTTCACAGAACATATATATTTTTAAAAATTGAATATAAAGACACCCATTCATGTCTGCCTAGATTTTGTTTGATTTGGAGCTAGCTGGATTTAAGAGTAGCTTTTACCTCAAATTTGCGAGAAACAGGCTGCTTTTAACTTGTAACTAACTGCAGTTATCTTTGCAGGGGTTTCTGAATAGTTAATTACCACTGGAAGTAATGCTCAGCTAGAACACACCTCCTTAGGCAAATTTCTCCAGTGCAGGTAGAGGAGGAACAAATTGACTGTTTCATGGACTATAGTTCAGTTGCCCATATGGCCAAAGGCATGCCAAAGGCCAGAAGCTGCAGGGATCTGAATTCCCATTTTTCTGTTCCAAATGACGACAGTCAGAAATGTTCAAAAAGCTGGGATGTAGCAACCAGGAGTTTAATTATGGCAAGGGTATACTTCTGTTTTTAAATTAAGTAACATTTATTACAGTACTTGTGTTCATCCCTTTGAAAGCTTTTTCTTTCAATAGCAACATATGCAACTGAAATAAAAGAGGTCAGTTGGGAGACTTTCAGTAAAATGTTCCTTTGTGGTTCCTCAACAACAATACAAAAACTGGAGCGGTATCTGTGTTGAAATGTTTGTTCTTCTGGTATCTCATTGCTGTAAGACTTCTAGGCCCAATTAAAAAATTTATCTGAGAGATAATAAAAATTTCTACAAGATAACCTAAGGATGTAAGAATTTGACCTGTGATCTGGACAGAAAAATACAAATACAGCAAGAAGGTAGGACATCTCACCCAGAATAATTTTTGACTCTTCCAAAGGTATGTTGTTACACTTTTTAAATTCTGTTGCCAAAGCTCATGTTTCTAATTCCAGTAACATAAATGCAGTAACTGAACAATTACTAAAAGATGGTAGACATTTAAATACATTTAAAAGGATGAATCATTAAAATCAATGTTTGGAGGCCAGTTATCACAATTCTATTGATCTAAAAATTGAAAAACAGCAGCTTTTCCTTGAATTCCTTTTTTTCATTCCATCACAGGACAATGAAAGTATAAAACCACTAGAACACAAAAACAAAATTGTGCAGACTTTGAAATTAAACAACTTAATCTTGAGGAAAGGTAAGTACTTTCAAATACTTGCACAGGATCTGGTGCCTAATGAAGTATTTGACCAAACCTATATTTCATCAAAGAGAAGAAAATAGATAATATTTTTATTAATATCAATTAATTATTAATCACCTCTGTATTCTGAACACATGGTAAGTCAATACTGTTGATCCCCAACTAAATCTCTCAATACCCAAACTTCTTCCAATCCACATTTTTAGACAACAGACATCCTAATCAGAAATTTCTTGTCAGGAAGAAAAATCCATAAGCCACAGACAGCAATTAATTTCATGATGTTAGAGGTGGGAGCCTTGTGGCTGTCAGTACTTTGAATAATATCACTCTGAAAACCCATCAGTGTCACATGAATTTCAGAGGTAATCTGAAAACTGTTTTACAAACTGGTAC
This sequence comes from Alethe castanea, assembly GCA_024734035.1. NCBI lineage: Eukaryota > Metazoa > Chordata > Aves > Passeriformes > Muscicapidae > Alethe > Alethe castanea. The sequence continues at coordinate 72,574,108 of JANRGV010000001.1, forward strand.
AACTTATAAATTCAAATATATCTTAACATAGCTTTTGAAGAGATGATAGCAAACCATATTTTTATCAGTTTTAATTTAAGTTAGACAGATTTCAACTTTTCATTATTATTTTAAGGAAAAAGTACTTACATGTGTACTTTTTGTGTCTGGCGCAGTAGACTTGTGCACAGCTAAGTGGTATAGCAGGTCACTGACCATTTCCCCTTGGAATACAGGACCTTTGCTCTGCTTCCTGGGCCTGTCTTCCAGCTCAGAGTACCTCAAAAAGAACTGGTCTTAATATTAAAACCTAAGAAAAATAAGTCATTAAGTACCTTAGTCTTTTTTTGTCATTCTGGAAGTCCAGGGTAGTCATTCTGTTGACTCCCCTCCTTATTTCCCAGGAATCAAAAACTATCAAGACAGCCTCCAAGCATCACGTCACTCACTAGTCCTTCTCCATTCACAAACAGGTCCAGCAGGCACACCTTCCCTAGTTTGCTAGCTCACCAGCTGTCTCAGGAAGTTATTTTCTACACACTCCTAGATTCCTACTCTGGGAACCTCCTACACAGTTTCCTCTCTGCTGTGATGTATTTCCAGCAGACATTTGGTAAGTTGAAGTCCCTCATGAGAGGTCATGAGACTTCTCCCAGCTCACAGAGTATTTCTTCTGCCTCTTTATCTTGGTTGGGTGATGTATGACAGACTCCCACCAGGATGTCTGCCCTGTTGGCCTCACTCCCTAAACACTTGGCTTTCATCACCATCATTAAGCTCTAGACACTCAAACCCCTCTCTAATATATAGGGCTAGTCCACAGCCTGTCCTTCCTTACCTTCTGAAGTGTTTATAGCCATTCATTGCAGCACTCCAGTTGTGAGAGTCCTTCTATCATGTCTCTGTGATGACAATTCATGATAGTTTTCTTGCTGTCCAATGTCTTCCAGCTCCTCCTGTTTGTTGCCCGTGTCTGTGTGCATTGATGTTCATGTCAGGGAGCTGGGGGTCAGAAAATTATCAGTATTTCCTGTCTTTTGGCAATACTATTTTCTTGTGGCAATACTATTTGTTGCATTTTTCTGACTTGCCTTTAAGATTTTAAATGGTAGGCTTAACATGCAGAAAATTTATATTTTCAGGCATTTTTATTGACAGTAGTTAAAAATTAGGATGGATTTTAAAGCAGTAGATATGGTACATAGTTGCAAAAACTGGAAGCTGATATAGTAAAATGAACTGGGCAGCATGTAAAAATTTCCAAAGAAATTATTAAAATCAGGAACTTATCTCTGTTATGGCAGTATCTGACTACTGTTAAGAGTTAATATTCATGCTCCTTAATCCTATATGAAGGGAAATTTTGAAGCAGAACCATAATCTCTATGAAATACTGAGTGACTTCCATTTGAAGTGCAGTGAAAGTTACTGCCAGAACTGCTTGTCTGAGAATACATCAGAGATTTCATACAACTTTATCACTAATTTTGTTAATAACGTAATTTAAAATTGGTCTAGAAGTGATCTACTCATCTCACTGTCACCAAATAGGTTTGATGTGGATCATGTATCTTCTTGACAGAAACTTGTCCAGCCAGGTCTCAGTCTTCGAAATACAAAGATCATAAAATATTCTAGGCAAATTATTATTGTGTTGACCATTTTTACTTATATGAAGAGAGTTCACATTTAAATTCATTGTTTCTCGAGGGGATTAGATGTAGACCTAATCTGTAGGAGGCTATAACTTTGGAAGTTATTCATATTTCTTTGCAGAATGTAGTTCTAGATAAACATCCTCCAAACTGTCCATAAAAGGTTGCATAATGAGCCTTAGGCTGTAGATATTCACCATCTTCTGGGCCACTTCCAATAGTAAAACAGCACAAAAACATCTTTGATAAAAAAGATAATTAATTTCTTATAGAATCTGATTTTTAACCTGTGGACTGAAATATATAATGTTTGAATCCTCTTGGGCAAAGAAAAAAGAAAGAAAATGCTGAATTCATGGAAAAATGCAATGTTTATGACTTTTAAATAAACCCTTCTCCCAGAACTTTTTAGGATAGGAAACAATTCAGAGACATGGAAATTCATTGTGAATATCTGACTATCTAAATGATACAAAGATTATTTTTTCCTTTGGAATTCCCTCTGCATTTTCTTTCTAAATCAAATATTTGTATAGCATCCATTATTTTAGATTCTGAAAAATACTTTCATGCAACTGCCAAAATCCTGATAGCTCCTCTCTTGAACAGATGTAGTAATTGCTAGAAATTTCCGGAGAGAGTCAATTCTCCAGAGATTTCCTATGTATTTGCCAATTAGTATGGATAGGTGGATAGGCAGCCAAATTTTTGTGATGTTTATCTGAAGCCTATCAGTGAGCCTGTAGTGGTTCATCCATTGCTAATGAGAGAATTAAATTTACACAGATGTATGTATACTATTGAGAATATTATTGGTAAAATCTATACCACTCAGAAGGCAGGGTCCACTTTTTCATTAATTTCAATGGGACCAGAATTTAATCCATTGGACAAAAGCACTTCATATAGCAGATGATTCAAAATGAAGCTACAGGCTGCTGCTGCCTGTGCTAGAATTCTGCAATCCTTCAGGAAAATAAAGTACATTATAGGAACACAATGGTGAAAATCTTTCAAATTCTCTTTTAACTAACACATTAGGGAGTTGTATATAAAATGTATATTTGACAGCTGCAAAGAAATTCTGTTTTACTTAAATTATGTCAATAGCAGGTATAAATAAAACTATATCTGGAGTCACCAAGTAATAAATTATAAATAGAGGAGGTTTTTAATCTTCTCACATCAGTAAATTTTTTATCATTTACCAAAAAGCTACAAGCTCGTTTGACGTTTTGTTTCACTTATCCTTATTTAACTTCTGGATGTTAATTAATAAAATCAGCTACTCTCCAGGCTTTCCTAAACATTCCAAAATTTTGTCTTGAGTATTTAAACTGTTTCACTCACTTGGCCTTGGAAACCTTTTTTGTCCTATTTTTGGACACATAAATTTGTATTCACTACACTGCAGATTTATACAGCCTATTCTCATTATACACTTTCTTCATCTTCAAACCTCTTCCTCCCAACCAGCTTGAATCCACTAGTTCAACTATTGCATGCCTTTGCAATGCCCTTCCATATGAGATCACGAACAGTGGATTGGCTGTGTTTTCCAGTCAGAATTAAAACTCCATTCGTTCAGCTTGACTTATGCTTAGTGACAGCTCTGTGTATTTCTCGCTGTGATGTGAATACATGAAAGACACAGTACAAAGATGCACTGAATTATACTGGGTTGTGTGGGAAATGTGATTGGAGTAATTACCAGTGTGCAAGTTTTTATCCTTGTTTTCATTAAAGTCACTATTATGCCAATGCCAGAGATAAATAATAGAATTATTTTATTAGTGTCTGTCTTGTCTAAAATTTGAATGACAAAAAAAACCAAAACAAAACAAAAGACAAAACCCAAAGAAGCAACAATAAAGGAGACTAAAAATATAATGTAAAAATCAAAAAGGCACTTCTTAACAGAGCAAGTACAAATGTCACAAATGAAGTAAGATCAAATATGTGGTAGTAATTATTCTTATTTTATTAAGTCCAGTTCGTTATATAAAAAGTGGGAGATGCTTGTAAAAAAGATAATCAGACAAAATAATAATTTTTTTGTGCCATACTTTATGTTGAACACTATGTTCAATTTCCTCTATGGTCTAGAGTACTTTAGACCACGTTACATTCCATGGGCCAACTTGACTAAAACATTTCACATATATGTATGATTATTTTCTATTTCTATGGTATTTGCAGAAGCTTTAGGTTGAAAAAAATCTGTCTGAATTAGTTCCAGGCAAACTATGGGTTTTCTTAGGCTGTATATCACATAGTTAAAATTATAACTATTTACTGTTAGCTGCTATTTTTTTAGTATTGTTAACATTTTTTTTCACATTTTACAAGTGTATTATTATGTTGGGTTTACTACTTTTGTCTCTGGAGGACCTATAACATTATGGCATGCTTTTTATTTTCCATAGTCCTTCTCCAGCTATTGGGTAACTACCAAAGTTTGAGCTATACTCGCAGCTATAGACTCATTATTCCAATCTGGGAATGTACTGTCCTTTTATGGATGATGCAATTATATTACATAATGATTCACAGATCACAACACTTCATCAAATGCTCTATCCACAGACATAGACAGGCTGTTTAGAATTAACACCTTGCAATTTATGACTATATCTATTTCAGTATCTTCTACATGTTTGAAAAATTAATAATTCCTCAAGGGGTTATTTTCCTTATATGGAAGTAATGATTTAATAGTTTGTTCCAATTCAGCAATGTAACTTTAAATGTATTCTTTTAGACTTTTCCAAATTGAAGATAGTCTGAAATTTAAATCATTTTTAACTGGTCTAGCTCTATGGAAGTTAGTGGAGTTAGGCTAATTTTCACTGGTTCAGAATAAATACTTACGGTTTCATTCATTAAATTATCAAAACATGTTGATTTTGCAGAGTGATTAAAATTAGAAGTTAATACATTTTGACAGAAAGGAAGAGAAATTTTTGAGAGTTTGAAATCAGCACTTTGCTTTGAAACAACTCAGCAATGACCAATTGCTGCAGGAAAGCACCAAGAGGAACACTTATAACAAAAATTTATTCTCTGGGATGCAGTAAAAAATTAATATTTAAATTCTACTCTTTGTTAATGTCATTATTTAATGAACTTGGTAATAATTAGTCCCATGGAGTGTCCTTCACACTGAATGGCAGTAGTGATGAGAGAGTCTCAGCACAAACAGTAATACTATGAAAATAGTCGACTTCTTATATAAGTAGAAGTAACACTGTCAGAAATGTCATTATAACATTGTAGTCTGGGAGTGCCATATTCAGAAAAACCTGTTTCTTAAGTGACTATAGCAGCACAATTGATTCAGTATTCAAAATCAGTTTAAAATAATTTTAAAATTAAGCATTGGTCATACAGAACTGCAAGATATTGACAGTGAAGTGTCATAACAGTCAGAATTTACTTTCTCATGCTCTCACTATTCTAAAACTTGCAGCTATTTAAATTGTAAAATACCTGTAATACTTTTCTACTAATGCTTTTTTCAATGAAAATACAGATTTGTGAAAACAAACTAAAAATAAGTTTTTCATTTCATTTGATAGGAAATGCATAAAAAATTCCCAGCAAAATTCTCAGAAATAATGAACAATGTAGAACAATATTTTAAATATAACTGAAGTATGCTAGAACAAAATAAAAAGATGAATTCTTTATAAACATTCCAAAGAGTGATTAGAATATTGAGATTCATAAGATTTAATTCCTTGAGCCTCTGGGAATTTCATAGTCTCACAGGTATCTAAATCACATTTTAAAACTTCCCTTAACCTTAAAACTGTAAGTGAAAGTTGGTATACTTTCCAAATCATTTAATGCATTTGAAAATGTTACTTCTGCCTAAAGAAATTCCTGGAGTTATTTCATTACAAAGACTCATTCTTTGACTGCTTCTTTTTTATAATGTAGTAACAAAAAAGAAGAGAGAAGATGTAGGTCTCCAAGTTAATTTCAAAGTTAAAAGGTAGATTTTCACTTCCTTATCAGCTGGACATAAAAATTTCTGCTGATCTTTGACAACGTGAATCTTTGAAGTATATTGCCTATTATTTTCTTCATTCACAGTAAAAACTGAAAAGTGCATTAGCTGGTGCTTTCATTTCCAGTATGTGATTCCAAGTGCAGAACTCAGTCTTATAAAGATCTGTAGTTGCTGATAAGAATTAACAATGTGAAAGATATTCTTGGCCCGTAGTTATGCAGCTTTTTATATTTCATGTAAGATACAGACAAGAATATGCCTTGTTCAGTCAAGTATTTGATTACTAGGCTGAAAAGCTGTTACATTAGTATGGAAGGTAAATGATAAGATTCAGACCTTTCCAGTGAACAGAGGAAAAGGATGAATCAAAACAAACAGCAGGCTGCTCATCTCCTCTAACCAAAGGAAAAAAACCACATCTATGTTAATCCAAATACAATGTAGACTGATAAACATATAATCTCAGTAGACAAGATATAACCTTTCTTTTAGAGCTAAGGATACAGAGGAGGAGAGAAAAGAACAATAGCATAGATTATGCAGTGTTTATAATTTTTATATATACATAGTTGAAGTTAAGAAAATGAAAAATGCATGAAAGCTATGTCTTCTTTTGTGGCAGACATTTCCTTTGCTGATTTCAGACAAGGGAATCTTGTAATATGTGAAACTCCAAATCCTACTCCAGAAATTGAATTCACTAGAGCATAGAGGATTAAGTAGGACTGAAGTGTGATCACCAGAAAGGAGCTCTGAAAAAGACTTAGGAGCAAAGAAAAAAAGAAAAAATCAATTTCTTGATGCTTAAAACATAATTAGTTGATTCCTCTCTCATTTTTTCCAGAAAATAAAAGCAACCTCTGCTCTGTCCAAAAATTGCAAAACTTTTCTTTAATGTCTCAATTCCTTGAATGTTGGAGCTGATTTTATTTCCCACTTACCTGCATGGCACACCAAATTCAAATGATAGTCAATCACAGAGCAAACTCTTTATAGGCCGGTACACCTGGCCATGTGCAGTCCAGCTCCCAGCTCTTTACCAGGCAGTGCTTCATACAATGTGTTGGGCTAAACACACACTCACTACTATGCTGAAAACCTTAATTTTGTGTAACTTTCTACTCTCTGAAAGTCCAGACCATGCCATCAGAAAGTAAACACAGTGTAATTCCTGCAGTTGAACAATTGAGGCAACAGAAAGAGGAGTCTGATGTGTATGTATAGCTATGCTGATTAGTTATAGGAAATAGAAGCCAATGCCACAAAGAAAAGCTGCATTCTTTCTCTGATGATTCTTTTCTGGTAGAGCCAATCTGATCCCAAATTTTGGCTGTTAGGAAAAAGACAGTATTGGAAGACAACTTACTTAAATCTGGACTGATAATGGCAGAAGCATTGTTCTCTGACTTGAGAAGAATGTCAAGCAAAAGATTGCAGGAAAAATAGACATTTAAGATACCTAAGGAAGTACTATCTTCTGTGTTTGTACTAATAGCTTGCATTTTTTCTTAGGATTTTATTTCCCAGTTTCCATATACCTGAAAATAATTGAAAAAAACCCCAGATTTTCAGGAAGTCACTATTCACTATTCACCTTCAAAACTCTGGGTCTGCTAAGACCTCTTTTTCCTTTCTTTTAAATGAGAAAACCAAAAAGAGAGACACCATAAATCCTTCTCTTAAGTTTGGGAAGAGATGAAAGCTTTCTGGTAGGGTATGGTGGGAGGAATTTTATTTCTGTATTATAATATAGAATGTCATGTTTACATTAGAAAATGAAGCACAGACAGGATAAGTATCTAACCAAAATAAGAAACTTGTTAAATAAACAGGTTCCTAGTGCTTTTCCTCACTCCCTCAACTCTAAACATTATATCATGTTTCTCTTATGGCTAAGGCAAAGGAAATGAAATCATTATGTATTGAAAGAGTGGGAGGCAGGAGTTCACAATTTTTTATGACTGCTACAACTAGAAAAAAGTCCCCATTATACTTCTGATTCATTTTCATGATCCATTGGCCAGCTGGTATGAGAAGCACCATTAATGAAGCATGAGATTTCATGCAGTTTGGCCACCCAGCAGGAGATATGCTTCACCTTATGCTGATTCTCTTTTTACTGAGCTCCCACAGCCAGGAAAGTCGATGTGTTAAGGACATACTGGAAAAAAAAAAAGTATATATAATTCAGGCTTCTTTGGATATTACTGACAACTATCACACTGCTTCTTGGAGTGACAGCTTTCAACAGAGCATTGCCCTGTGAAATAGACTACAGAGCCACACACTGTGAAAGGAAAAGTGTAAAATCAAAGGAGTTTTGTAGCAGCAGCCATTCAGTGAGGTTTTAGGTATTTTTAACAAAAGCAATCCAGGACATTTTCTTTCCCATAAGATGTCAAAACTGGAAGCAAATTATATTTTATACGTCTTAACTCTCAGAAAAATCATTAAAAACACATGGAAGCATTTTTAAAGAAGACTCTCACATTTACATGAACATGACTGTATGGACCTAAGTGCTGGAGTTTTTTAAGCATGGCATTGTACATATTATCTATATTTTCCTCCTAAACCAACCTCATTATAGAGGAAACCTCTTTGATGCCTCTGCACAAAAGGTATGAAATAATGACCAAAAGCCTAAATCTGGTTCAGCCCCCAAGGCTCTTAGTTAAGTATTTCACTATTGCCCTCTGCATATCCTGGTCACTTAAGATAGAGGATGAACTGAAGAATTTTGTTGAACCATGTATGAAAATCAACAAATGACCTCAAAGTATGTTCTTATTTAATTTTGGTATGCATTTCCATTTTAACATCCCTAACTTGAATTTTCAAAATGCTGCTGAATTAAATACTTCTAAAACTGTAGTAGAAAAATTGGCAAAGGATATCGCTGAGGTGGGACTGGGCAGCAGCTACACTTCCCCAGTTTTACACATCAGATTTCAAAGTCAGGAAGGCACCATTAATTACTCTGTTCATTGAAATTGGAAGAGAGGATGATCAGCTCTTTGTAGGACTGACTTTTAGTGGTTCAAAGAGCAATAGAAAAATATAATCGCATTACAGTAAGAAATTCTAAATATACTCTAGGCTATGACAGAGATTATTATAAATAACTCCTGTTATTACAGAGATTAAAGTTTGGGTCAAAAGGAATCCAAAGAGAAAACAGCAAGAAACTCTATAAAGTTGTGTTAATAAATAATTTGGGAAGATATACACATCCTAGTAAAAAGTAAACCTGTTCTTTATGTTACTCTATGGATATCTGTTATTCTCGGACCTCCATTTACTCTTTATAAGAAATATTATACGCAATGTATTCCTATCATTTTTGCAGGTAATTTATTGAGGGTCAAATATTATATATTTTATATGTAATTCATATAGTTGTTTCAAAACAACTCCATTGTTCTTTGGTATGACAATCCTGTACATAATTTCTCCTCCCTTTTAATTCTGCTGTGGGATATAGAAGCTTAAGGCAAAAGAAAAAGCTTGAAAAAAAATTAGCATCCTAAATTCTCGCTAGGCAGAGCAGAGTGAAAAATTTATAACAATAAAACCAGACTAGCTTCAAGAAACAACAACAAAGTCTAATTCTCTGAGTAACTGAAAACAGAGAAATTTGAATTGTTGTATGTGTCTTTTAAAGATTGAAATGTGTGAAATTTAATATTATTATAAACCACAGCTAGGTCATTTGGAAGTGATGAAGTCATATTAAATTTGAATAACTAAAATCACAAAGATACATTATAGAACCACAGGAAGCAGTGATGGTAATTAAGTCATAGTCTCATCTAAAGATTTCTGAACAGCTATTAGCTACAGTACTTCCACCCTGATGATTTTTTTTTCATTTTTTCCCCCTTCCTTCCTATAAAGTCAAATTGTGCCAAAAGACTTTTCCAAGTTAATTTCTTGCTGAGTGAAGCACACTCACAGGCTGGTTACATTTTTGTCTCTCCATTTTTGGGTACCACTCACCCCTCCAATGTGTTGAACAAAGTATTGAGTCTGAAAGTATAAAATGTAAAATTATAACTTCCATTTCATACACTAAAATACCAGGGAAAACAAAATGTAGCTTGGAATCTACAAGAGAAATTGTAATTTGCCAATTTTAATCTACCTGAACACTCTCATTTTCCTAATATGAGTTACAAGACTTTAAATGACTACAAGTAGCCAGAACCTCAGTTTTCTTATCACTAAAATATGCCATTTATCATCTTCTCTATATTGGAGTTAATAGATGAATTCCTGGATAGTCAGGGTTTAGTTTATTTCAAAATTTTTTGGTAAATGAAAGAAGGTTTGTAACAGGTGTTGAGGTTAAGAAACATTTGCCAAAATTTGTATTTTAAATAAATGTAAATAGTTCTATAATGAGAAGATATTAAGAGTGCATTATAAAGAAATTCTCTTGAAATTTTGACATTTATTGGAATAACATAAAAACCCCTACAAAAATATGGCAATTATTAATATGAAATGAAATAATTATGAGATGCCGTTTGCTTGAGTTGAGTTATTAATTGGGTGATATGACAGAAATTATACAGATTTATACATGCAAAAAGTAATTAATTTTCCTACAGAAAGTTAAAAAATATGAACATGGCATTAATGAATTCAGAGGCTTTCTGTGGGAGAACAATGAATGAAACTACCTTCTCCATTGCTGAAGAGAATAAATGGCCTTACAAGTGTATAAAAAGATAAAAATAAACTGGACACCTGCAAAAGCCTCTTATCATAAATATCTAGTCCTTAAAAATCTACTTCAGTATCATTTGTAGAACATCTGGCAGAAAGCCAGACATATCAAGTTTAGTGCTGCGCTGAAGATAATCAAAACTTAGAACTTAATTAATGTGATGATGTTTTAAATATAAGTTTCCCTACAGTGCTACTTAGATAACAAAGGCAGGTATAACAGCTCTGGAAGGTGATGAAATGAGCCTTGGAAGAGAATTGTGAGTCTGCAAACATAATAACAAAAAGGTTTCTCTGGGTTGTGAAATACCCCAAGCAACTCCCTGGAGCCTTGAAGTAATCAGGAGAATATTTTGGTTTGTCCTTTAAATTTCAAAGGTTTTTGTTCTGCTGAGACAATAGAGTTTCGCAAATCACATTTTTTAATGAAACACAGTTTATCTTAAAAAAATTATCAACCAGTTAGTATCTTCACACAAGCCTATCTCAAAAGACATCTCTGACTAAATCAAGCAAGGAGGAATGAAGGCTGCCCAGACTCTTACTTATCCAGACACAAATGAAATTATAATGAGACAAACAGTGGAAAATGTTTTCATTCTTCGTTCAGTGAATACAGACCACAAAGAAAAGGAATTTTAGTCTGCAGGAAGGAACAAATGATTGAGGCAAAAACAGGAGACAGAATGGATGCACACTGCTGTCAATAAGCAACAGGCAACTATTCCTAATAAGGATATCTAGTCTGCCTGACCTTACCATGGAAACAAAAAAGGGAGAAACAAATTAGCAGGAGACAAAATTAGCCAATTATCCTTCTGCAAGAGCTTATGCTCATACAGACCCTGGACAAATCCAAATTATCCAGACTGCCTTTTCTCCCTTGTGCTCATGTAGGGACAGAACATATTGCACAGCAACAGTGGGTGTGGTTTAGAAGTTGGGCAATAGGAAATAACAGTCTTATTTTGTACTTGTATAAAATATTCACAGATATTGAACTGCAGAGCATGGAAGGGTTTTATGAAGATACCCATGTTCCAAACACCTCTGTAATTTAGCACATATAAATGAATGATGCATTCCTCTTCAGTGAAACTGCTTTGGCTGCCTATAGCAAACACACCTGAACACAACTCTTTTTTAATGAGATGACAAAAGGACTCTTAGCTCTACATGTATTGCAAAAATGGATCAAAATCTCAGGCTCCAGGTTCACTACAAATGTTGTTTTTGTTCATATTTTTTTGATTTGTGGTGAATGAAAGGATCCTAGATCTCTCTCCTTTGATGACAATGAGCAGTTTTTCCATGCTAAGAAAAAATGATTATATCATTAAACTTTACCTAAAGAGCTGTAGATCTTCATTTGCTAATATGCCCAAAATCTTCCAGACGCCTCCTTAAGGGCTGGGAAAGAAGTTATTAGATACAAAAATTCCCAAACAGACAATTAGAAGTTTAATGGACCAATAGACAAATACTGAATTATGGATGTAGAATACATAGTTTTGTATTATGCTTTACTTGATAGTTTAGACTAGACACAGTATTCAGATGGGATCTAACAAGTGTCAAGCAGAGGGTAATAATTCCTCCTTTAGTACCCTTTTTGTGCCCCTGTGAATATCTCCAGGCTGCCAGGGCACACAGCTGGCTTACGCTCAGTTTGTGTTTGCCAAGGACCCGAGATCACTCCCTGCAGAGCTGCTGCCAGTCAGGCAGTCCCCAGCCTGTGTCCCTACACCAGTGCATCCTGTCCCAGAGTAGCGCTTGTATTTCAATTTTCTCCGTACTCTTCTAAGATGGTAATTTTCATCCATCTGCTTCAGTGGTGGTGTATTCAGTCACAGGAAATATAATTTTCCTGGCATCACAGACAGCCTGCATCTCAGCAGACAAACATTACTGGACTCAGGTTCTAAGGGGAGAAGATATGTCTTTCAAAAGAGTTGGTTGTGGTTCTGCATAGGATCTTCCACCTTCTAAAGTGTGATCCAGAAGCCGTAGACACCTGGTCACCAGAAGGTCAGACTATTCGTCAAATTGTTAAGGCAGGATGGGTCAACTGTGTTTCAGAACTGCATTCTTTTCTCTACTATTTTTAAGGTAAATCTAGGTTACTACACTGACAACATTTACCCAAGGAACAAATCTCCCTTTTAGGGCAACCTTTAGTTCTGGAGAAATGTCTGTATGCCTGTATTAGCATGAAGTTATTTTGAGAGTACTATGACATTTATTTAGGAAATATTTTAAGGTTTCCTAAATGCTTATAGTTTCTTTCCTCCTAACTTGAATTAATGGCAATAAGAACAGCATTATCTTAGAAGCAGAAGAAAACAGACTAAAGAACCTTACCTCTTAACAATTAATTTTAATTTTTCATTTATTAGGGGAGGTTTGTTTGTTTGTTGTGAGGGATCTGTGTGCTGGGTCTGGTTGGGATGGAAGCAACTTTCTTCAACACCTCTACAGTTCTGTGTTTTAGATTTGTGAGTAAAAGAGGGTTGTCAGCATACTGTTTTAATTATTGCTGAACATGGCTTGCACAGCTTCAAGGTCTCCTCAGTTTCTCACTCTGCAGCCCACCCCAGGAAGCAGGCTGTATATCAGCCAGAACTTAGGAGGAGAAGGAGCTGAACAATAAACCCAAACATACCAAAGGGGTATACCATACCATATAACATCATGCTCACCTATAAAACTTGAGAGGGAAGCTGTTTTTCCAAAGTAACCATTATTCAGAGACATGTTGCTATAGTCTGCTGGCAAGAGGTGGTTTGTAATTGCATTTGCATCACCTTTTGGATTTTGAGTGTTTTTTTAAATCCACTTATTAAACTGCCTTTATCATAATCCATGACCTTTTTTTCTTGCATTTGCTCTTCAAATTCTCTTCCCCATCATCCTGGGAGTGGGGAGTGAACAATTGGCTGGTGGGTGCTTAGTCACTAGCTGGGATCAATCCCTCACAATCTGGAACTGAACAAGGTCTGTTTCTGTAAATAAGATGCATATGCAAAACAGAAAATGTTATAATTCCATGCACAAATATTTTGATGATGCAGTTAGCTTGACTTGATCTTAATAATTTTGAATATTGTTTATTTTTCAGATATGGTATAATTTTTTTTCATAGTCATAGAGAATATTTTTGTGTTTTTCTTAATGTATCTATGTATTAGTTGCAGCCAACTCTGTAGTCAGAAAAATTGTAGTCTTGATCTCTCAAGTACCATATAATTTCCTGAAAACAGGAATTGCAATTCAATATCTTGTAGACATTTTAAAAGTACTTCAACTATTGAAAACAAGTCAATATATCTAAGTCTTTATTATGAACTTCTTTCAAACTTCTGGAGAATGGAATTAACATTCAAACGTAAGACTAGACTCGACAAGGAGATGTTTTATAGTTTCATGGTCATTTGAATTGGAAATGGGAAATATTTATTTTCTAGTTTGGAAAGGGTGTCTCATGAGGACATATATATTTATAAGTGTTCTTAACTTTAAAGTTTTGAAATGTCATGAAAGTAATGAAAGTCATAAGCTCTTCACTGGTGGAGAAAATAAGCCTTATATTATGTACTGACATGAGAGCTATCTGTTAGGTAGATTTGAAGTGAAATAAAAACAACTTTCCATTTAATTCTTTATCTTGATTTGGGTTTCAAATTCCTTCTGAAGCTTCACACCCCTGACCACAGTGACAAGACTGAAATTTAGTGATAGATCAAATCATACTGCTTTCAAAATGATGTTTTAAGAACTCACAAAACAGTCAAAATAATTTTCAAATGTTTTCCAAGGCTATTGATTCCACAAAAGGTGACAGATCCTTCTAATATATTTTCAGATCAACGAAATTTAGTAAGACACCTTGATATTTGTTTGAGCAATATGAGCAGAAGTTACAGGGTAATCTTGCCCTCTTTCTTACCAATGGAATAGCTTTTTGGTCGGAATGAAGGCTAATTTATTCCTCTGTAAACTCAATATTCAGATAAATTATATATAATTTTCCCCAGACAAGATTCTTCCCTGTTTTAATTTTGATTTACTTGGCTGCTCTTTGATGTGATTTGCACAAGTTTTGGCAATTCACTATCACATTATGTCTACTTAGAGCTATAGTTGAAAGATGTTCCATAGAAGACAATTTTCTCAAAACTCATACTTTAACATTTAACAGCTTCAGCTATGAAACAGTAATTTGGGTTATCATTAAATATGTAGTTTTATTAATAAAACCATAACTGAGATTCGATCCACAATTTGTTGTCTGCTACACAGAGATCTTGTCGATACCACCTAACAGAGAAATAGTGTTTGTTCTAATGACAAGTACAGATTAAACAACTATATTCATCAGCACCAGGCTTTTAGAATAATATTTGGAAGTCTTCTCTTGTGAAAGAGGACATTTTTATTAAAGCGAAAACAGGGGAAAGGAGGTTTCCTGGGCTGAAGGGAGTGTATCAGAAGGCATCACCTTTTAGTAGGTGTTTTGGGTTTCAGAGAAAACCAGTCCTTCTGAAGATAGCCAGGAAAGTGCCTGCAAATAATCCTCACTGTCATGTAGAATTCAAAAGATAAAACTGTGAAGCAGTGTAAATCTGGAGTGTGAGAAAAGTTCCCACTGATTAAAATAAATGCATACTGCAGCAGAGTGATAGGATTTCTGTAAGGTAGTCTCATACACTAGGGCTGTTCTTTGGTTCTTATTCTAGGAACTAAAACCCCTGGGTTTCCACTTCCCAACAGGTTGGCTACCATGAAGGATAATATAATAATTGATAATATTGAGGATATTGGTGAGTGTAATGAATGGAAAAAAGAAAGAAAAAAGAAAAAAAAGGGAAAAAAAAGTCTTTTATTTCTGTTGACTCTTTATAATTGATTCTGGTACTTAAATGTCACAGCTCTGAACCAGCATCACAGGACGCAGAGCTGCACTGGTGTAAAATGATTAAAAACTTATGTACCACAGAGCTTGCATTCCAGTCTTTAAACAAGAAGTATAAGATAGGAATCACACATATGTGCTACCCTGGCATTCAATGATTTTGAACATTAACCATCTAAATAATGTCAAATTTCCTGGAGAAATTTTTGTCTAATGAAAACAAAAGAAAACGAAAACAGTTTGTTTATGACAAATAATGATGCAACACATGGACTTGCACTTAAATAGTATGAAAGCTGTTTATCTCAATGTTTATCCAGAAATCAATGGAAGTTAATGTTTTATCTTATAACAAGTTCCAGGTAATTTTTGGTAGGGAATAAAGAATGGTAGGTAGAGTGAGAAATTGTGGTTGATGCCCTTAAAAATAATGTCTTTTTAGGCAGGTTAAAGAGTGGTAAATCTGAGGAAGAAGATGAAAACAAGGAAACATTTATGACCTTGTTAAAAGAGAATGAATATAAATAAACTTTGCAGCAGGATTTTATAAAAATCCTTGGGGAAAAAAAATATAAAGTGTAGGTGGTATGATGTTGCTGTACCTAGACAGGAATTCAGCTATGCAGGCAACCATCAAAGGAGTGGTTACGGAGGTATTATATGGAAAGGACTGAAAGATTAGTAAATTTTTGACTTGATGATGATATACAGATGGAATTGAATGCCATTCACTATGTTGACGTCAACAGAAAATAAGAATACTCTGGGTAGATAAGAGTAGTTCAGGACAAGCTTTCAAATGAAGAAGACTGTGAGAAGAGAAACTGCAAAAATATGGTGTATTTTACTGATTTTAATGGTGGAAGAGTAAAGAGACATGAGATGGTTAAAAAAAGAGCAAAACAGAATTATCATTAAAGAGGTCAGTGGAAGAAAGTTCTTGAGAAAGAAGAAAAAAATAAAGGCATTAGAGGGAAGATAAGATGATCAGAAATGTATGGATAAATCAGTTGTGATAATTGCAGCAAGAAATAAATGCAAAAAGTCCCAAAAAACCAAACAAACCAAGGGAAAAAAAACCATGAACCGTGTAAAACAGTGACTCATCAGATGATTTAGTATTTATCAAATGAATGTCTTTCCCAAAACACCTTTTAATTAACTCTATACAAATATACATTTATTCAGTTTTGAAGTCTTCCAAAATTTCTGAGTGGTGGTCTTTGAAATTGTGTGATGGGCAATGATGCCCATTAAATAACTTCCCCCAGTAACAACCACTGCTTTTATGACTCTGTCTTCATAGCTGACCAAACTCTTACTTTAAGATCATTTTAATAGAGTGGCATTGCTCCTGAAAAGAAGTAAAGTGAAAATGCTGGAGGGCAAAGTCCAGGTACAATGGGACTTTAATTAGGTATTTGGCCAAGGCATACTTCAGCTTTCACTGAAGTCAAGAGAAGGCTTCTACTGATAACACAGGAACTGGATCAAAAATGCGTGACAAGATGAAGATTCCAAAAGATTTCTTTGTCCTCCCCTCCCTTTAATAGAGGGGACAAAATCATTATTTTTCTTTAAAGCTTATATTAAGGTTTGGACTGATTTTCATAGATTTTATAAAGCAAAGATATAAAATGCAAAATAATGCATTTTGTTTCCTTTTCTTTGTCATTTATTTCCTTCCTGTGTTTTCACTAGACTCGAAAAATCATTAGGAAAACAATATAGAAGAATATTGAGAAAAATGATCCTTAAGTGTAATTTAAAAAAAAATGTTTCCTTCTCCCCTTTATATTTCTCTCTCTTCAACAAATATTTATTTCATCTATTGCCTGCTAGGAAGTTGGTTTCAATAGTTGCAGTACTTTCCCTGCATGGGAAGAACTAGGCATATGTGACCACTCTGCCCTCCTTGTTGAGTTTAGGAAATTAAAATTCTTTTATTCTTTGCCTTTTACTATTTCCTGGAACAGCTGTCTCTGTTGATAGTTGAATATAAATGAGAGAAACTTTTTCAACAAAGTGGTGTTAATCAAGAAATGAACAGTTACTTGGCAGTGTCAGAACTGGTGGTCAGAAAATTTGCCATTTATGTAGATATACTTGGACTGTTCCTTTCAGACAAGCCATGGTGATCAAGAATTGTACAAAACACTATCTTGTCATTACTATTTCCTAATTTGTTGTTGTTTTTGATGTTGTTGTTGTTGTTTCCAGGTGGAAAGGCCTTCTGAGCTTCTAATTAGATTAATGAGAATTGATTTATAACAAAAAAAATATAAAAAAAGAATATGAATATTGAAGATGTCTGGGGTCAAAAGTAATTAATATGTGGATTGTTGGAAATCATCAAGATAAGCTATTTAAACTGTAGTTTCTTGCTGATTCTTTAACTCTACAAGCACATAATGCTTGATTCTCCTTGCAAGACATGGATATTAGAAGAAAATCAGCTGGAAAAACATCTAGTAAGTTTGTTAGAGTCACTTCTTTTAGATCAGAAATAGAAAAAAAATCACCAAGCTATTTAATGCAGGGAAAGCCGGACTCTGTAGGATGAATTGAACATAATTGCAACAGCATAGGCATCTCAAAATGCCTAACCTAAAAAATTCTTCATTTACCTCCATCAGGCTTTCTATTCTCTGCATCATTATTTCCATATCTTACAGAATAAAATGTAAGGTGATGAATTGTTGTGTCCTTACTTTCTCCCTGCTTGCCTTGCAGCAAGCACTATGGGGCTTCACTACAGGGTTCAAGTAATGTGAGGACAAGACAAGGTAGCTTGTAATTTTCACCTGAGTAAACATGTCATAGTAAACTCTTTTCTCCTTCAGGGCTTTAACTTCCACTAGTAACTTAGATAAAAGCAACAAGCACCTTTGCTTTCACCGAGTTTTGGGGTTTTTTTTGCATCTTGATTCCTTTGAACTAAAAAATACAAAACTTTATATATTTAGTTATGTGAAAACCAGAATTATTCTGAGGTAAGATGTTCAGCACTGTATTAAAGAGAAGAAAGTATTCCTGTGTCACCTTTTTCTTGACTTTTGTTATACTTTCAACCCTTATTTATCCCCTTCTCTCAAAAAGACGGGTGCCATTTACTGTCACCCAAACAACCACAGGTTGTGCATTACAGCTTTGCCTAAATAGCAGCTGAAATGAGCTGAAAAGACTACTATGAAACACATTCAGTTATGAGAGGGTGCTGTACAAAAGGCAGGCTGTCAGCTTTGTCCTGCACTCACATTTGAATTTGAAGAGAACTCAAGCAGAAGAAGAAGAAATGAGAAGGATGAGGGAAAAGTAGGCTAAGATAGGAACAAATACAAGGAAGTCTGGAATTACATAGGGCCAAGTAACTTCTATTCAAGCAAAGATTTTTTTTCTACTATATATAAAATAATTTGGCATAGAGGAGTAATTTTTAAAGCCGTTTTGTCAAATGACTATGAAGTCTTAAACTGTGGCACCACAGATAATAATAATGCTTCGTACTTATTTAAATAAATAGGATTCTTTCTTCAATCTTCCTGACCTGAGACAACTAATAGCTATAAACCCTTCTAATTGCTTCCCTGAATAGGATTACTTTCACCTGACTGAGTAAACTGACATTTTAAATTCCCTTCTACAATATAACAGGATGTGTTCTGTTCAGTGCTGCATTTCTAATGTCCCAGTGTCTGAAAGAAGCATATTGTGAATTTAATTCTAAACACTGAGGCAGGTGTTTAAGTAGATAGCCCAAAGTAAAAGAAAACACAACAAAATCCAGGATTTAACTTTTGATGAGGAAGGAGAGGCAAAGAAACCTGTCAACTTGTGCAATCCTTAATAATCAGAATAACACAGAAACATATAACATCAAATTCATTTACCAGGTATGTGAACTGTCCCAAAGTAGTTTTATTTTTTAAAGTCACAAATTGCATGAAAAAATGCAACCTGTCTTCAGGGATTGTCTCTGCTGAATGAAAACACTTAGATGCAAATCCTAATGATACTGGAGTAGTAAAAAATGTAGAAAATATAAAGACCAGATTTTATGATACATGTAACAACTGTTTGCAGCTGGAAAATATGTAGGTGAGAAATACAGAAAATATTATTTCTCAACAAGGCAACTCAGTAACAACAATTGAAACTGCCCTTGACATTTAGAATTTGGTCTGGTGACTGAATCTGTAAAGATGCTAATTTTTCCCACCAAATTTTTCCTGAAGAATAAATGGATCTTATTTAAGAATTTGAAATATAAGGTAGAGAAAAAGTCTTCAAGGATATCAGTTTGTGAAGGTTACATATAACTTTGCAGAACTGAGTCATCTCACCAAGTCAAAGGAACAGCTTATCTTAGAAGCCTAACATTTGAGATTAAAAATGTTACTCATATGTAAGGTAGCTCACTTCTCTCTTATAGTTCCTCATACAAAAATTTATCTGTTTTGGAGGAGCTTTTTTAGAAGCCACAACTTCTTCCTTTTAAGTTCATTGGCTACACAGTTGACTACAGAGAAAAAATACAGAAGGAATGAAAAAAATAACATATATATTTAGGGAAAAAGTCACTTCAGATAAAAATAGCTTATATTTAATGTATTTCCAAATCCAGAGAACCTGTTCTGTGGCAAGATGTGATCCACATGTTCAAAGAGTGTTAAAATCAGTAGAAAAGAATAAACTGGGATTCAAGTGAATGAAATCTTAGAGAATTCTTAAAAATTGGAGGTTATTGCAACAAAGAGAGGCAAAAACTTGGCTTCATAACAGTCATATAATCTGTTCTGAGCTCTGGTGGAATTAGAATTTCAATCAGAAAGTTTAAATGTCCTTCAGAATATTTTCAAAATTAAAAGTGATGTTAAAAAAAATACATTACTAAATTTAAATGTAAATGTTTTTCAGGTCTTATCATGACTCACTCCTTACAATTTTTCCTTTCTAGCCTTATTGGAAAAAAGTTTTGCTAGTTTAGAGTCAACTTAAATATTTTAACACCAAAATTATTGTTATTATATCTTTTAATTCTATGTAATTATTATGTCATTTCTTTTGATATAAATTTTAGCATTATGTTTTCTAAAGTGCAGTGCTGGATCTTTTGACAATTATGTCACTGCAATAATTTCTTCTTTGAAAGCATAAATGTGCACTTCTGACTTTTCCAAATTTCTTTGAGGCCTTCCCAATTCCCCATGAAAATATTTTAATCATAGAGAAATAAAAATTGAAGGCATTCTGGAAGAAAATGTTGTTATGAAATATTTATCACAATTCAAGTATTAGTATTATGAAACTTCCAGCTAAACTGAACATTAAAAAAACCTACTACTTTTGGTTTATTTGCATTACCTGGATCTTTTATTTTGCTCAGAATAATGGGGAAAATGCTGAACAAATTAAAAAGTTTCTACATCTGATTTAGATTTTCAAGTTCATCTGTTAGTTCAAGGTTGAACATTCCATTACTGCACTAGAAATACAAGGTATATTTCTTCAATATAGGTAGCACATTATTGCTTTTATAAGGTGATTTACATTGTAACCACATTTTAGGGGAACAGCTACCTCTGTTATCTAATATTTGGGATGTTATATTTAATTTAGACAAAGAGATGTTCTCCTGCAGACACATCCAGTTCTGTTTGTTCAGCAATGCCATCTCAATTACAAGCAATTTTATTGCAAAATGGATGGAGTTTTCCATAGAAAAAAAACATCAGCTGATTTCCCAAATGATTGTAGGGTAACTGGGCTAATGAAATTGTTGCTGAAGGCAGTGTCACAGATGCTGTGAGAGGAGCAAAGTACAAATGGTTTGCCAGTGAGATGGGAACACACACGCATGTCACGGGTTAATCAGGGCTCTACTGCCAGAAGAGTCCCATGTTCCTACCTCTTGATTCATCTGTCAATGACACTGACAAACAGTGGCCCATGGGGATGTCACACCAGAGGGAAGAGCAGCATCAGTGCAAAGGCATCATGCCATTTAATAGCCTGTTAGGGAATTTGGCACCTCCATAAACAAGGTATTTATTTTTTGTGAAGGCTAATGCTAGGGAATTTAACATCTCTATAAATGAGGTATTTAATGATTTATATGTGGAGGTTGACTATTGATATTTGGCTGTGCTACACAACTATAACTTTTAAATATTATGAGGATAAATATAATATATTCAGGATCTCTAAAATATTCTAGGTTGGTTTAGACTCCTTGCTGTGGACAACTGATTTTTTTTTTCTGTTAAGTTTGCTAGACATTAAAAATTTACTTCAAATCAAAAGTAATTTCCATGGAAAGTTTCTGTCTTCTTATTCTGATTTTTATTTTGGTTTTAATTAAAAAAAAATCAAGATGTAGGAAACAAAAAGTATCTTTTAAAAGTAGCAGTATTACTATGTTAAATAATTTTCAAAGTTTAATTAAAAATAAGTTTTTGTTTGGCTCATGACTTAAATTTCTCATCAATATAAGCAAATTTTATATTACTTTTTGATGGTAAAATGTACGTATTTGGGTGTCCTTTTGGTAGAAAGGCATAGTATATATTCTCCACCTGAATTAATTAGCCTCCCATATTTTTCTCATGATTAGGAAACTGTGCTAACACAGCTGCTGCACACACAGCTCTTGTGCACTCAGCAGAACTGATAGACATGACACACACACAATCCACAGTCAGATGTGCCACTCACCACACTGCAGCAGTTTGGCTGTGTCTGGGGAGCCTTGGAACTCGTCTAAACATACTGCACTGCTGATCCACTTCTGAAGAACACTGCAGCACCCAGCCAAGCCGTAGGCAGACATGATTACCCCAGCTGGCATCAGGATGCCAAGAAACCATGGACAAGGGACTAAACCTCTTGAATTTTGTGTATTTTCTGCCTCATACAGTCATAAGCCTTGATGCACTCTTGTTCAGCATGCAGTTGTCCTGATGTAACCATAAAAAGAGAAAATGTACATGAACTTAGTTTATTTCAGAAAGAAAGAACAAGCAAAGTTAAATAAAAGAAACATAGATTTCTGTTTCTCTCCCACAAAGAGGCACTGAGTTTCCCATCATCACAAAAATCATGTGCTCTCTATCAGTTATTGACATTTCAGTAATTACAGTTCATCAGGACTTACTTTCCTGATTTAAGGAACATTATAGATGAAGTGCTCCAGTGCTGGGAAAAAAAAGATGGGATGTTTTGAAAAAGGATTTAGTGCAAGAATGTGATCATAATTGGGAAGGAAAGGGGAGCAACACTGATATTTTAAGGAATCTGGAGCTGCTCCGTGTAATGCAGTCACAGTACACACCAAAATATTAAAGCAAGTTTCTAACTTTTCTACGGGGGAATTCACTTATTTTATCACCTTATAGTCCATGGTGATGCTACAAAGTGCTGATGTGCTTAAGTGATAAAGCATTAACCAGCAAGTATTCAAGTGTCAAGTTGCCTCTTTAAATTTTGATGTCTAAGCATCCAGTTTTCACTAATTCATAAATAAAATAATGCTTCTTGAAGTGTATGGACTGCTTTCTTTTCCCAGTGTGAAATTTAGCCTCTTCTGGCAGTTCTCTGCCCATTGTGTTTTCTGTATTCACATTGTGGACTTGATGAGTTATTTGTTTTCTTTCCTTGTTTTTATAAATGTTTGCATCATGAGAGGAGTTCCCCTGGAAGCCAAACAGCTGAATCTTGTTGCACTCATCACTACATATCTTCATCTTCATATGTCTCCCTGGATTCTGTTAAAAAAATGCCACCTGATTTGCTGAAGTACTGGAAGATTGAGAAAACACCACAAGAAAACAGACAACCTCCTCACACACACATTGCAAAGCCTCTGAATTTTCTGACTGAGAGATCTGAAAGCATTGCATGCTTGCTCATCACACAGAACATTGCTCAGTCTATCTTCACTAGCATCCATTATTTCCTCATTTGAAACTCATGCTGAGTTTAAGGACTGCTTTTTGTGCAAAAAGGCAATAATTAATAACATATTTGTATATGAGAAGAGAGCTTTATTATCTTGAAACAAGCAATTAGATGGGAAGCAATGATAATGTCACACTGACAACACTAGTATATATAAAAAGGACAATGAGCTAATCTTTCAGTGTCAAACACAAACCTGCTATTTCAGTGCCTTACTCAGTAGACTTAAATAACACTATCATCATGTGATGTTTATGTTCAATTTTAAAAATATACTTAATATATCATATTCATTTAGTATAAATGCACTTATTATTTTTCCATGCTGCTTTGAAAAATATTCTATAATATCATACATCAGTTTCAAAGAATTTAAAGGATAGTTTAATTTATAGCCTGAAGCTATACAAACTTAATCATATCAGTACAACTGTCAGGAGTCAATTTACCTGTCCTTTGAGATTTTTTGATATATCAAAATTTCCCCATTTAAAATGAGTCCAGAAAAATCAAAATCCCTAAAATATAAAGAGCCAACTAATCCTTCAGTCCATACACAGTTTAATTTCACATAATGTATCTTGCATAGGCAACAACAACAACAACAAAAATCCACACTACTGAAAACTAAAATAATTATTTTTTACTTTGTTAACTTTCATTCATATCATTCGCTGGCTTTTAATTAAGATTTTTTGGTATCAAAAAACCCCATTCCAAATTAAGAAATATTAACACTATGAACTCTATTTACTAGATTCCCAAATCTACACAGAGAAGAGTCATGGAAAAGTGATTTTTCACCAGTAAGTAGATGAGAATTCTGCATCTGGGTATGTGCTTTAAGACAATTTTTGAACTTAAGAAACATCACACACACAAACAATTTTAAAGAATTGGAGTATTATTAAATTCTTTTCTAATTATTAAAAATCTGCTGTTACTCTACATTTTTTGGAAGCCAAACTCATATCCTTGGATTTGCAATTCTAAAAATACATTAATTCCAAGAAAGAGGGGAGAAGCTATACTATATATTCAATATTAGTAAACACTAATCATGCTAATAGTAAATCCTAAACGAATAGGTCCTTAAGTATGTTTAAGAGAAACAAAAGCTTGTTATTTTCTATAAAAAATGTGGACAACTGTGGGCAGTTATTTTCCTGTTTATCCTGTGTCTATTATTTACATTTTGTGTATTAAAATCTTACTGTTTATTAAGAATGTATTAATGCACTCAAACCTTATGGCAACAGAGGAACACAACAGAATGAAACAGAAACTGTCAGAATAAAACAAATCTGCCCTGAAGCCCTATTAATCTGAGGCTTTATGACTGCCTGCTGCTTTTGCTAAGATGTCAACAACTGAAGTGTTGTAGGTTTGGGATATTTTTAGTCTCTAAATGCAACAACTATCAATCAGAGGAGAAATTGCATTTGACTAAATGAGTGTGGTTCTCCTTTGAGGAAAAGGAAATGTGTCAGAATTATCACAGAGAGTCTGGCATAGTGTCTGGGTTGCATTAATTTATCTTGGAGGTCTTTAATGTCTCCAGAACAGTAGTTCACACAGACCACATGCTTTTACTGACACACTGAGAAATTTCCCAGGAGATCTTGTTTTGCTCCACAGTACCACAAACAGTTTTAGGCAGCTTGCTACAGACTGAGTTTCATCAGTGGTCTAATTTCCCTAGGATTTATATTCTCCTTAATGCCAACAAGGGTATTTGTCCTTGGGATAAATTGCACCACCTAGGCGGCATTTAAGAAAAAAAAAAAAAAAAGAAATTCATTAGGATTATGAATGGCACTGTGGCTAAAGCTGTGGTGATAATACACATTTTAAAGTTAATCAGTGACATGTAGAATATTATCAAATTCTTTTCTCACTCTCACTGCATCCCTAACTTGAAAGAGGAGCAAATTCAATTTAATCTTTTAAGAAGCTTGGCAGAAGCTATATAAACTGAAAGAAAATAAGACAAATAATTTAAAATTGATAAGAAGTGATTCTTGAAAAAATCCCAAAGGGTAGTTTTAAAAGGATGCAACTTATAGTAGGGGAAATCTAGAAGACCCTGGCAAGCCACACACCACACTGATTCTGACCACAGATCTGAAGGATAAACTATCATTGCATTTTTCCTGTCATGAAGGACTCTTTGGGTGCACTAGTTTTGCGGCTTAGCAGGAGAGAATTAGTTATGCAATGCAAGGTCTTCAGACTCATGCAAATGAAATTCTTTTAACTGAGCCCCCATTTTAACAGTCCTACAAATGTTTTTGTGTGCTGTAATAGATCCATTTGCAAACTAAAGAGCAGCAGAGTGGTTCTTAGGGCTTAGATAGAGGAGAAGAGAGTGCAACTCTCCTCATACCTTCTCAGATGAAGGAGGAAAAGAGCAGAGCTGTAAGAGGAAAGCAAGTGTTGAGGCAGGATCACTCCAGGGATTTGGTTTGAAGGGACCAACAAAAATGTGGCTGCTCCTTTTTTAATCACAAAATCACAGAATATTTATTTTGAGTTGGAAAGGACCCACAAGAATCATCAAATGAAACTCTTAACAGAATGGCCTACACAGGGATCCAAACACAACCCTGGTGTTATTAGGACCACACTCCAACAAACTGAGTAATCTCAGAGTAACTGAGCTAATCTCATGGTCAATGGGTGAGGAGAGGAATTGTGACAGGCAGTATGGTAAGATCAAGTCAGTGATTGAATCTGCACAGTGTTAATGGTACACTGTATGAATGCTGAATGCACTGAGATTAAAGCACAGGCATTTATTTTATTCTGTTGAGTACTTAGACTCCTAGTTTTGCTGAGTCATTTTCATAAACTGGATGTTTGGAAAATTATATTTACAATAGAAAAGTCAGAAAACCCTATGCTAAACAGTTAAATGACACCACTATGTAAAAAATGCTTTGTTTTCTATTTGACCAACTAAGAGTGCCTCTTACCTGCAGATTTCCTTTATTACAGTGCCCTCAGCTCTCGACTTGAGAGGACAGAAGAGAATCATTATGTTGACACCATATACACTAAATACATCAGTTTATCATCAAGACAATGCTGCAACTTCTATACATATGATGAAGGTGATTTTTTAGTAGCAACTGGACAACAATGAAGCTTTAAAATACGGACTGAAAATTGATCAATAAAAATTCTTAATAATTTTTAAGTCTTAAAATAATCAACCATAATATCTACAAGCAAAATTACAGGCAGAGTGAGTTTTCAGAAATAACTAAGGCTATTAGAAAATGTTATACTGTTATTTTTAAGAGATAGAAATTATTTGCTAACAAAATTAAGGAAAAATATTACTGGCAGCTTACTTATTGCAACACATTACTTGGAGCTGGTATTGGTTATTCCTACACTTTAACCCTTTCAAGAAAGGTGGTTTGCTTTGGTTTGGGTTTGTTAATTTATTAATTTAATTTTCCATACTGCTGCAGCTCATGTAGCTGTAATTTTAAATTTTATTTTTTATTTTTTTTAAAAACCAAAGTTTTAAAAGGGATGTGCACAAATAAGGTCAGAAATGCTACCAGTTATTTTTTCTGGTTCATCTTTTCAGAATAATGACTTTGGATGTATTTTATTTTAATTCCAGTAACTTCATGAGTTTTGGTCTTTAGGTGGGTGCATGCTTCTGGCCACACCTAATTAAGTAATAAATATTTCCTGAAGACAGAAGGACCCCATTGAGAAAGAAATGGGAAATTGGCAGGATTTGAATAGATTCATATGAGTGCTGTGATTTGCAACTTGTCAAAATGTGCAAGATAAAGAAACTCTTTTCTCATTACTTTACCTTCCTGTCCAATATGTGCAATAGTCATCAGACCAGAATGCAGTGGTTAGAGCTGGGAAATACTAAATGTCTCCTGACAAGATGGAAGACATGGAAGCTCAACGTTGTCAAAAGTATGTTCCATTTATGTTCCATTTTTGCAGATTGTGGTCTAATCATGTGATTATATGAGGAAAAAAACACTCATTTAGGCACAGGTGGTACTTGTAATTGTACTGGAAAAAGAAAGTAGCATCAACAAAAAACAAGCTAACTAACAAAAACTAGCGAAAAGCCCCCAAAACCCTACCACCCCCACAAAAAAAAAAAAAAAAAAAAAAAAAAAAAAAAAAATCCCTTAAGTACATTCTCCCCTTCCTCAAAAAGACCCAGAATCAAACATAAAGATACAAAGTGTATCCGTAGAGAAAACTCCTGCTGCACAACTGGTGGTCAGTGCACTAAAGTTCTGCTGTTGTGTCAAAAAGCAGAAGGTACACATTCCCTTCAAACTAACCAGGACAACATGGCAACAATTAAGCGTTGAACAGGTTCCTGTAAAGTGATCTGAAATCCACATTATCATTTAGGGAAGACACAGCACACAATGGGAAATTCCCCAAACTGTTATATGACTGAGACAAGTAATTTCAGCAGTTTCATATGCACTGTTCTTTCCCATTCCTTACACTTACACGAAGAGATCTGTGACTATTTCAACAGTTAAAGGGAATCATGGAATAGTTTAGGTTGGAAAAGACCTCTGAGATCATCAAGCCCAACCATTAACCCAGCACTGCCAAATCCACAACTACACCATGTCCCTAAACACTACATCTATATAGATTAAATCCCTACAGGGGTGATGAGTAATCTGCTTCCTGGGGCAGCCCATTCCTGTGCTTGACAACTCTTTCCATGAAAAGTTTTTCCCAACCTAGACTTAAACTCAGTAATGTAAAGGAGAGTCTTACAGTATGCTTTCAAAGCATCTAGCATATTATGCTGCCAAGTTCTACAAAAGCCCACTATTCACCACAAAAAATAGAAACAGGTAATAGTAAAGGCTGATTGTGACAACAGAGTATTGGATATTCATTCAAGCAGAGGTTTAAAAAAACAGCTACATCTAAACTGCATGTTGTATGTCTGCTAAAGCAATATGAATATTTTGCTATTTGGGAGGACTCAGAAACAAAGTACTTTAATACTCCATCTGGCTTTCCTCTGGAGAGGATGCCTATTCAATCCAGGATGATGTTTTGAAGCTTGGGTTTTTCTATGCCTCTTAAAATAATGCGTTCTTTGAGCACTGTGTATTGCTTTTCACTAACATGAATAAATTCTGAATCTGAATAATTGTTGGATGCTTTATTAGACAACAGGATAACCAGATGATAAGGCTGCATTTTTGGATAAATTTATCTAATGTAATTTCCTTTCATTTACCTCTTCTATTTATTCTTATTGTGATCTATTCTCTCTCCTGTTTGTTTTTTGTGGTTTTTTTTCCATCCTCATACCTCACTTAAGGTCTTTGGAAAACAGCAGAGAAGGTACTGAATTTATCTCATGTGAAGACAATATGTAAACAAAAATGTATAGCACTTTTACATTAACCTTTATGAGTTCACCTGTTGCTGTGTGCACACTCACAGAATGTACTAATGATATTCTTTTAATCCCATGTAGTACCCAAAAGTTCAGTATAATTTAGCCAGTATCGCCTGTGATATTTGTAAAGAATACTTTAACTTACACAGAGCCTCTCACAATGGGATCTCCTTTAAAAATTGTGCTCATCTGTTTAATATTTGCCAAGAAATGCATGTATATTAAAAAAAAAAGATTACAAGGAACTTGAAGCCACATATTTTTACTAGTTAAAATAAGTCTTGTTAAATCAATTAAAGCTTTATGAAATAGTCCAGGAAACTGCAGTTTACAGTGCCATAAAAGAGGGCATAGGGTTTTCATAATAAAAGAATAGAAATGTAAACGTGAGAGCACATTATTAATTCTCTTTCTTCTCTTGTCCCATCAGAGAGCAACGCTATTAGAGTTGACTGAAAGTAAATTTTTCAGGTAGTTGGGAGTGGCTTTATAAAAAATTAAAATAAAATTATGGTCAAAATAGCTAATGATTAAAAAATTATCAAGAGGAATAAACATGCAATTGTTGTTTCAATGCTTTGCTTGTTTTTCTACTCTAAAATATTTTTAATTAGAAAAATCCCTATCATGATGACTGGGAACATACTTAAGTAACACGTCTGGGGAAATTACCTTGAATTCATGGATCATAATCTTTTCAGAATTCTGGGACCTAGAAGACAGGATTCACCTCACCTACCAGAAGCAGAGGGAAGTTAGGCTTACGGTTGAGTTTCTCAGCAGGGTTCCCTCCATAGTCAGTGAGAGAAAGAAAAAAATCCAGATGAGGTTGCTTAGCAACTTGAATCTTCTTCAAATAGCTATCATATATTGGGATGAATTTTCCTCTGGAGACCTCCTTCTCCTTCCACTGATTATCCATGAAATAACTTCAAGTGACTGTCTAACTTCTGGACCAGTAAAAGAAGTGAAATTAATTCAATCTCAAGATCCAATTACAGCACAGTCAGACTTCTGGTTGTGCTCCAAGGACTATAGCGGAAGAAAACATGAATATTGCCACACAAAAGGTGAAGAAGTTCATTTAGATAACCTTATATAAAAAGAATGTATACTTCCCAAACTGGTGAAGTACTATGGCACGTGCTGAGAAGATTATGCATTTTTGCATGCTTTGCAACCATAAACAGAGAGCAATGAGGAAGAGGTCTGGGAACATTCGGCACCAATAGACTAAGATTAATGTTAATAGACTAATTTATGATTGCACATTTACCCTAATTTTAAAAGAATGAAAGCCAATTCATTCTGATTTGGTTTCATCCTTTACCTTGTCATATCACGGGGCAAAACATCACCTGACAGAGCTTTTGTTCATTTTTAAAAAAGAGACTGCTCCTGTTTTTACTGTGTTTGAAGCAGGCTGCTTCTTCAATGTTAGAAGAAAACAACTCCCCTCCCACAATTTTCCGTAGCTCTTCACAACTGTCATATGTCACACACTCTGAGAAAAGAATTTAGGCATCAAGCTTATGAAGAAATGACAGTTAAATAGTCAGCAGTTAGTCTTGATCAGTTTTGATTGCACATACAAAGCTCCTAAGGATTCTAGTTATGGAATTAAGGATGGAAATTTCATGTGGAGCTAAAGTGGTTTCTAACTTCTCCTTAGCAAGCCACAAATATTACAATATTTATTTTTATTTTCAGAAATGTTCACTGTGTCTGTAGCTGCCAGGTGACATTTACACTGCAGAACACTTTACTTATGTTTCTTCTGAACCCCAAGCATTTCTATTGTTGCCCTGAAACAGTTAGGTAGGTAGTTAATTAGTTTGTGTGTTTGTGTATGTGAGACTACACCTGCATGAAGCTGGGAGCAGTTTCAGATCAAGGTGTCTGATCGAAGATGAGGGCTTTGCTGTGGCCCATTAGAGACACGTTTCTATAACAAGAAAGGTAGAGTGGTTTATGTTTGCCCATGTAAATGGCACAGTTTCTAAAAGGCATTGCATGCTTTGTTTATACACTTGACTTCTGTAGAAGGTACTTAAACACTGTTGTAGATTTGGTCTTCTCTTCTGTATGTAGTGCACATGGACTGTGTGCTGGAATGCATGCTCCTTTGTACTGGCCAGGAGAATTTCACATTTGCATCAATATTCATGAAGCTTTAGCTTTTTAATATTTGGAGGTAAGGAGGTTGCTTTCTTTTTAGTGGAAATTAGACTCAGGTTACCCAAATCAAATTATTGCCTTAATTTTATTTATTGTACCAAAAGAATATATAACTTCTTTATTTCACCTCTGCAGATTAAGTGAATTTGTTTCACAAGAATACTTTGGAAAAATGTATTGCTGTTGTGCTTAAGTGTATAATTACTGTAGAAAGGCCAAGAAATTTTCCATTCAATGTGATTTTTCAATATTCTGGGCAATAAGAAGTCTTATCCCCAAGCATAGTAGTTTCAAAATATTTGAAGAACAAGACACAAAGGATATCTAGTTGGATCAGGTCAATCAAAACAATTTAAATAATTTTGAAAGATTTCTTTTAATGCAGGAATTATATGGTTACAATTTTGACCCCAAAGCATTGATAAAGAAAATAAATAAAAAGCAACCAAGATTTGTCAATACATTCAGTGAACCACTGTTTCCAAGAACAAAATCTGTACTAAAGATTGTGACCAGGACTACCCATGCAAAAAGTGTTTATATAAGAATGAAAAATAAAGTTCTAAGTAAGTCAGTTTATAAAAGAAATGTGACTGGAAACTCAGCTTGGCACTCATACTTTCATGTACATTTTTTTTTTTTCATTTTCTCTTCATGTGCCTACCATCAAATATTTGTCAATTTTACTTTAGTATACTGCACTTTACTTTTTGTGGAGGTAATGAATCATTCTTCTATGGTCATTTTGGTAAATTGATAGCAAATCTGAACTGTTCAATTTTTAGACATAGTTAGATTGGGTTTATGTACTATCAAAATCTTCACGAGCTTTAAACTGATTAAATGCTTAGGAAATATGAAGGCTTTGATGCTATAAAATCTGGCCTGATGTTTTACAACTTCAGTTCACCAGAACCTAACCCAGATTTAACTAATTTTAATATTTCAAAACAGTACATCTGCAGACTGAGGAAAAAAAGCAAGGTAGGAGTGATTAATACCATTGATTTATGGATGACAAAAAAAGAAAAAAAAAAAAGAAAAGTAGATAATAAATGTGAAACAGCTAGGGATTTCTAAGAGACTTTTTTTTTTACATATTTAACCCACAAAATCAAGTTAACTATGATATTATTCTTGAATCTTGGCTTACTGAGATAAACTTTCTCATGGTAATAAATGGAGAAGAGGTACGTGTGTGTAAATATGCATCTGAATGGCAAATAAAGCAAATCATTTTGTGCCAAATATCTAAATAAATTACTGAGTTTTTAAAAAGCTGGGGAAAAAATATCAAACTTTGGGATTTCATTTACCTTAAAATGCTGTAAAGAGAGCATACTTATTAGGTTATGAAACTGACTATTGCAGATATTCTTAACTAAAGCTTTTACTACTGTATTTCTCAAATCAGGGGCACAAATAACCCTGGAGATATCTTAGCCTAATCCAATTATCTAGATTGCTTTATACATATGTTTAACTTCATGTTTTTTAAAAACAGCTCAGAGTTTAGCAATGTCTAATTGTTCTTATCATGTTTTGGTCTTGGTATGGGTTCCTTCCCACATACATACCTTCCCTCCTCCCATGTCTTTTTTTGGAACTTGGAGTTATATACAGAAATATGACTTCCATTCAAACAAGACAGACTGGCTGTTCCTTGCATAATTTTATCAAAAGAAGAGGCTCAATTATGGGAAAGGAATAGAAGATTTCTTATTCTCTCTCTTATGTCCTATCCTCTGGATAGTATATGCATAGGCTAGGGGCAGCCAATATCTCATGCTTGTCAGATTTAACAGTAGTTGGGGAGAAATTGTTAAAAGCAAAAAGAATGGTGAAGAGGAGGGTAGATTCACTCAAGTGACCTTGAACTGGGAATGCCAAGGCCTAGAGAACAACCATGTGGGAAACCCCACATATTACACCTACTGCTGTTTGTCCTCTGTCTGTTTTGAGAAGAATCTCTGTGTGGAGAAGGTGTGGGTGTTTTGAGACACTCAAAGACTCAGACGTGCTTGAGCTCCCTACCTTGAGAGAGAGAAGATCAATGCTGAGGAGACCTCAGCATGGTGGCAAACTGCACATTTACAGGCCCTTGATAAATGGGTGCAAACAGTCCCACTGCTCACTAGGATGAACTGAGCCCGATGGTGCCTCTGTTCCCATTTGGATGTCTCTGTCCAAGTGACTCAGGATCCTTCAGTTAGTGAGTTAAAGAAATAATTTTACTCTTTGTATTTCAGCTGTGATTTTGTGGTTGTTCCAGCTGCCTGCCTGTGTTGACTCACACAGTAATGTTCCAACAATCTTTCTAAGTCATACACTTGGTCATATTTTTAACAAATGGATCATTTACAGTCTTTCACAGAAAAAGAGAGAAAGCTGGGAGGAAAGCTGGAAAAGAAGCTAATAGCATTCTTCTGAATTGATTGGCTAAGTAAAAATACAGATGTTTTTAAGATTAGTTTTTCAACTAGTGATAATTATTCGATTCAGTTTTTTTATGCTTCATAATCTTAAAGTCTCTGGTGAAAATTAGCAGAGCTAAAGTAATAAAACTGTTGGCGTTGTTCTTGTGAATCTCTGGAAGCCTTTATTTAGTTATAGGTTTCTTGATTTTTCTATTCTGTTCAGCACTGCTCTTTTTTGACATCACACAGTCTCTTATTTGAGAAAGATTAAATACATATTTAAGATTTCTGACAATGGAAAAAATTCCTATTGAAATTGCATAATTAAGGGAAGTTCTTACAACCAAACTGCATGCCATGTTTTCCTTACATACCCTAGGATATGTGGGAACAGATATCTGTGAAAATTCGGGTCTGCCTTGGCTTATCTGAAATACGGGAAGAGATGAAATGAGAGAACAGTCCCACCAGCAGACCTAGACATCATATTCTGACTACATATATATGGAAAAAATTAGGGATAAAAATGGATCCTTATTTTCCCCTTCTGAAGTTTTATTTGCACTTAGCTCTGTTTAAACAGATTAAGTGTAAATATGTCAGGAAGATAAAAACTGATGGGAAACAGTGACGGAACTCAGAATGATTTAACATGGCAACCAGCCCAACTCCATGCACTTCTGAGTGATCTTAGCCTCTGTGAAACAAGGAAATGTTTAGAATTTCAATGAAGATTAGGTATGCAATCACTGCTTCCTGCTTCCCATGAATGCTAGCAGACAAATCTTTATGAAGATAAAGAAAGAAAGATGAATAGGGGTGAAAAGAGAAGAGAACTGATTCCAAGAGACTTCATAAAATATAAAAACTGCAGTACAGCCTGTCTTGCAATATTAGCATTTCTGCCTTATCCTTTTGGTGCACTTTCTGCTTTTCCATATCTCTTTCCACTGCCCACTCTTTTACAGAAGGAGAAATTTGTATTCCTCCCCTATATGGAGTAGCCTGCTGCATGTTAGAGCACAGCCTTAGATTTCCACCCATCTCTCCCTATTTGCTGTCACACCTACGCTTTTTTCCCTTTTGGCCTACTTTTGATGTATATTCCACTTACAGCTTATACTGCAAAACTTTTTATCCCCATCATGCAACACTATTTGTATTAGAAATGCCCCTTTTTTCTGTAAATTTATGGCACATAATTTCAATATTTCCTCACTATAATACTTACTGTGCTGTATTTAAATCACAATGAGAAATAGATATGATAGAGCAGGCTTTATGCTGTCTAATATAGATAAAGTTGCTTGTTTTACTACAAATTTGTGATGGCATCAACATCAAATGGAGCCATTTCCATTTATCTGAGTGTCTTATGACTGGTATTCAGTAGATCTATGCCTACCTTTAAATAGGAGCCAGGTCCCCAGATGCCACTGAATAAACTCAAGAAAATATTATGAAAAGGTACTTTGTTCATCTTTGCAGTTTCAGGGGTTCCTTCATACCTGGATGGTCTCCTAATATTGATTAGAGTAGCCATAATGTTCCCAAACAGAAGCCAAAAGAGTGAAGAAGAGTCAGCACAATGAAAAAAAAGTAGAGCCATTACTTATGCCCTTTTATCATCCAGACATCTTCCTATTAAGAAAATACCTTTTAGGACCTGCAAGATTTAAATCTGCACTGGGACTTTAGGAAATCAGAGATAGACACTTGTCAGTAGCTTTTCTTTTTGTTCTTCCACAAAATTACTGGGAAAAAAATTATACTAAATAATTTTTCCCAGTATTTCCATTGCTGAAGTGGAACCACTGTGGAATGAAGATGCTAATTAGACCTTTGCTTTATGTATTTTACCTGAACTACATTAATTGATTTTGTTCTGGGTCTGGATTTAGCTTTCTGATATTCCCATATTAGACCCAGTTCTGCAGTTTGTAACACATATGCAAATATTGCTTTCATGGATGTGTAGCATTCAAGAACCTAGTTCGTTCAGAGCCCAGTTTAACTGCCACTTAATTAAATGGAAAGGCTCTGACTGGTGTCTGTGAATTGCATCAATCCCTCAATAATTCCAAATAGTATCTAATGGTGAATTATTTCTCACTAGGTACAGTGCATTGTGAATATGAGACTGTTGAGCTCGTCAATGACAGTACTAAAGCAATAACAAGAGTCTAAAAATAACCCCTTAGATTTCTCACTTGGTTATTTGATGAAAATCTTCCTTTTTTATAGTACAGTTTCACCACCAGATTAAATCCATACCTTTTTTCATCCCAACTACTGAAAGCACAGCCTTAGTAAAATTTCATAACTACAAACTAGCCTCATGATTCATCTTTCTAAGAGAAAGTGTTGGTATTAAATTAATTATGCCACAAGACTAGATAACTACACTTTGCAGCATTTCCTGCTATTGTATTGATGCCCATAAGGGCTATCATCAGGGTTTGTCAGGACAGAAAGTAATGCCAACCAGCTTCTAGAAATCCCATTGCGAATTTTTATCTTATGTCATTGACTCAAATAGTCTTAAGCACCCAGGAATCCACAAAAAAAGGCACAAATTGCAAAAAACCAGAACTCAGGATACTCTAGTTTTATTATTTCAGTAAAAGCTATTATGCTTTAATTGAAAATAATAGTCAAGCAAATTTCTGTAATATTGAACACAATATTCTGCAATATTTAACATCTGATGTCATAGTAGTGAGCAGTGATTACTTGTACCCAAACAGGCTGCACCAGAAACCAGTAAATGCATTATTGTGGCTGGCAAAACTATTTATTTCTGTGAATGACTTGAACACTATTAGTCACAATTCCCAAAACATCCCTTGCAACTTTGTATTATGTTCACTTTCAGGTACAGTGACAAGCCCATCATTATCAATAGCTGCAAGGGACACTAGAGCTGTAAACCTATTGAGCACACAGGGAAAACTCACATAACTTGCTTTCTTTCACCTTAGAATCATTTGTCACCGTAGTAGCATTAGAGGATAATTTTGCATTCTCCATTGTGTATTGCACACCAATGACACTGTGTTGCTAGTATTTAGAGTAATTTGTTTTTTCTCCATATAATTCACAGGTTGGGGAGGGGGTATACCTTTACCTCTGTTATTAAAACAGACCAAACTGAGCTGGTAACATGAGCCTCTGTACTAAAGCTTTAGTTAATAAGAGGGTCCTTAACAAAGCCCTCCTCTCTGAACCCTCCCACTGCATTCAGTTGCAAATCACTGTTTGGCTGGCAAAGCCGTGGTGCTGTTCCCCCAGCCCCAAACCTGCTCACGCTGAGCACTGCGGCTCCATCAGCAGCAGCATCTCCGTGAGGGGATGCAACACCTCTCCTTGTGAGCGACGCTTTTTGTTAATCAGGGGCGCTGAATGGAAACCAATCAGACAGAGAGTCCCTCCGGCTTCTTCTCGCTGCCTGCCTGACTTAAAAGTGATGCCGGGAGAGAGGGAGCCCTGGTGAGACGCGAGCGCGTTCCGCGCTGGAGACCCGGGAGCCTGCAGGAGGCAGGAGGCAGGAGGAGGCAGGTAGAGGAGCAGCACGGAACGGGCAGAGCTGGGCTCGCACCGACGGCTGGGTGAGTACTTCAACTTTCGGCAGCATGGGAACTGCCGGCAGCGAAAGAGCTGATGCTTTCCTTAGGAGTGACTAAAATGTTGAAGATGCCTTACAGATACTTTTTAGGGAGGGGGGAGTGGAGGGGCAGTGTCAGCAAAACACTTTGGGGATATTTCTCTTACAGAGTTAAAAAAAATCCAACCCACTAAATTGCTGAAATCTGAACTTCTGATACTGTATATATGACAACTACTTGTGCATATTAAAAAATTATCAATTCATATGCTCTTTGGCAATACTATTAGATATCATTCTGTTTTTCCGGCCAGATAGGAGTAACACGATAGCTTAACTTTTCTGCAGGATGCTTTTTGACCTGTCCAGATATAAGCTATTCCCTCCAGCCCCCTTTTTTCTTTTTTTTTTTTTTTTTCATATGTGTGTTTGTCAATATATCTAATAAAAACAACCCTGGTTAAGAAGGATGGAAAAATAGGAGGTCTTTGCTTCTACTAAGAATGAAGTACTAAGGCTTCTTAAAATTTTCTTTAGTGAAAGTAGTAAAATTAGTGGGATTTTTTAACGTGTTATATGGGGAAGTGCAGCTCAGGGTTCATAAAGATTGAGAGCGAAGGGAGATGTCCTTTGGATATCTGTAGTGGTAAGCCAAAGTCAACAGGCTTAAAGTGCAAGGATGCTTTCCAGAAGTGCTTCCAAACTACCTTGACAGCCTAATATATGCAATCAGAGAGTCCCACAGAAAGCAATGCAGAAAGCATAAAAGGTCAAACTGACCACTTGATTCTGAAGTAAGCAGCAGAAAACAATTGAAAGACATTTTACCTTTTCACATGCAAGAAACATGCTGTCACATCCTTTCAATTTCACTATATGAGCTTCAAAGAAAGAATGATGTATATGAACTAAAAGGAAATTGATATCCCTTGCTATTGTAAGGCAATGTGCATACAGCAGTCACTCACCTTGTCACAGATTTAAGACATAATTCAGAAAATAGAATGGTATTTTCTTAAAACACTCTCCATTTTCAGTAGAGAAATTTACAACCAATGTATGAGTCTTGCTGTGATTAAAGGGATAAAAGTGATAAAACTAGTATTTCACTGAAACTATAGCAGGATTATGTTTCATTGTTCAGTACTACACTAGCTACTCATGACAAATATAAATATGGATAAAAAGGCAAGTGTAATACTTGCACTAGTTTTGGAGATGAGATCAAAAGGTTTGTTTAATAAATAATATTGGTCATAGTGATAGGAATTCCAAATGATAGATTTTTAAAAGTCATTGTCTCCAAGTCATTCTCCATACCTGAAATGATAATTTTATTCCAAAAATTGAGTGAACTAAATACTCAGAAGACTTGTGTTATAATTTGTCTGTGAAAATTAACAAATTTATTAGTGAATTAAATTATTTATTTAAAAAGCCATATTGCTATCTATATGTCAATCTGTCAGATAAATTATATTGTCCTGTCATTTGCACTTCATTGGGTAATAATGTAAATTCAAGAGAGAATTAAATATGTTTACAGCTAATGTGATTTTCTATTAACAAAAATATAAAACATTATGCAGTCAAATGTCTGTGAAATAAATAATTCTTAGTTTGGGTTTTTAAAGTTAGGTAAACAAGATTAATTTTAAATGAAGAAATGTAACAGTATGAGTTATACTGCTTTTACCTAAAATAGTTGCCAAGTCTTAAAACTTGATGGAGTGAGTTCAACAATCAAATTTTTCATGTTTATTGTGTGAACTAAGCAGAGGTTTTAATTTCAGAGATTGTCTTGTAGCCATCAATGCAGAATATTATGCTTTGTGTGCAACTGGTATGTCTCACCTAAGCACAAACAGAAGTTTGGTGATGCAGTTTATAGAGAAAATGTGGGGAGAAACAGCTCTGCCATACGCTTTGTATGGATCCATGGTAAAATTGCTTGAAGCTTTCAGAATTTTCACGCTTGTCTACAGAAGTGACCATTCTGAAAAGGCTGTCCTCCTCTCCAGACAGCAGCAGGGATTTGTGCTCTCCTCTTACCTGCCTGTTGCTCTACAAGGAAGCTCATCTCAGCAGCAGTTGCATGGTACTGGCAGAGACGCCCTCTCATCGTGGGATCAGCCAATAACAATTATTTCATTCCCTGACCTATCCACCAAACAAAATGTAATAACAGAAATGCACTAGTTTAAATGTCATCACCCATAATGCTGGTGAAAGGACTGTACAACTTAATTCTGACATTCGCTTATCTCTGGCATCAGTACACGGTTTCTGAATCTGTACAACATGGGTTGCAGTGAATCTACTGGCAGAAGGGTTTGAGAAGTAGAGCCAGAGAGTAACAGGACAGACAATTTTCACTGAGGATGAGTTTGTTCAGGAGATATAAGAAAACTGGGGCACATAGGCTGGACTATAGGACAATATAGATATATAAATATATGTGCTTCTTCCATTAAGTCAGAGCTATTTAACTGCAGAAGGCAACTGGAGCAAAAACCTAGAGAAAAATGCATCTCCCACTCATATCAGAAGCCTTCTGAATTTCTAAGGCTTGCAGCAGGTGTTACATGCAAATGTTATCTGCAGAAGGACTAATATTTGAACATGAATAGAGATGCCCAAGTAAAAGCTAACAGCATTCTTTATATGAGTGAATCATTTATAGGAATAAATCCAAAATTTTGCTAAAGGTGGTAGGAGGAGAAGGAAAATAAAGCGACAGGAAATGAACAAAAAGAATTTTTGCAAAAGCAGTCAGAGTAATTTCTCTTCTTGCCTTTAAATACATAGGAAATTGCTGAATGTTAGAAGGCAAGCTATTTTCCTGACTTCCAGTGACTGATCATGATAAAAAATGCCCCAGTGGTATTGAGGACTACTTGATGAGCATGACTGAACAGGAGAGGTGGATCTTGATCAAATCATACCATGTGTCTGCATTGCAAAATCCTAGCGAAACTGAGGCCTGGTTATTTCTGGGAAAATATTGCTAGCTTCAAGGAAAAGGAAAAATACTGGATGTATACTGCAGCTCAGAAGAGGGCTCAAAATGTTTTAGAAAAAAAAAAATTAATGCACCGTAAGTAATTTTATTATAGAAATGTCAGGAAGTGAAGTATGCTATTTATAGTCTCTGTTCTGCAATCTTGGGAAGATTACAAAAGGACATGGGTGGTGTTGTTGTCATCCCATAAACACACAGTGCCACACAGAGATGTGACTTGGTCTCAGTTACAGAGTAGCTTTGTGTCAGAGCCAGGGGTAATATGGGGCCTCTCAGACCTTCAATTTCTCTGTATGATTAGATCAAAGTTCATAAAAATGTATTTATCTTGAATACTTAAATAACACCATCAATGACCACAAATGTTTCTCAGAAAATGTATTTCTGCAACTGGAAAATTGAGTGCTTCAAGTGATGGCCAGTGTATTCCTTTGCTAGTAAAATGTAAACTTCTATAATTAAATTCACACTTTTAAGTAGCAAGAGTAATAGCAACATCCAGACAACATCACTTCGGATTGTTTCCCTATCCCAGAAAAAAACAGTTCTCATGTTATCTCCTTATATCCAAATGTCAAGGAGGTTTAGGTAAGTACAAATTTTCTAGATGCAAGATGGTGCTCAGGTTGCATTGTCCTTAGAGGTTGTATTTGAGAGAAGGAATGACTGCCTTCATTGAAATTCTGCCTGCAATGATATTGCAGTTTTGGGCCACGCAGGTTTGTACCCAAGGATTCCACTTTCTAAAAAATACTGACAGCATCTTGCCATTGTACATAAGTATGTCGAGAAAGATCTAGAGCTCTTGTACAGATTCAAAACATGGTCTTTGTAAGTTACACCCAAGAACAGATTCTGTGAAATACACAAAATTGTGGATAATGCATTAGTGTTTGGGGATAGAAACAGTAGGCCTTTCCACCATTTTAAACAAGTTACATAACAGCTCTCAGAAGGAGATTATCTGAATTTACATATTTTTATAATTCAGTTGAAGCCAATTAATGATGTATACAAGCCTCCTGGCAGTATATAGAGGAATAACTAGATTTTGCCATTACTTTCTAAAATATGATCTATTATACTGATAATCAGTGGTGCAGAAAATGATATTTATACTTCTGCATGTCTAAAAAAAGAATTGAATAAGACATCAAGTTGTGCAAAAAGTGTTCAATAACGGAAATTTAAAAATATAATAATCTAAAAAACACTCAGGTTAAGATTTTCCTAAAATATTTAGGTTTTATTTCCTCTGTTCTCCATCATTCAATATTTGCTCCTAAGGAGATGAAGAGGCAAAGCAATAAAGGTCTGAGTTGGCTATAAGGGTGAAGTTACTCCCATTGTTTCTGTATGAAAGAAAAAATAGGCATAGAACAAATAAAATTTAGCATTTTACAATCCAGGAGTTGCAAGTTCTGTATGATTTGAAGGTATCCATAAACTAGTCACATCTGATT
This sequence comes from Alethe castanea, assembly GCA_024734035.1. Lineage (NCBI taxonomy): Eukaryota > Metazoa > Chordata > Aves > Passeriformes > Muscicapidae > Alethe > Alethe castanea. The sequence continues at coordinate 72,615,471 of JANRGV010000001.1, forward strand.
TTAACAGATAAAAATAGCCCCAGTTTATGAACAGAACTGTGGTTTTTATATATATAATATATATAAATTATATATAGATAAACATATATATACATATACATACATATATATATGCATACATACATGTGTATGTGTATGTGTATGTATATGTATATGTAAATGTATATGTATATGTATATGTATATGTTTATGTTTATGTATATGTATATGTATATGTATATGTATATGTATATGTATATGTATATGTATATGTATATGTATATACACCTTCATGCATGTATACATGCATCTGGAGACATAAACCCAAGCCTAACTCATGCAAATTCTAGAGAAAATTAATAAAATATTTGTACAGAGTAATATATTACAATGGTTTGCTTAAGTTTATAGTGCCACATTCTGGCTAAACTTTTCTGCTTACTTTGATGTTTATTGCCATACTTTCACATTGCATTATTCTTTGTTACTGTTTTCCACACTAGTGAATTTAAACATTAAACTTTGTAGTGGGAAGCTATTGTAAAGATGCTGGCTGTGGGTAATCTCATGGAAAAAATTTCGCCTGCATAGTAAAAGGAAAAAAAAATCAGGAAAACATACTCATTTCAAAAGGAAATTCTTGTAGATGTTTAAACTATTTGTCAGGAGAGCTGTTTGTGCTTGTGCTGCATTCCAGAACCTGTATTCAGAAAAGTAACATTTTGCAATAAGACTGGTCCCACTGAAGCCAGTGAAATTACTTTTGTGCATTTCCCTTACCCTGAGTAAAAATGAGTGCAGAATCTGTGTTCTTATAATGATGATATCTGATAAGAAAAATTCTATTTTCCTCAGAGTAAACATAAAAATATTAAATTACAGAAAATATTTTCCCATTTCCTGGAAGATTTGCAATAATCCTCACATTTGTTTCTCAAATATGAAAGGTAATTTCATTACTAATGAGAATTCAGACTCGAAGGAAAAATGGATTTCTGTCTAAAAGATAATGTAGTCTTTTCATTCCTTCCTGTTATCTGCAATCCATGGATTACCAGCAATTGAGCTTGATCTTGCGCTTAATGGTTTTAAATTTGTGTTATATATGAGTTCTTTCTTAGTCAAGACAGCTATCTCATTGGATTTACATCTTTTCTAGAGTAAAATAATAAGTAAAATCCCTTGTGTTCTAAATAAAATTAATTTCTTCAAGTTCCTTCACAGAGATAGAACAATACTGAAGGTAATTGTTCTTTTCTCAGCAGTAGTAATAGCAGCAGTAGCATCTAAGGCTGAAAACTCACACATTACTTGAAGTACTTATTTTGTGATAGTTTAATCACATCTGTCACATTTTGATAAAATACAAACTTCTGGTACTATCTGCTCTTTCAGTTATAGTCTTCTTGAAAAATCTACTTATGGTACCAAACCATCCCTGCAGAAAGCAAAAGGACTTTCAGATTTAAAAAAAAACAAAAAACTGTTACGTTTAATGTACTTACAATCATTTTTAAAGGCAATTAAAGAGAAGAAACACTAAAAAAAAGTTGCTACAGCTGCTCTCAGCTACCATTGGCCACTGGTTGAGAATCTTTACCTAAAGCTTGTGTTCAGAAAAGGGGGAAAAAAGCACCATTTAGCTCAAAACAGGAAGTGAATTAGGAAGTTGCTAGACCGAAGTTTTTGACAAAAAAAAAATGTTCATCCCTACTGAAAGGTTGAATCTAATAGATGATGATTTAGGAACATGCCCAGTGTTGCACATTCAGAAACATAAATGGGAGCACTGCTTGAATGAAAGATTAAGCGCTTCTTACAATGATACCCACTCTAATAATTTATGTGCCATTTGACTTTATACTCAGGAAATTCGCATTTACATTTCAGAGCAAATTTTCCTTACGCATCCCTACAATATAGATCCAAAGAATTAAGAAAATATAGAATACAGAAAAAATTATACATACAAAGAATATACTTCTCAAATACACAAAAGCCCTCTGTTTGTTTTTTTATTTTCCGTCTCCAATGTGTTGAGACTCCAGTTCATAGCACTCCCCAAACCAAAAGCCTACAGGCTGAATCGTTTTTTTAACTACTTTATGTGTGCAAAGCTGTTATATGATTAAATAGAGAACTGCACTTTATATACACACACAGGACCATGGTTCCCTTGATTACTCAAGAAGTATACTATGTAATATCTAGCAATATATAAATACTGACTTCAAAGGAATATAAAGGTGAAGATTTGCTAACAATTCCATATGAACAAATGGTTCCTGTGTAGTTTGTGTACTGATCTGTGTGTGTACTGATGTGTGTGTGTAACATACTCAGAGTAGAACATATTCACAGTTTGACTGTTGATTAGAACTAAAATGAGTCCTAAGGATTAACAAGTACAGGATTCAAGTTCCTGGTCTTATGGCATAAAATGTTTCAGCTTGTATTTTATAAGTTTTTCACTATTTTAAACTGGCAGCTAAATTACATGAACTCAGGATGAAGTGATATTTTTCTGCAAGCGTGGGTAGTTTGAAACAGAAGCTATGTATTATGCATCTGACTGAGAACTTTCCTAAAATTTACATGTGGGAGTCCCAAATAATAAAAAAAAAGGAGCAGAATGCATTGAGTAACCCAGGGTAATTGTTAAAGACCATGCTTAGAGCTACTACAGGAAACCTTGTCAACTTGTTTGAAAGCATCTCTAGTTCTCTGGAGAAGGAAGAAATCGAAGGGAGGGAGGGAGGACGGAAGGAAGGAAGGAAGGAAGGAAGGAAGGAAGGAAGGAAGGAAGGAAGGAAGGAAGGAAGGAAGGAAGGAA
>JANRGV010000001.1:72625591-72651740 GCA_024734035.1 Alethe castanea
TTTCATATTGTGAGGCAATATAATAAAAGCTCATAAAATAGCAATAATAAAATATAATATAATATAATAAAATAGCAAGTAAAACTGAAAAGATTGGCTAAAATTTTTAAGTATAACAACAAAAGAATTTTCCTTTCATGGGAAATTTGAAAAAAGTGCTAGTAATGAGAGTAAATTATGGTGAACAATACTTAACAAATAATAACTTGATGAAGATGAATAACTTCTCATTTTTTCAAGTTCAAATATGTTGCTGGAGCAAATTAGCTTGAGTTCAAGTCACAAGATGTTACATCAAGGTGCACCATAGGCTGGATTGACTGTCATAAGAAGATATGAGATAAACAAAAACTGTCTAACGAATTTCAGAGTGGAGAAGTAACTGCCTTGATGTCTTTTTTCAGCTAAGCTATTTTAAGGTGTAAAGTTTATTTCATCATGCTTTATCCAGTCATTTGCTTTTCTAGAGAAAAACTGCAGTCCTACTTGTCTGTTTTGCAGTGAAGTCACTTTTTAAGCTTACCATAACCTCAATAACATAGAAGTTTTACTAAAACTTATCTATATGTATTATTGCAGTAGAAATTGTTAGGTGACATCAGGTATCACTGTGGTAAATACCAATTTGTTTGAATGATACTTATTCCCAGCCAAATGTTATCTTTAAAGTTTCACAGAAAGTAGCAGAGGCTCTTAAAATACATGGAGAAAGTACTGGTATTACAAAGAAAAATCTTGAAATAAATGAAACAATAGATCCAGTGTAACACAGACTGCTTTCAGAATTGCTGAGCATCTATAAAACTAGCTTTATTAATGGACCTGCTGATAATTTGCAGCTCTGAAAATGTCAGATCCACATTTCTTGAGCTGGGCAACTGGAAAATGCTTCTAACAGACAGACATGCTTCATCTAACAAGTAGATGCTACAAATGGAATGTTTAACTTTATACACTTCTTCGAAGAACAATTATTCTCTTTTCCTGCACCTTTGCTGTTCTCAAGCGTTTGTATCCTCTCCTCTCTTTTCCTCATCTTCTCAGTGCTTTCCTCATCTTCTCACTTGCTCTTTCCTTTCCCAGTACTTGCCTTGCTCTTTTCTTTTTTATTCAGCATTCATCTCACTAAAGGCCAACAAACAAACAAAAAAGAAACTAAAGGACATCGTGGCTTAAATTACATAACATATTATTCTATGGTGTTTAATTTTACTTAGGAATAAGAAGAAAAATACTAGAAGAAATCACATTCCATACAAGGGGTGATGTACTTTTGCATATATGCTTTCAATCTCAGAATTTGTATTTGGACTTGCGTCTTTGGAATTTTAACTTGGCATGTCTTTTCTCATTGACCAAACAGGTCTGTAAATCATCATTTACATTACTTTCAGCCAAATTCATTGCTACAAAATACTGAGATATAGTCACAGAGAAACCATAAAGAAAGCTTCCCCTTTGTAAATCAAAAGGAAAATTAAACTTATTCTTTAGTTAAAAAATATTAGAAAGGGATTAAACAACTATCAGTACTCCTCTGATGCTAAGAATACCAGAAGTCCTTCCTCACAAAGGGTTATAAGGCTGTGCTGGAATCCCAGTATTGGTACAAGGAACTCATGACAAGAGAATGCAATAAAGAAATTTTGAAAGTAAAGTACACATTATTGATCACTCTGTGCATTTCCATTCTACACTTTCAGATACATTCTTATCCATTGGCATTTCAGATATGAAGGTAATCTAGTCTATGTTCTCAAAAAAAAATATATTTATATATACAATCTTTATAGGTGTTGTACTCCTCTAAGAAAATGCTTAATAACTGGAAGTCTCATCAGTTATTAAGAGTGGTATTTGATGTCAATCTCACTTCTTCCAGGGACATGCAATCAAAGTATTCAAAGTATGTTTAGAAAATACCTAAGACACTTTCAATTTATAATATATATATATATATATGTATATTCCATTTCAAAAGACTTGAAATAAGTAAAAAGACACTACCTTCTTTTCTCAGAATTATTAAAAGTGCATGTGAATGAAATCAAGAGCAAGCAAACTTATCCCAATTATTTTTTTTCCACAACAGGATGTTTGCTAAAGCATATTTGTCCTTAGTGTAACCATTTCACTCAGATCTGATAAGATTATTAGCATTTATTATCTAGTTCTGGGATATACTTATTAATAGAAAATAAACAAACAAAAGACACTTCAGATCAAGCATCATCTTTAAAAAAAAGGAATGAAGGAATTTATATAGCTTCACTGTCTCAAAAAGTGCAAAGATATAGTATAATGTTATGGCTCCCTCTTTTGGATAACAGATATCTAGTATGCAATAACAAAACTCATCATATCCTTAACACCAAAAAAATCTCCACTGGGCACTATTTTCCCCCAGATCTTGCTTAGAAATGATTAATTAAATTAAAAAAACCCAAGCTTTTAGAAGTTTCTTGCAAAATGCAAATGTATTGTAGGTGTCCATTTTATAAAATAAACATGCATTTCCAAGATAGCACTGTAGTTAGAATATTTTTGAAATATGCTAAATATTAGTCTATAAAGTACCCATAAAAACTGGAACATGAAACTGACGGATTGTTCCTTATTTTAGCAGTGTTGTTAATACAAAATAGAGAACAATAAAGAGATGATTGATGAAAGAACTTAATCTAACTTACCCTCTGAAAAAGTGGCCAGAAAGGAACAAATTTGACTCTTATGCTATTATTGCTTCATTTGTAACTGTGAGTGAAAAATGAAATTAATGATCCCTTGAGGTTCTTCTTTTTTAGAATTTCCATTATAAATGTAACCTAGTTAAAAATCCACAGATTTATATGTATTGATTTTAGGAAATTTTTTAGCATGCCACTGAAGAAGAAAAAGAAATGTAACATGTTTAGAATTAAAGAAAAATCCTGCAAAAGAAAATGTTTATTATTAGGTGGGAATGGTGAGGAAAAAGTAAAACTATTGAAATGCATCAATCAACACAAAACAGTGACTCCTGACAGAGGTTAAACTTCTGTGGTTTAAGATCCTTTCTAACGTAAGATTAGTAATCGTTGTTGGCTTTGTAGATATTGTTGTATTTTATTATGAATTTGGATTTTGTTTTCCCAAGTGTTGGAAGCATACCACCATTCTTCTACATTAATATCTAGTCATAATTCCATAACAGTGCCTAACAGGTTCAATTGTCCTTATGCATCCCTGGATGCTCCTGTAAGACAACTGGAAATAAATTTTTTGAAAAAAAATGCCTTTGCAAAATTCAGTAGCACTATTCAATGACTTAGCAGCATCAGCTAGAAGGCAGAGTTTATTTCACTCAAAACCCCTTCCTATTGCTTTCTTATTGTCTTTATTAAAAATACAGATGTTAGGCACATATGAATGGATTTACAGGTTTTGTTTAACCCCTTCTATTACTAAAAATGGCCATTTTTTAACATTCATTAAGATGTTGAGCTATACAGCTATAGAATTTGCTGGATTTATATCAGCTAACTTAAGGTTATAATGCCATGATGCTCATTTTTATTACAGCATTGCAGTGTGTTTTCTCAGCACCCAGAATTGCAATAGGACAATTGCATTTGACGTACTGGGTCATTATTATTCATTCTATTTATTAGTAACAGTTACTATAAAATGCTTATTTTATAATCAACACTGCAGTGATGAGATTTATATGAAGGTACATCCTTCTTATGAAGAACTGCCTGTGGATAGTGCATATAATAACAGTGTTTCAGTGTTAGGAAAAACAAGGCAGTTTAGCAAGCCTCATTGAAAATAGAAATTAGGCTGTTTCACTAAGTGATGCTGCATACTCCCAGCCATACTACTAAAACAAGGCAGCAAAATTTGGCTGTAATAAAGATTGCAGAATCAAAAAGATAAAGAGAGGCAAGAAATTCACTTCTACAAGACACAAGTGTGTTTCACTTGAAGTACCTATTCATATTTAAACCAAGAAAAGATTAAAAACCAGAGCCTGACACATCCATATGTATGGATTAACTATGCACCTCTTTTTCCTGTTATATGCTTGAGTTAATTTGTTTTCTATGAAGTTGCATATTTATGACTTGTCTTAGCCGTATGAAGCCCAAACAAAGATATGTCTCCTCATAAATCCTTTTCCCTCTATTTTTTAGGAATGCAAGAAGTAAGGCAGACAATCACAGTCATTTGAGTTTATGCAAAAAAGTTTTAAAGCCAGGCTATGCACAGCCATTTCAGGCAAAGCTAGACCAAAAGTGCTAGAGCAAAAACCATAAAGCAAATGCTTTGCTATATCAACTTTTTACAATTATATTTCTATCTTTTTTTCACTCTGAAACTGGAACCATATACACACTTTCATGCTGTTTAATTTTGCTTTTCACTGACTTTTAACCAAAAGGACAAGGAAAATACAGGAGGCAATTCTGAAATGCTGAATGAAAAGTACTTTGTGTGTTTTGAATTAATCCAAATAAATCACATGAAAACCTGAATGTTCTGGGAATTCATGCTGAAATATAGATTATTAAACTCTCAAATCTGGTTCAGGTATTTCTAAAGAAAATATATTGTATGCCATTTTTAAGCTGACTTGTATTTTAAGAGAAATAGACTAGTTATTTCCTTCTCTAGTAGCTAGAAATAAAAGAACAAAATAACAAAACAGATCACAAAATAATTGGTAAAAGCAATAACAATTACATTGTCATCAGAGCACAATTAAATTATTAAAGACGTATGCAGGAGACATGTTTCTCTACCTTCAGATGCAGTTCCAGGTGGGTCTGAAGTATTTTGAAATTTCCTGTCATCCAAGCAACAAATAAATATGTTTATAAATGTATAAAGTCTTCACTAATCATACAAATTTAAGGAGGGGAAATTCAGGAAATACTACAGGAGATCTCAAAACCTCATCGAGGTAAACAATAATCAAATTTTCATTATGAAATTGAACATTGAAACCAAACTCTGAGCTACTGGTCATTGCTCTTGGTGGGCTTCTCTGCAGAACTTTGAAACACCAGAGGGCCACATCCAAGCTATTAGCCCTTGAGAGGGAGTATAAATATAAACCCTTAGGGAACAAACTGCAGAACAGGGCTTCACAAAAAAAGAGTATATACCTAATGTGAATAGCTATGTATCAGTGTGATACCCTTTCTGTCATTTCATCAGAGGATGGGGAAGGGTTTTAAAAAACTGCTATAAGTAGACATTTCTTTGGAAAGTTCCACAAAGCACTTTATCATCAGCACTGTGCTTATGGCTACCCAGTGTTCTGTGGTTCATTTGTCACAGTTTTCAGGAAAAAAGGAGAAGGAGTTATAAACCCTAAAGGGATGTATGCCACATTGTTTTGCTTATTTATTTATTTATGTATTTATTTGATCAGGGACTCAGCAGAAGATCTTATTTCAGTACAATGGGATTTCAAGTTGGCAGCCACTTCACATATACTACCAGGAATCCAAAAAAATCTCAGTGTTGAAACTGCTGAAATATTCATTATTTTCTCTAACCTTTCACTTGAATTTCCTTGTTACTTGAGGGTTTCAAGGTATCAAAAGCAATGCTAAGTTTTAAAAAACTGTGCCTGCAACTTGTTCCTGGTAGAACTGAAACTACATCTGTGGCTCAAATGTGTGAAACTGTTCACACAGTACTGGGGAAAAGTCAGTGTAGCTCTTCAATAGGAAAGTCCTGCCTCACAGACCTATTCAAGTTCTCTGATATGACATTAAGCATATGGGTAGCTTTGATTTTTTTGATAGGATATAGTTCTGTTTCCAGAAGGCTTTTGACAGGGTGACTCACTAAATGATCTTAAGCACCAATGAGCTAGAAGTGAAGGTCCCAGCATATACCAGTAATTTATTTTATAACAATAATTTTAATTAAAGTTATTTTAATTAACACATAATAAAATACTTTTAAAAATAAAGAATCAATTTCATTGATTAAATGACAGAAACAGGCAGGAAGAAGTAAATAATGAGTTTTCACATTGAAGAGTCTGTTTCAGTGTTCCACAGGGATCTGTACTCGAGCCAGTACTGCACATACTCACAAATAAACTGAAAGTAGGTTTGAATATCAAGGTGCAAAATGTTGTAAGTGACATTCAGCTTGCGCTGAGATAAAGTTAATTTTCTTCATACTGTCTAGTATGCGGCTGTGTTTTGTATTTGTGGTGGAAACAGCATTGATGATGCAGAAACATTTTCATTACTGCTTAGCAGGGCTTACACAGGGCCAAGGCCTTTTCTGCTCCTCACAACACCCCACCACTGAGCAGGCTGGAGGTGTACAAGAAGCTGGGAGGGGTCACAGTGGGAACACCTGACCTCAGCTGACTCAAGGGGTATTCCAGATCATATGGCATCATGCTCAGGGTATAAGCCTGGGCAGAGAAAAAGAAAAAAAGAGACAGCCAGTGTAAAGCAGTTTGTCTTCCAAACTAACCATTAAATGTGGTGAGATGGAGATGGCTGAGCACCTGACTGCCCATAGGAAGCAGTGAATGAATTCCTTGTTTTTCTTTGGTTGTACGGCTTTGTTTTACCTATTAAACTGCTTTTTTCTCAACCCATGATCTTTCCACTTCAGATCTCTCCCCTGTTCTACCATATGGTGAGTGAGTGGCTGCATGAGACTTAGTTTCCACCGAGATAAATCACCACGACACAGCATAACAAAGCCAAGTGGGTGTGCAAAGAAATCTTGAGTATGGTTATACTAACATACTTCAACTCTGAATCTTTGTAATGTACTTTTTCCATAAATTTTCAATGCAATTACAGATCCTGACATTATTTTAGCTTGTACCAACTGTGAGTCTCTTAAAGAATTCCCATCATGAAATCTCATAGATGGTATGGATATGGTAGACTTGCTTTGGACTGAGGCAGGGGAGAGAGGAAGAAAGTTTAGTCATAGGGATTTGAGCCTTGCTGTGCTATCCAAACTCTATCTCTAATAGCTACAGGAGTTTGGCATACCTACATTTGAAGTCTATGTAATACAGTAAGTGGACACCCAAAGGATACATGATAAAATTCTTATGAAACTATGTGAAATCGTGCACACGGCAAAACCCTGACTATACGTTTAAAATAGTAAATTCTTACTACTACCATTGGAAATAACCCATAATTTGACAAGAGAGAGTATGGAAAAACTTTAGCCCAGGGCTGTGCGGTCAATAAAAAAGCAAACTATGCCATATATCATGATGAAATTAGGTAGAGAAAAGCGATTAAGCTGCTGTTTATATATGCATGAAGCAACAAATTCTGATTGAGATGCACCAAAAAAAAAAAAAAGTAGAGGAGATTTGGAGTAGGACTATAGGTGCAATCAAAACTCTGGCACAGCTTCCATACAAGAAATTATTAAGCAGGCAGCCCCAGAGCTTTCCATCTTGGAAAAAAGACAGTTGATGGAAAATGATTCAAGTCCATACATTCAGTCCATTCAAAAGAATGGAGAGGGAGTAACTGTTTTCCTTGTCTTCCAATGGCTGTACTCGTTGTCTAATGAAGATGTCACTTAAAATGTTCAAAAACAAACAAAAAAATGTTTCTTCTTTTCACAAGATTAGTAAATGAACAACATTGTTTCTCTGAGACACATTATTTCAAAGAAAACTTTGAGAAAGTCATGACAAAGAGAATCTAGGGGGACTACTACCTTACACTTGGAGACGATGAAAACATACAGAGGAAAAACTATTATATGCTTCTTCACACTTAGGTGTTATCGTGAGTGTCTGCTTGTTGAAGATGTCCTTATTTGTACTCCCAGATTACTAACAAGATAAGCAGTACTTTATTACAGTTATTTTGAATGTATTCATATTTCACATTTGTCTTTCATTAAGATGACATCTGAGTAAAAGATTTTTTTTTTGGCTCCTTGCTGGGGGAATGTTTTTAATTTTTAAAAAGAGATTCAGATCTAGACATAAGAAAAAGGAAAGTTATCAAAATTTATATTTCTGAGATCTATTTTATTCTTGCGAGAGAATTGCCATTTGTAGGTATTTAAAAGTGTTTATTGTGGAAATATAGGATGAAACCTCAGCTGTACCAGACTTTTTTCAGACTACCTGAGATAAATTAATAGCAAAAAAAAATATGTTAAGGTTATGCATTATTTCTGTGTACAAATTCCTATGCTTGCAATAGTCCTGCTCAGCTCTGGAAATAAGACTTTTCTAGAGTTTGTGATCCCGTTGGAGACAGCAGAAGGACACAGAGAAGGTCAGTCTCTAATAAATGACATCATTCAGCAGCTGCTCAATTCTCTGAGGAAGGAAGCAGCAACAATGAGCTACAATTACATTCTGAATTTGCTGACCACCTTTTATTGGTCAGCAACTCAGTTTTTCCAGTCTAGAGTAGTGAATGTACAATCCCTTGCAGGCAGTAATTAAGTCCTTCTCTATAGGAACAAAATTTCTTATGACTCAGATGCACATGAGCAAAAAAAAAAAAAAAAAAAAGGAAGGCAAAGATTGAAATTTTTATATACTAGCTTGAAGATGTCTTTATTCTGAGAAATTCTAGCTTGTAACAACCTCTTGGGCCGTCATACAAGCTGTAGGCTCGGGAAACTTAGCAAGCTCTCATTGTGGTACATGCCATGCTCGGGAGATACGCAGAGATAGGAGGCACCAGATGTGGAATCTCAGAACACTTCATTATGAGCTTGGTATGTGACCAGAGTACACTGATACATAATGAAAGAGCAAGAAAAAAGAAATTTAGAGAAAGCATGTAGTTCCAGTTATCAGGAGAACTGGTAAATCCTGTAATTAGCAGTGCTGCCATAGGTGAATTTCATCTGCTTCATGCAAAGAGAATAATGAGAACCAATATGTCTGGAAATACCTGCCTATGACTCCAGATATGTCTTGGGTTTATATCTGGCATATAGAAAGCTGTGCTGCTTATGAAAAAAAATCCAAACAAACAAGCAAACTAGAAAACCCCAACCCCCAAAAAACCCCCAAAAATAAATGTCTTAACTTTGATACTTGCAGGGTATCTATGTCAAAGTACAGACAATCAGGTTACGAGCAACAAAACATGAAACTCTTAAAGAGGCGGAAAAGACAAAAATTTTGCTTTGATGATAGCACTTATTTTTCCTCATGTTTCTAAAGGCTATTCTTTAAAACCATGAACGTGATGAATGTGTTGCATTTGTAAATAAGGTGTGGCTTAAAAACTTGTAATGCGACTTCATTATATGATAAGACTGAAATGTGTTCCCTGTGGAGAAAAATCAATACTAAAGATCAAAGGAATATCTTCAAAAGTTCTTGCTTTAAGGGTTTACGAATGCTATATTTCCTTGTTCCCCTCATGCTCATGAAAAGGAGATCCTGCAAAAATGTTCATTATTGGAGAAAAAACTCTTCTTTTTTTTTTCCCAATGAGAAAATGCACATTTCACATGTGTAATCCAGTGGCCTACTGCCTCAGAAGCAGAAATTGTAAAAGTCCCTACTAGCTTCATTTAATACAATTCTTAAGAATTGAGAGACCCTTTTACATGATGGGTTGGGAGTGCTGCAGGCTTTGTTCACTAGCTGATGGAAGGATGGTTGGAGAGCAAGCAGTCTAGAAGCAGTTTCATCTGCTCCTCAATATATACTTGCTCCAGAGAAGGGCAGATGGTCTTTTCACTGCCCTGGGAGAGTTGCTTTAAATCACAGCTCTGCCTCTGCACAATTCTGCCAGTGGGGGTTGTCCAAATATGAACCAACACATTCTCTTGCCATATTCTCCCACCCAGGGGAGTTGAGTTGCCCACTGTGAGTGCTACTGAGAGGGTGACTCACCATGATGAGGTGAATTTGGACCTGTATCTCCAATGTAGATACCCAAGAGTCTGGAAAAACTGTAAAATAAATGCTAACTCTCTCGTGTCACATCAAGAGAAATATTTTTTCCTAATGTGCCTATAAATCATAGATTCATTTGCCTAAAGACATTAACTCAACAGACATTCTAATACAAATTGCTATTAGTTCAAATTCACTATTATTTTTATTAGTATGGCTCCTGGAATCACGTAGCTAAGAGAACCTGCACTGGTGTCCCAGAAATAAAGAACTACCTTCATCTGTTTCCTGGCAAAATTTTCAAATGAGCTTATCTTCACTGTATGCAGTGCTGAACAGATAAGCAGCCCAATAGGAAAAACAGTTTTGAAAATCTATTCTGAAAGGTTTGCAGTGGAGGCTGCTGAGTGGGAAAGTGTTTCTTTAGTGTGGTGTATGTTTCTGTGCCTGAAGAGGATCTGAATACTTTTACTCAAAGAATGGGTGTTCATCAGTAGAAAAACCTGGCCCTTAAGCAGTAGGGTTCCCTCAAAACCTACTTCAGCTCTCCTAGGAATAATTCCTTGATTACCTCAAGTTTAGTCCATATGCATTGGTGGTTTACTTTTAAACTTTTCATCTTTAGCCCAAACCCCATCTTTATCCATGAATAGGAAAAAAAGGAAGGAAAAAAAGCTTTGGTTCTGAAGAATGACAGAAAAGAATGCTGTTTTTAGAAAGTCATACATCCAGAGACTATATTCATGTCTGCAATATGACTGCACTCAGAGAATATTTGAGTGCTGCAGCCAGAGGGAAGCATGTGTATGCATCCTGGGATGTCTTTAATTAGTTGGGGAAGTGATAAAAGTGAACCTACAGTGGCACAGATCCAGCCTCTTCCTAAATCTTGGTATTGTAGGTGGCAGTGTGCTGTTCATAGCACAGCCTTTTGTTGCTACAGCTTCACCATTCTTAGTGCTCAGCCTAGGTAGGTTAAAGCTGCATTCAGGTATTTTGTTTTCAAAAAAAGGCTGACAAAACCAGTAAGACTCCTTCCATGCACGCAGTCCACACAAGATTTATATCTGTTATATCCTATTAAAATACATACTTAGTTTTATAGATTGTTTGGATCATCCTGAACATTAGTTACATCTTTCTTATTTAGACATCAGAGTGCAGCAATATGAAGCACTGCTGCTGCAGTTAACTCGCTATTTTTAGCTATTTTAGCACCAGATCTTTTTCTTTTAGAGCACAAATTTTGCTTCACTGTTAACAAAAGAAACAGACTAATGTGGGATACATTATCAAGTTGCCGAAGGTTAGCTTTTCTTCGTGTCATGCTTATGAGTGACTGTGCTGCACTAATTAAAAACATTGCCATGGCAATTGCTATAGAAACATTTAAATTGGCATCATCAGTAACAAATCGGTGCTATTGATCCCAGAAAGGCTTATTTCACACTACACCTGAACAATCTAAAAAGAATATTTTGCATTCAAAAGGACTTTAAGAAATAAATTTTTTCCAGTTGTTACTATGCTCAGGAGAATAATATTTATCATACAGAGATTATTCATTTGCCTGGAACAGTTATAGGATTCTGATTACAAAGCCCTTACTTCAAGGAGAGACTGCAATGGTTCTATGCTATCACCACATATCCCTCAAACCATACAAATGAAAAAAACCCGACAAAACCTCCACTCAGATCCACTAATTAGAAAAATTGTGGAGAAAAGCAGGTTCTCAAAAATATTTGGCATTAACATGTTCAACACACGCATTCTCCATCTTAAGAGAAGTCACCAAGATAACTAGAAAGAAAACCATTTACTATTGTTTGACAAGAACAAGAAGTTGGCATTTTACTGATTAAATGATGGGAGCAGAAATGAAGTGCAAAGAGATTGCATATAGAATATTGATCGGGTTGCTTGGAAAAAAATAAATTATTCTCTAAAGATCTTTGCTCCTCTTAGAAGAAAAATAAAATTAGATGTTTATCATAATGTTCAGCAGACAAAATTACCCAGAATAATAAGTCTTTCTTTACACATAAATGGTCCAGTTATCACAAAAATAAAAAGCAGGGGGAAATGGGCTATAGCTTCATATTTTTTTGTTTGTTTTTGCTTCATTCTTTTTGACATTAAGGATGCTACCTTTCGACTAGGTAGTAGAGTCCTACTAATTATCAAGGAAATCAGTAGAGGGCAGCGCTACACAGAAAACCACATGTTTAAAGCAATCTCAGTCTAACTTCTGCCCTAGCTGGGAAAAAAGGAGGGAAACTAAATTCCTTTGAGAAAAAGTCCTCTGTGGAAAACTGGTGTTTGCAAAAATATAATTTCTTCTAGCAAGGTTAGAATATTTGTACATGGCGCATTGAGTTCCTTTGAAAAGGAAAAGTTGGTCTTACCTTTCCAGACCATAGCAGGACCCTTTGTTTCAGTATTAAATTCTACCTTCTGAGTCTACTGAGAGCAGCTCCTGACCTACTTGAACAGCTGACTATGAGACAAGATGCATAAGCCAATGCCCACCTTGAAGTATTTCTCTGAGTACAAAGAAAAGAGTGGTATAAACTTCCTCTGCATTTAAATGAGTATGGCAAAGAGCATTTAGACAGAAAGGAATGAGGACAATTTCAGGAAATTAAAGATGTGCTGTTTTGAAATAGCAAAAGTGAAGCACTTGAAATTTTATTTACATTTTAAATTATCACCAAACTGAACATGCAATCATACATCTCTAAAAGGCCAAAAGAAAATATATTGATGCTAACTACCCCTCTCTGTTTGAAAAAAAGAGAGTAAAATCAAAGCAGACTAAACCATCTGAGTGTTAGTTTTGTCGAGGTTTTGAAATAAGGACCTTTTGAAGCAAAAATTTTACCTCTTTGGCATTTTTTATAACTTTTTTTTCACAGCAGTCTTTCAAGGCTTATAGGTTTTAGAAAAATACTTTTAGGATTTTTAGTAGCTTTATAGATTCACTATGCATTACAAGTTCACCAAATACGCATGTTATTTTTATTTATGTTATGTTCATTTTTGCTTGGTTTATGGTTTGTTATGTTTTACTCTAGAAAAGATGGTAGAGTTCAAGAAATTAAATAAATACATCAGTCATGACCTTAAAATGCACAATACTTATCAGAATATAACACAATCTTATAAAAATACAATATTTATCAGAATAGTTACATAACAACACATAATTCATATCAAGGCAAAAGTAATCAAATCCAAAATTTGATTAATACGAACATTTGAATAGTATCATTCCAAATGTATAGAAAAGGATTCTTGAACTATAATCCAAATGCAGCTATGAAGGAGCACTATTTGAGGACACATCAAGCAAGAATATATCCAGAAGAGATAAGAGACTTGGTAAGAGTCACTGGACAAAGTTGATTGCCTGACTTCTGAATACAGTATTTCCAAAGTGTTTCCAAATGTTCCTGTTGCTGCCTACTTTCATTCTGCAACACTTTAAGAAGGATCTAATTAAAGAAGCAGGAGGAGGCCCTTCAATCTGCCTCAGGTCATACAGTGGAATGGATTTGAAGTACAAACAATGACATCTTTAGCTCTACGTTAATAAATAGGTTTATTTAGAGATAAAACCTACTTCAGTCTAATTTTACAAGGAATTCCACTCATCAAACTTAAACATGGATATAAGATTGGCTGAATTAAGTTTTTTTTCCTTTTGATCTGTATCCAGTAAATTTCAATCACCACCGTCATCATGTACTAAATATGTTCTCTTGTTAATGTCAAAATTTACTGGTATTAAATTAACCACAGGAGAGTTGCACTTTGCTCCACTGTCTGCAACAGGAACATACTGAGTATTACAACAGAAATAAACAGAATTCAAAGAAAACACATTCATGAATGTATGCTAAGATCTGTCTACCTTCACGATATTATGCAAATTAAGTTAATTACTAAGTGCCTTGATTCTTCAATTAAAATAAAAAGCATAAGAAAACAAGTTTTCTTGCATGATATACATGATCTTCTGCAGAAATATGACACCTATAAAGTTGTTTTCTTTTGGTTTTTCAACATGATGTTAGGAAGGGATAAATATTCCAAGCCTTCACTTCTTACTCAGCTAAAACTCTTTTTGAAGTTATTAAAATGCTGAGACTTAGATCCTCCTTCAGGATTGCTAGCAAAGACACTGAGACCATACAGAATATCATCATTTTAAGACAATTTCACACAAGGGCGCAATTCCAGTAATTTAATCATTAGGGCCTTTAGAGTACAATTCACTAAATGTTTTCCATTAAACAGTCTTGGTTCTCAACTGACTAATAATTTTCACAAAAAGCATCTTATTTCCAAAATGAACTTTTGTACAGCAAAGAATACCTTCCCATCTTCTATAAAAATCCCAAACAAATAAACAACAGGGTAAAAACAGCTGTTGGTAATATTATGTTGCAGAAGAAAGGGGGATAATTTTGTATGGTTTATTTAAATTTAAAAATATTTTAATGTTTTGGCCTCACACTACTATCACTGTTAAGGAACAAGGAATCTCAAAGAAAATGTACTTTTGCTGCTGGTATTTTTTTCCTATGACTTCTGTAATATACAATGACAGCTCAGCTAAAGATATCCTAAAGCAAAACCAGATTTAACATGAAAAAGTTTATGGAAAAGACTGGGACATCAGGCACTTCAGTTGTACTGCCATATAAAGAGTATGAGATTGATTTGGTTTAATAAACGTTGTTTACACACTTCCACAAAACATTAGAGTAAATTTCAGAAAAATACTAATTATAGTAAGGTTTTATATCATGAAAATTCCCATTCATTCAGCTGCAATTCAGGGAAAAATGAAAAACATTCCAAATAGAGAATTCTTTTCCAAATGCAGAGTTTTGTTAACTGCAGCAGGAGTCCTATGAACCCACAGTTGTCTAACAAGTACTTTTTGTTCTTGTTTAATGAATATGTGGAAGTCATCAATAATACTTAACAAATTTCATTTTATGACTTTCTTTCTTCAGAAATAGAAGAAGATCCTCTGGACAACTGGGACCTAACAAGGAGGGAAAATAGGATGTATTAATCATAAAGTAACAGAAAATTCAGATTTGTAAACAGTTCTGAACAGATGCTGAGGGAGGATAGCATCAGGCTGAGCTGGAAGATATTAGGTTGGAATATTCCTTATTTGAGCTCTTTCCTTGTGCCAGGATGCTGCTGGTAGCTAAAGCTTTCAGATAAAGTATTTTACTCAGCTTGTGTTTTAAATTAATGTCTATATATTGCGTGAGTGAACTAGTATAAGATGAAAAAAGACATTAAAGAACTTGACTTAAAACTCTCTGAGTAATTTTCATGGTTATTTGTCATTCCCATGGGTTATTGTTGTAATCACTAGACTGTGTTCCTGTTTCCTTAGGGAAAAAAAGTTACTGCAACTTACACAAACACTTTTCTCTGTCCCCTAGGTTTTTCTTACAAGAGGAATATAACATTTGAAAAATTTGTTCTGGTGAATTATTAGAGGAGTGGAAGCTAACAGCACCTCTGGAAATGATGAGGACTCACTCCTTTCTGACAGTTTTGCTTTGGAGCTCTGTGTTTTATGTGGTTCATATGACGCCATCCCAAAAAAGGACTAACAAGCACTCACACAGTGAAAGGATAACAGGATTGTCAGAGAATGATGGAAAAACACTGCACCGCACCAAACGTGGTTGGATGTGGAATCAATTTTTCTTGCTGGAGGAGTACACAGGTCCAGATACTCAATACGTGGGCAAGGTAAGCCTTGTGTTTAAAGGATTCTTTAAAGGTGATGCATCTAACACCCTTGATATTTCACTCCTTCTCCACAGCTTTTCACTTTTTGGACAGCAGTGGTTCCAATTTCTCATTATGTCAAAACACACTACAAACCACCTGAGGTTCCATGATTGTTCAAAGGTGTGAGAGAAACTAAGAAGTTCAGTGAAAAAAAAAAAAAAAAGGAAACTGTTCAGACTAGAATGTTCTGATTTCTTATTACATATGTCCATGCAAGTTTTATTCCTTTTTCAACTGTTAAACATAAATATTAGATTAGAGAATAGATAAGTTATTATTTCATTCACCTTGTGCAGGTGTACTGGGCTGTGTACTTTCTCAAGTGAAATATACAGTTCTATCAACATTAAAATTGCTATCTCTTCATGATTCCAAGTAGAGGAGTAGTGTTTGAGGAAAAAATATCTGGATTTTATGATTTCTGAAATAAACTGAAAATTTTACTTAATGACTTGAAGGGCTTTGCATACTTTGAGAGCTATCTACAATAGATGTTGTCAACAATGGCACCTCTGAATTCCAGTTGTCTCCAGTTGTCTCTCAATATTTTTTCTGATAAAATGAAACTCAAAAATTTCTAGATATTTAGCTCTCTGGGGTCTCACCATCCACAGATCTGTCTTATGGTCTGGAATAACCAAGTTATCTTTATCAAGATCTAGAATATCAGAGATCTAGAATACACCCAGAGTGACTTACAATTAAGGAAATATTTATGTTAATAGCTTCAATTAATAAATGTCCAATTCAGTTTCTGTCATTCATCCACAATGCTGCCATTAGCACTTATTGTCAGGTAACTCTCATTTTCAGGTGTCTATCTGCTAAACTGATTTGGAAACTTGTAGATAAAAGCTCCAAAATTTTTTGAACATTAGCTAATATCTCTGGTCATGGGAGACATGATCATCTGGAGAACATGAAAATCACCTCTTTATATTTAGAAAAAAATGTCAACGAACTCAACCTTGTTAATGCCAATACCTGTACAGTTCCATTTCCATGAAATAAATTCTGACATGAAGTAGCAGAAATAAAACAAAGGCAAATAATTCTATTTATAGATCTGTGTACAAGTGTATAAAATAGGAAGGTTTGTTTTAGGCAAAAAGGTCTTCAAGAAAGGATGACCTAATTACATAGAGATATTTCTAAAAACAGCAGTATGTTTGCATGTATTTTTTGAGTGGACTTGTCAAGAAAGCATACTAAAAGGTGCACTATAATTCAAACTCCATGGCTGTAAGTCTACCTAGAATGACAGAAATAGACTGGTTTTTTTTAAAATAGAAATCTGTCATAGAGAAGTAATTGTCAAATATTAGAGCTGCTTTCAATTTCAGTCGTACTGAATATAGATTAATGACTTCACTTAAACAGTCAAATAAATTAAGCTTACATTAAGACCATCACCACCATCCATTTCACACAAGGAATGCTTGCATGTTATAGTACAACACATGCAAATTTACCAGAGTAAGGTAAGATTGTATCTTTTTCCAAACTAACTAAAAACTATCGGACCTTATTAGCATAGATTTAAGTCCAGGAAGAAAAAACAGATGGCTATAGAGTAGTTGAATCTGATATGCTTCACTTCTTGTAACTCAAATTACATGTTGAGATTTTTCACATTTCACTGCAAAATATTACAGAAAGATCCCTGAGAGAGGTCAGCACCACTGATTCTCTAAACAGATGGGAATCACCCCAAATATTAGCCTGTGTTCCAGAGGAGTTGCATTGAACTCCATGTGGTTTCATTAATTTTAAAACACTTTATACCATTATGACATTATCACAATTCTGTCCTCAGTGCTATAAAATAATGGTAAATCCATTTTGAGTTAGTTCAAATTATCCTAGGTATATATGGCATACAGCACCAAGAGGGAGGTGCTAAAAAAGAAGTCAAAGAAGGGATTTGTTTTAAAGAAAGAAAAAGCACCCCAATAACTTCATAGAACAACATTATTCTGAGAAAGGCTTAAATCTCAGGTTTAGTGTTATCCTCTTCAAAGTGATGGTAATTAACAAACTGGTATGTGTGAAGTAGGAGCAATTTTATTCCAACCCATGGAGACTAGTTCACCACAACCACTCTTATCTATCCCCTCTTTAATATGGATGGGCTACTGGGGTAGAATAACAAATGTATTACTAAAATTTAAATAAACTGAATTAAGAAATTTTTATAAGAAAATAAACTTCTAGGGGATCATAGACATAATATCTAAAAATTTGTTTTCCCACCCGGTTTCTATTCTCATATAATTTTTATCTGTCTGGTCATTGATTGTGTTTTGTTACTAATGTTACTTTATTGATGTTTTATTTTGTGATGAGTTCATTCTGTTATTGACAGTGGGGAATGATCACTCAGGATGACATAATAAAATTTGTTTACTAAGAAGGATGAGTACACAGGATGGAGAGCTATTCTGTGACATCCCCACACCTCTCATTCTTCTTCCTGGCCAGATCCCAGCCCAGTTCAGACCAGTAGCAGGGCAACTGGACACTGACCACTGGACTGTCCAAATCCTGGCTGGCAGTCTGGTCCCAATGAAAGGACTCAGGCTCCACTAAATTGCAAGGGTCTCTGGAGTGGAGTTTCTCCCTCATATCCGAAATGCTATCTTAAATAGTAATTTTTTGTAGTTGAATTGTTGACAGCCACCCTTCAAGGACAGGGGATATATGCAAAGCAATTGTCTTGTGAATGCAATGGCAATCAAGGAAAATCCAAACAGCTTACAGTATGTCCACCTGACATCTTTCTTTCCTTCTGCAAACTCAAAGAATTCATGCCTCAAATACAGGTGAATGCATAAAATGCATCCTTTCTAAAATGCATAGGGAGATAAATATTGCTCTGGAGAGCTTACAGATGAAATATTCAGCCAGACATATATAAGGTTAGCAGTACCAGAGTCCTGCTTAAAAATTAGACAAGAAGAAAAAATAAATTCTAAAATATAAAAATGTCTATATTCTTTCAAAATGCCTATTACCTACTGAGATGTATATCTCAATCTGATTATTTATGTGAGGAATTTGCAGAGGATATAGTGAGAGGAACCATAAAAGCTGATTCTGCCTACTAAGAATTCACAGAAAAAATGGTTTACAATATAGCATCAGTACTTAAATTTATGAGATTAATTTATTTTAAAGGAAGAAAAACAATTGGATATTTTTTCTCATTAAGTAAGGACGTGTTGAAAATATAAACATCTGACTGTATGTCATATCTGGGAATCCCCTTTTCTTTTGCCAGGGACAGGCCATAGATCCAGCCTCCTAGCTGCTACTAACTTTAAGCCCCATATATAACCTGAGAAATGAAAGTAAAAACACTGGCTTTGTATGAGAAAAGTGTACCAAATCTACTCACCTCCCAACAAGCAATGCAAAGAGATAATCATCCAAAGAAAATGGACAAGCAATTCAGGAAGTATTAAAACACTGATAAGGATTATGTTTATTAATTATAGAAAAAACTTGCAAAGAAGGTTCTAACTAATTAACCCTCAGGGGAAAATTAATTTTATTTTCCAAAGATAATATTGATTTTATGTGTCTCCATTTCTAAATGATGAAACTGATACCCACTGAATGGACATCACTTGTCCAAAATGTCAATTGCCTTTCACTCCAGTCCTTATGAAATATCCCTAGGCAAGAAGAAATAGACCTGATCAAAATCATTAACCATTTTGGAGAAACATGGTCCTTTATGTTTTGCAGCAGTATATTGAAATGATTTCAAGGGATGAGATTTTCCCTCCTTTAAGTCACTCAATTACATTTTTTACACAGAAGCGTTCCTCTCCCTATATCAAATAGGCACTTTGTTAATAAAAGGCTGCTAATCTTTGTGGGCAGATAATGGGTGAAGTACCATGCAATATATGTCAGACCCAATCATAAACATTACAACCAAACACCTGTCATATCCCAGAGACAAACAAACAAGAATAAAAACATTTTTTCACACCATCTGCAATTTTCTTTCTCACAATAAGGGGGAAAATAAAAAAATCAAATAAAAGAATAAATGTCACTGCTTAAAATTAGCTGCTCATGAATACCTTCATGTTTAATAACTTCCATAAAAATAAATTAACTAGGCTCTGCATGTCATAAGCAGCATTTAAATTGGTTGCAAACTGAACAAATATCTGTCTTCTATCACCAGTTAACCAAGGAATTTGTTTCATGACCTTTGTTTGTATGTCTTAACAAGAGGTACAAAGTGAAAAGAAAAATAGTAGGAGGGTAAGGGTTTTTTTTGGGGGCGAAGTGTTTGGTTTGGTTTAGTTTTTGGGAGGGTGGGGTAAAACATATGCATAAATGTAGCCATTTTTTTATTGTAATCTGCATTTACAAATATTCAGACAGGTACAAGTAAGGTTGTATGCTATAGCAGTCTGTCTTATAAGAAAAGAGAGAAAAAAAAAAGAACTTAATTAAACTTCATAAATAATTATTAACTTAATAACTAACTTTAAAACAATAAAAGAAGTATCACTTAACTGCCAACCTCACCAGACTTGGTTATTTAAAAAAAATTTCACTCAAATGCCCTTTGTACTGAATGGTTTTGGGGGAGTTTTTATCTTATTATTTAATGGAATTGGATAGCATTTTCTTGTAAATATAGACTGCAAATATACTAATGGCTGAAAGTATTATTTCACATGTTTGCTCTCTGCCTTTAGTACACCTACCAGTCCAGAGTAGGCTCCTTCTTAATATGAAAAGCAGCAGAGAAGTTGGAAACCTGAGAGCAGTAAAGTACTTCTTCCATTAGTCTTATCCTCATTCAATCATGTCCTCTGAACCTGTTGCTGAGGCCTTGGCCATACTCAGTATCAGCTCTGAGCAGTTTGGGAGGAAGAAGCTTATGGCCCACAGGGGTGACCCAAACAAGCTGGCTCACCGCAGTGCCCAAACCAGCAGTAACCTTAGTTGCTTCATCCTGAAGCATTATGTTCTCTTCCACAGTATCTTCTATTAATTACCTAATATTATCTTCTTTGCATGTTGAATTTTTATCTTAATCTTGTGTTCGTAGTGTGAGAGACAGCTTCCTTTTTTACTTGTGACTTAAATCAAATTATGCAATTTTTTCATAAGGATTTCTTTACAGTGTTTGCTATTTTCCTTCTACAGAGTCAGTTTAAGAGTGAACTATAAGGATGAGAGAACATGCAGGTGTGCTATCCCTTCAGAGTTTCAAGTGTACCCTCTACTTTTTAAGAGCTACATTCCATTTGTTCCCCCTGTAAAACTTGCAATCAAGACAGCAACAAAATGTGGCTAGAAACAGAATGGCTTTTGATATCTTTTAACTTAGTACTATGATAAATTGAAAAAAAAACTCAACAAAAAGCAACAGAATCATAAACAAATCATATGCTTCTATAATTTGAAAACATAATTCAACTGGGGGAAGATTTTGTCACATTGTTAATATATTTCATCTAGTATGCACTGCATCCCAAAGCCATCTCATAAATCATAACTTTTGAAGAAGATGTAATAATATATTTTTATTAGAATCTTGTTCCTAAAGTAAAATCAATATTTTAAGATTGAATAAAAGATGAAAAATTAGTAGGGTCTCCTTTTGTCTTTCCTTTCTCAGACCTCAAATTTTTCCTTGCATTTGAATAAATACAAGGAAATAATGATGAATCAAAACAGAAAGGGAAAAAAAAAGATAGTAAATTCCAAAGAAATAAGAAAAACTGTCTGACCAATGTTTAAAAAACACAAAAACTTTTTTGATTCGTAAGTTTATAAGTCATCTCCACTTATACTGTATTTTTCAGATAGCATATTTTTCAATAAATATTTGATCTATTTTCTAGCAGCCATATCCTAGATGAATCACCAGAATCAAACTAAAATTGAAATAGACAAGCAGATGGAAAAAAAAAATTAAAAATTCCACAAGGTCCTGTCTCAGACTCATTCATAACTTAATTGCAAACACCAATAAGGAGCCATAGCTTTACTTGTTTATAAATAATGTATTTTCTGAAGGCTTCCAACATAAACCTTATTGAAAAATTTCTGGAAGTAAAATTTACTTTTGTCTAAAAAGAATTTTAAAAAAAAATACTTCAATAAATTTTGCTATTTTAAAAAGATTGGAGGTCCAGGGAAGAAAATAATGAAAGACAAATATTGCATCTTCCAAACACAGTGGGGCTTTTTTTTTTCCTAGAAAGGAGAGCAGTAATTTCAGACAACCTAAATAAATTTTTGATTGAAGTTTCAAAAATAGTCAAGAGATCTAATCACATCATGCATAACCCAAGCATAAACAGTTTAAATATGAAATATCTCAAATGTTGCATTGCAATAATGGGCCTAAGATAGAATTTTGCTGTCAAATTTGAACACCATATTTCATCTAAAATAAAGAATTATTTTTGAAAACAACTGCAATGATCAGGGGCTTCAAAGACATGAATAACAAGAGTGAGTTGGCATTGTTTGGTACAGATAGAGCAGCTGTCGTGAGATCTGACAGCTTCTGTTTCTTCAGCTACATAAAAGGCTGTTAAAAAAACAATCTGAAGTTCTTGTCATGTTCAGGGCAAGAAGTTGGGTTTGTATTGTCATAAGGTTGATTTACAGTCATCATCAGGAAAAAGTTTTTGATAGTAAATACAGTCAATACAGTTAAGTACTAGGTAAAGAACTTGCAGTGAGACAAGATTCAATCGATGCTGGAGGTTTTCATGAAAACCAAAAAAACACATGCCAGAAAGGTGACAATGATCCTACCTGGAGGCTGGAGCCTCTATATCACTTTAGAGCCTTGTCTATTCTGTTCTCAAGGGTTCTGTGTGTGTTTTTCAAGTTCAACTGCTAAATCAGCCAAACTTGTTTTGAGGGGGAAAAGTTACATAAAACAAACAAAAGAACCTGAACCAAAATAAACTCAGATTCTTAAGATATGAGGAAATCCTCAAACCTTTAATTGCAAATTTCCCCTTTCTTCTTTCCCTTGTTTTTGCATTTTCTTGTCCCTTCTTCTCTCTCCCCTTTGGGGACAGAACATCCAGTATGCAATGCAATGCAATGTAAATTTTGAAAATTTAGCAACTCTAATGATATAGCAAAATAGCAAAAACGCAGGCATCTAAATAATTGCTAAGTTACTTTTAAAGCCAAAGCCAATGCAAGACAAATCAACATAGGCAAAACCATCACTGTTTCTCCAATTCTTTACCCTTTTTCCTCTCTCCCTCTATGCTTCTCTCGTGTGTGGAAAAAGTTATGGTCACCCAATTCCCAACCTAGCAGCAATGGCGTGGAGTCTACTTCATAGTTCACCTCGGTGGTTGCTCTTGGCTTAGTCACAGCCACCCTTCCTGGGGATGTCCTGAGTGTGCTCAGAGCACCCAGGGGGTCAGACCAGACAACAGGAATGGAGGCTGGGGTCCTGCAGGGTGGAGGCCTCCCCTGTGGAGTTCAAAGGGATTGAGCATGTTGACAAGCTAATAAAAAAAAACAAGGCTTGAAGTAAAACTACCTGTTTTAAAGACACCGTAGGCATGGAGAATGGAGTCCTCTTTTGTCTGCAGTGATAATTTCTAGCTGCCAGATAAAAAATAATTTTGATTTTAATAAAAATGGCTTTTCTGGGCTTAAAAATATCTTGTTCTTGTCAAGCTACATATGTGAAAAGGTCTAAGGTCTGGCTTGAAAATCTGTATGGTTCAGGAACTTGACCCAATAGGTAACTGCTATTCTTAGAATAGCTCAATCTTATTAAAACTTTCTTGGCTAGTATTTCTAAACCTTGCAGCATTAAGTCTGTGAAAAAAAGATTAGACTTGTGGCAATCTGCAGACCTATCATTATCCGTTATCAGGCAATCATTTATTGTTCATGAAAAGGTAGAAGGCTGAGGAAAACATATTTCATGAGATATTTTTCGTTGTGTTGTTTATTTATTCCCTTGATTGCATTATGGGAATGATTCTGGAGAGGATAAGTGCTTTGACTATATTGTGGTTTACTGGCACCTGCCAGCCCAGTGATAGGGTGCAAAAGCCATCAGAGCAAAACAGTATCTGACTACCTAAAAAGGTCAATTTGACAGCATCAGAGGATGGTTTTGTGCAATGTCTTGTCTGTCAGGGAGAGGGTCACAGTCATCCTGACAACAAATAGTGAAGCTGTCAACAAGAAACCACCAAGAACAGAAAGCATTTTCTTCTTATATGTGCCTGATACATCAAATCTTGTGTATTGTAGGAATCAGCACACATTTCAGTCTTCTGGAAACTGAAAAAAATGTTAGTCTATTCCATGCAATTGGCCAATTTAACACTGTGCTGGGTATCAATCAAAAGAGGAACCTATACATTTATCAGTTTTGGAAATACATAATCATGGGCTCATCATTGCTGTATGTATTCCTGTGGCAGCACAAACACACAGGGCAAACTTCTGCTCACTCTTACGTCAATCTAGGGTCAAGAAACCCTGATGAAATCCCTCTTTTCTATTTTTACACAGCAGAATGTAGTAAAATTATTAAAGAAAGCATTAGAGCCTCCATGAACATTTCAGAAGACACAAATTCCTCTCTTTCTTCACATTTCAGACACAAGTATGCCCATTTCAGATGGAAGCCACTATTTTTTCTTCAAATTTTGAGTGCAAGAAAGCGACAACCAGGGTGATAATATTAATTGAGTTATTTGACTGAAGATAAAGGGTTTTTTTATGTATTGTCCATTTCCTTAGGAAACCTTAGGAAACCTAAGGAGAAATAGCACAAATTCACCCTTACTTTAGTTGTAAAACTCTTGCCAGAATCTCAAAGAGGTCTTTAGAATGGTTGATTCAGCTACAAAAAGGAATTTTTTAGCCCATATTCTGCCACAAAAATAATTGCTAATGCTGGAAATAATTATTAATAAAATTTTACTAATTTTTGATATAAATTTAACTTTATTTTTCCACATGTAAATTGTAATTGCCAACATTTCTCTAATGAAACTTTTCCTCAGAGTATATCTGTCTGTGTATGAATTGTTCCCACAAAATAGAAAAAAAAAAAAAGCCTTGAAATATAATGACAATAGCCATGAAGGATTGGGCTGAATAGTTTATCAGGGTATACTATGAAAAGGAGAAAGATACAGAACAAAATATTTACTATCTATCTACTTGGGGAACAGTGCTCTTTGTGAATTTGTGATATAATTGATTGCTTTAACTTTTCCTAATGAAAACAATGACCAAGACAGAGATACTAAATGGGATATTGTTATACCTCTACTCAAGCATTCATACAATTAATCTACCTAACTTAAAATTTGTACTTGTTGTCACCATCTGTAGCCATTTTTTCCCTTTGAACTTCTAGGGGAAGTTACTACATATTATTGCATATTTCCTATTAAGAACTGAATTAATCTAAATTTCCAAATATTGAGAATATATTTTTTTTTATAAAAAAAGTTCTGGTTTACAACTTCTATGCAGTTAAAGTGGAATTGAAAATTAATATATCACACTGATAAAAATGTTGCAGGTACTTATGCAACCTTTAAAAATGGTTATTTTCTGATAGTTCAGTCTTACAAGGGTTGTGGAAATAAACATATTTTTCTTTTTAATAAGCATTTCTGATGAATAAACCCTGTCAAATACCAGGAGGTAACAGAGCATTAAATGTTCATGTACAACAGGTAGCTGACTGATAAGAACAAATTAAAAAAATGAAAAATAAAATATTGAAAGTATTTGCTTTCCCTTTCTCTCTGCCAATACAACATTTACATTTAAAATTGTGAGATTAAAATCCCTGTAAAATAAGATTAAAAAAAAAAAAAGGGAAAAAAATCTGTATGTGGTGTGTAAAACAAGTGACAGAAAGAAATAAACATTTCCCCTTAATTTTAAACCTATATTAATTTATATAAATTAGAAATATTAACTAGATAGAAACAAGTGGTGTGAACAATAAAATTAATTTAAAGAGGAATTTGGCATAGGAATAAATATTTCTGTATTCATTGTCACTGAAGCAAATGGAAGGAGGGTTGTTGCAAGAAAGCAAAACAAATCACTAATGTGGGTTGGGTTTTTTTAACTCTAAATTTCACAGAACATGCAAATACATCAATTTCTATGAAGGCTAACAATTATGAAATGGAAGAGGCAGTGGTTTGATTCACATACATCCCATATGAAAAATTTAGAATCACATACAGGAAGGGAAGTGAAGGGAAAAATATGAATCTATAGCAGAAGGAATTCTTCAGTCCCTCAAAAATAAACAGGAAACACCCATTCTGTTTGCATCTTATTATAGATATTGCAATTTATTTTCTTTCTGTTTCAGGTGGGTACATCTAGTCTAACTTCCAACTGTGTAAAAGAAAAAGAATCAACATAACC
>JANRGV010000001.1:72651786-72665456 GCA_024734035.1 Alethe castanea
GTTGTCCTAAAATTATGAAAATATATATGTGTGTATATCCATGTAAAACACTGGTTTATCTTCAGGATAAAAAAAGGATCTCACTGATAAGAATAAAAGAGAAAAGGTTAATTCAAATGTTAAAATCATGATTCTAGGATTAATTATTTCCACTTCCTTAAGTATCATTCATTGAAATATATCAAAGTATTTTACACGAAATGAACATCACCTCTGGCAAGATAGGCACTGACAAAACATCTCTTCTGAGGAGAAAACTGCAACAAAGTTGCTGAAACAGTGATTTGTGGTCACAAAACAAGCCAATGACAATAGTTTGATGCAGAACAGATTTGATGCAGGACAAATTCACATCAGAGTAAGGCTTTTCTATTTGGAGAGGTCAAGACTGAAAGGACAGCACTCACCAAGAGTGAAAACCATTTGAAAAAAAAAAGCACTCATGTTCCCTTATTTTAAATAATAACAAAATCTCAAGTTCTATCTTAAAACCTATTTTCAAATGATTGACAAGCTCATGGTCAAGATTTGACTCCAGTTGAAGTTGTGGGATAATTAGCAAAATAACCAGTCTGATTATGTGCACTGTGTCCTTCTCCAAAGTACAGAGAACTTTCTTAGACAAAAATGGATTTCAGAAAAGAATGGAGACTGTCATCATTGAATTCTCAAGTACTCCCCCCACAAAATTTTTTTCATAAAGATATTAGAAAATTAGCATCAATGCATTCAGAATTTTATCTGCCTTAACCACATACAAATTCTTTGACTATCCTTGCTGTTGAGCTAATAATAGTTTAACTACTTCCTTATACACCTCCTGCTGGTTTGGTTTAGTTTTTTTTTTTTTTTTTTTCAGTTATATTTGCATTAAAAACCTTTTTTTCAAAAATCCCTCCTAAATAACTCCTGCAGTATCTAATGTCTCCTTCTTAATCTCCCTTCATCTGACCAGCTTGCAGTTTCATCCATTGAGTGAAACATGAAGCAACACTGTTGGTCTGCAGGGCTTTATGCTTGGTTTGAGCCTTATGTTTTGATTTCTCTAAGCACTACTTCTCTTTCATAGAGTTTTCATCTGAAGCCCAGGCAGCCTTGTCCTGGCTCCCCTCTAAGCCCTTCATGTTTAATCAGACATGTACAGTCAGACTGTGGTTTATGCAGAATCTGAAGTCCATCTCAGGCACCCTCCAAATGGAGTTACACTTCTTACCAGTTTCTGTTGCAGATCTATATGAGTAGGCAATGCAAATTTCAATAAATACAAAATGAATGACAAATAAGAAAAAGAAAAAAAATACACTAAACATTTTTTTTCTAACTACCGGTTTTCATTATACTCTTCTTGAAAAAATAGCTTCCCTTAGGAAGTTACCTTATCATACCACAGATTGAAGCCTTGGCATTTATTATGTCCTGCCCTGATTAAAACCTTTCTATAAAATATACCTACCTTTGAGAATCTGCTTCCCAGCTTTTACCAGGAGTTGGGCATATCTTGGAGCAGAAAGGGGGCAGGGGAATTTCACTCATGCTGCTGAAGTTATGACATGGATAACTCTACAGAATACTTTCACTGGCTACTCTTGAGTTCGTATGATAATTTACATTTTCAACACAGTCAGCAGAACAGAGGAACGGTTTAGTAATAACTAAAATTAACTTCTGTGGGGTTTTTATTGGTTTGCTGTTTTTTTGTTTTTTGTTTTTTTTTTGATCAGCATTGTCAATAAATAAGCAGTAAGAAAGGACCTTTGTGATAATTTAAACAATGACCTTACCTTCTTTCCACTACAGTAATTTGAAAATTTGGTTTTAGATAAACATTTAAGATATTTAAAGCGCCACCACATAACAATGGAGTTCTGAAATTAGTATTGAGGGATGCATTAATTTCTTCTTGTGAGACTATGTATTGTGTCCAGAAAATATTTCACTAACCAGTTTGCAAAGCAAGATCTTAGGGAAAATACATAATGTAAAAATGACTCTTTGTGGTAGAGACCATAGCAAATCAATAAGCATGAAAATCAGCATCATAACTTTTTAGATTTGAAATGCATTCGTGTATGCACAAAAACAAGTATGTTTTAAGGGGAGTAAATAAGCTATTTCGAATACTTCTGGAAACTAAATATCCAGCAGCTCAAAAAAATTTCAGTCAACAGGTCTATAGTCTGGTTCTGTTTGCTTGGTGCTGAAAACCTGGAAGCCTGTTTACATATTTAAGGACAAAAAAGACTCTGATCATATTGGCTTAAATCTCAATATCTTACTATTCCATTATACTGTATGGCTTCCTAAAAACCATGCAGTTTTGATCAATGCACAGCTGTTTATAAGTGTACATATATATGTATATATATACATTATTACATATATATATAAATTATGATCAGAAGAGACAAAATACTCAAATATTCATCTTATTGATATATTCTTGAGATTATTGTTTCCATTCCTGGAGACACACAAACATTCGGTATACTCAGTCAATACAGTCCTTGTCCAAAGTTAGGGCAGCAGATAACTAGGCAATTTCAAGGACATCAGATTCATATAAGAAAATAGAAGAGAACAAATCACAAAACCAAATACAGTTCTATTATAATATAGTTCTAAATCCTGGGGCCAGGGAAGCAGGGAAACAAAGATAATAAAAAAGTACAGTGGTCAGAATGAATACTCACTCTTATAAGTTTATTAGTATAGAGCAATTAGTTCTGTAGAGGGTAGGGGATAATCCACCCGTATGACAAACTCGTGTTGCTTCCAGCCTACCTCTGTGCATCTCTTTTGGAACCAAAGGACATTTTGAGTGCCTCTAAAACAGCAATAAAATTGATGCACACAGACAGATTTCGCTCAGAAGTTTTTGGTGAAAGAAAAATCCGTGAGAAAGATACCCTCTGTTATTGTGAAGCCTTTAAAAAATGATGGATTTAATGCCTGTTCCAGGGATTGATTAAAGTGACAGTGCCTGGTGTTATGATGTCATAATTTCTGACCTGTGAACACAATTGATGACTGGAGTCACTTCCCATAAATCTGTATCTCATGTTATGGAACAGACAAATTACTGTATATGGCAAACCATAAATAATAGTAAAAAAAGTTGGCTTTTTTCATCAGGCTAAAAACCTATAACTCAGCTGTTGATTTGGAGAGTAGAGAGAGGAAAAATTTTGTGTGCTCTGAAATCCAGTTATTTGTGCAGAAGTAAGGATGCAGCCACTTTTGCAGGTTTGACTACAGTGTATCATAGAGGGCTCAGGAGACATAGAAGATAGGTAAGAAGGGGAAGGAGGCACATGAGAATACAGCTCTGGCTTCCAGGACTCCTTCCTACATATGCAGAAGATACGTATGGAATTTCCCCATGTAATGTTTGTATCATTCGAACCAAAAGACTACTAAGAATTCTGCTGAACTCTTCCTGAGTGGAAACAAGATTTACCCTTAACCACTAAGTAAAAATCAGCACCTGCAGCTGGTGTCAGCAGTGTTTTTCACAATATCACTCTCTAGAGAATTTCTAACAATAGACAGCTGAACACAAAAACCAGATGCTGGAAAGCAGAAGATAAGGAAAGTAAATGTCATTTGCCTTGTTTAATATACAGTCACTTAGGTTTCCATCACACACAGAGTCTGGTTGTTTAATTAAGAAGTTTGTGCTGATGTCACAAATTCAAGTCAGGTAAATACATTACCATTTAGCACATACATAAAACTTTTGATTAAATACACATAAATAGAAAATTAAAGCAATACATGTACTGCTACTTCAATCCACACTGAAGAACTACTGCAGCTATTAAGATGTCTTTAGAGTTTTTAATTACTTAAAATGCTAATGAAGGAGAATATTAGCTGAGCTGATGTTGATGCTGTAGTCTAACTGCTGTGGATCTCACAAAGGTCTGAAATCGTACAGTAGGGGCACTAGTTAATAACCTGCTTGTCACTAGCACTCAATGCATTGGGCGTGAGATTTTAGGTTTGGCTGAGATGATAATACCAGCCCTTATTTCAAGCACACCACTTTCACTTTTTTATTAGAATTAAATTATTTTGTTTCAAGTAATACATATCCTCTTTCACAAATACTGTCTTCTTTCCCAGCTCTGTATACAGAACCTTCTTCAACTGGAGCAAGCTAAGAATGGTAATTATAGTCAAATTCCCAGGCTCAAATAAACTTGTCCTTTAATACATACTGGTATAACTTGGACAACTCAATTTCTTTCTGTTTCACAGTTTCAGAATAAATAGCATCATATAATCACCACATATGAATAGAAATTTGATGTAAATAGACACATGGCTTTGTAGAAGAAACATACACATATTTTCCTTTACTTAGCATGTTTCTTCCATCAGGCCAGGAGCTTTAGCTAAAAACTATGATTAAAAGGTGTTTGAAGAATCCTATAAATAGAGAAACTTTCTTTATTTTCCTCTGATTTCAGAAAGAGTCACTTTGGACACAGCTGAATAGCTTATGCTTCCATGTTCCTTCCCATTGCTTACTGTAATACGTAGTGTTTTAAAATTTAGAAGAATGATACTAAATCTGATAGTTAATGACAGTTTTCAAGTTGATATTTCACACCATATACAGTCTATTATTCTTTCTCTATACATTTCCAAGAGCCAGGGTGTCTGGGTACATTACAGCCAAATCCCAACATTTTCTAGCTATAAAGCTATTAATATAATTCTTCATTATTTTAATTTTATGAAAAATATTTTCAATTTGAAGTTACAAATTACTTAAGTCTTTCCTCTTAAGCTATGAAGAAAGCAATGTTACAAAAGGTAAACTCAAGGAAAAGATTTTGTATGAAGGATGAAGTTACGACTTTCATGTGGAAGATGTTCCTGCCTATGCCAGGTGGGATGAAACTATGTGATCTTTAAGGTCCCTTCCAAACCAAATATATTGTGATGATTCTGTGTAGAAACAGCTGTACCAGCAACTAAAAGACTGGATTTGTAGTAGGGGAGTAGGAATATTTTCCATCTGAAGCATAAGTTGCACATGAAATAAAAAAAACAAAAAAACACACACAAAAAACCAGAGGTATTTTCATATAGCTGCATTATGGCTCATCAAAACTTTAAATAG
This sequence comes from Alethe castanea, assembly GCA_024734035.1. NCBI lineage: Eukaryota > Metazoa > Chordata > Aves > Passeriformes > Muscicapidae > Alethe > Alethe castanea. The sequence continues at coordinate 72,656,918 of JANRGV010000001.1, forward strand.
AGATACGTTTGGTATGATAAGACAAATAAGTTTTCATTTTCACAGGAATAAAAATCTTTGTCTTTTATAGCTTCCAGTTTTCTCCTGCTGACTTGTGATAATCTCAAACCAAAATAACTAGCACCACTTACTCTTCACATTTTATTCTTATACTTCCAGAAATTGCAATAAAAAACCCAGGTAGTAAACCCTAAGAAACTCCTTTAAGAAAGACCTTTGAATTACACACATCAAAATAAAACACTCTTCCAAACAAAATTTAAAAACAGCATGCAGTAGGCTAGTTTGAATATCTGAAATATGTACACAGGTAGTCAAAATCTTACCATTAATATTTTCAGTGATTTTTATAAATACAAATGCAATCTAACTTTACTGATGGAAGTGGAAAGAAATCAAAGAAAAGACTGCTGTAGACCAGATTTCTGAGAAATTCCATCACTCAAATATAATGCAAAAGGGGAATTAAACCCTTTAGATTAGCAAAATCACTGAAATTATGAAAATATCTTCACAATTCCACAGGATGGAGCTAATAAATATTGTGAGGACATTAATATTATATAGTACAATTTGTAGAACTTTTACTGAAATTACTTTTTACTTCTGCTTCTACATAATACTAAATAGCAAGTAAGGATGAACACTAAACACAATATTGCACAATACACAATATACAAGGTAATGTGTTTGACAATGAACACAGGAAGAAAGGCAACACAACATAGCTGTATCTAATCTGTGGTACCCAGAACTGCTTCCCCATTCCAGAAAAAGACAGCTTTGCATCTTCCTCCTATTTCTCCCTGTCATAGTTTGAGAAGAGGAAATAAAAACAGCTGAGACAAATAGGAACCTTTGCTCGTTTCCTTGTCACCAGGATGTTAGAGTGTTTGAAGTTTCAGGTATTTGGGTCTGGGACTAGACATGCCCACAAACTCATTTGTCCTCCAGATCAGACTCCAATCACCTGGAATGGAAACAACCTACCTACCTACCTATTTAATAAGTTTATGAAACATCTGAACACTTCCTCCCCCCTTTACAATATTTCTGACTTAAAACTTTGCATTTGCACCTTTTTGCCCGCCTGTGTTCGTCTGTATTCTAACTTTGACTGTTGCTCTATGCAATCCTGATCATCAACATACCCTTTAAGAGGGTCACTTTTGTTCTGGCAGTAGTTTCACCAGGACAATTTGGAAATCAGCCTGGTCTTCATCTCCTACTAAAATATGCAGATGTACTATGCCACTAAAGAGTTTGAGCACAACAGCCCCCCAATGTATTTTGTTCACTTTAAAGGTAAGGAAAGAATGTTGTTCACACCGACTAGAAAGTATTTACAGGCAAATAGACCACTGGACATCAGGATTCCTCTGCCAGAGACAACTGTGTGGGTTGAGGCAGTGGAGGTACAAGATCTGCAGTAACAGATCTTTTTCTATACCCAGATATAGAGGCACACTGTAAACCTCCCAGTTTGTAAGCATTAACAGAGCGTCTACCACAACATAAACATGGGTCGGTCTGTCCTCTCCCACTGTGTCTTTGTCTTTAATTTCCCCTCTCCACAAAGGAGATTATACCTCTTTTCTGAATTTAGGCAACCAAATGAATGTTTTCACTGTATTTATTCATAACCATCCCTAGGAATAACTACCTCTTATTGCTCTTTTTTTCTCCTTTTCTTCTGCAACAACAGTTGTACAGAAGTAAACTGCAAAGAAAATAAAATCTAAATGAAGTCTAGAAATTTCTCACTTCTAAGTGCAGAAAATGCATTCATATCACTTTATAATTTGTTAAGTCTGTCCATTGATTCTCTCTTTTTCCATTTATTGTATGTCTGCCTAACTTGAAAAGAGTAACTGTCTATTAGTAAGAGTTAAGAATGAGATCAGCTGCAGTTTACAGGAAATTTAGTAAATTAGAACTGAATTAATAAGAAACATGGACTTTTAAGGAGCTCTTTTCTAAGGTAATTTTTTTATTTTACTCTATATTTTGTTTCACATTCCATACCAATTCCTGAACTTAATAATTTGAGATGTATTTTCACTTCAAAGAATACTGTTATCTTGTCTACTGTGTAAAAAATTAGCACTTTGGACAGAAGTCATGAACTAGCCTCAGACATACTAAGAATGCCTAGTCAAATAAAATACTGCCTGAAATCAAGAAGTTATGTGCCACAAACAGTTATTTTTTGATAAATATTGAATATTAAATAAGGGTGAAGTGCAAACTAGAGGAGCAAGGTACTTGATTTAGGAAAAATGGAATTATGCTACAGAACTCTGAGATAATCTTTGCTTGATTACTCATTTATGTATTGAAAATTAGAGTAACAGTAACCTACATAATGTTATGTCAAGATTTTTGAGAACATTAAGATTACAATTATTAAAACACATAAATATTCAGTTCAAAAATAATGGATAAACAGGCTAATTTGAGGGGGACACAGAAAAAAAAAAGAATATGAGAGAATTTATAAGTATGCTCATATTTATGACATACATTGTTTAAAAATAGGTGATTGTCATTCCCCTAATCATTACCAACATCTTTGTCTCTGATGATCCACAGGAAAAATTGTATGGGGAACTTTTTAGCCAGTCACACAGAAGACTACAAAGAGGGAAGTGTGTGTAAAGGAATATTAAGAAATCCAGATACTCAGCAGTACATCTGAGTTATGTCTTTATTCCAACATGTTTCAAATTTATTAATGGGAATAGCATTTGTTATCAGTGGTCACTATGTACTGTATATACATATTAACAAATTTAATACTACATTAGATCTGCTTTTGTTTGGGATTTTTGGGCGAGTGTGTTTGAATTTTTCTTTGTAGGTTTAATTTGAGGGGGTGTTGCTTGTGTTGGTTGTGGGATTTTTTTTTTTCATTTATCAAAGTGTTTCACAGTTATCTGACTTACAGAGTGAATTTGTGAAATGAGAGAGGAAAAGTTTGAAATGTTCTTTTTCCACTCACGTGATGTTTTTGTTTTCTAATCTACCCCAATCCAATTAGAGAAAGTTTATGTAGAATAAACAACAGGAATGACGTTTTTTCTTTCTGTAAGTGGTGGGCATCCTCAGACTTGCTGAGTCTGTAAAAGGTAGAGGGAAATGACAGCAGTCAAGGGTTACTTCAGATCACATGCATTAATATTATTCTTCCAGTTTGAACATCTCAGCCTCTTTCACACACCAAAACAGTTTACTAATGGAAAAAATTCCACAAATTATTTTGCATGTAAAATTATTTACTGTAAAGAAAATTTTTCTATCCTTTCTCCTTGGTTTTAGTCAATAAAAGGGCATGATTTTTATAACACACCACATTTTTGCATGTGATTCACTGTAGGCAATTTTCTGTAGACTTTATGGAGAAAAACTAACTTTTGAAAAGCTGTAATTGTATTTTATATTATAAATTCAAAATATTTAATCAGTTCATAGAAGATTACCAGATTACCATCAAGAAACACAGCATAGACTGGTCAAAATTATACTGCGTATCTCTTTACAAATATATGTATCAGTATAGTAATTTTGCATAAACCTTCACAATATTATTTGAAGTTACTCTGCCTTGTAAGTTGAAAGCATATTTTGTAGTTATAGTAAGAAGCTTTTCATAAGCTATGATGTTCCAAAATTGCTTCACAGATAAATGGAGATTCTTCGACTGTGAAGAACAAAACAAAACATACATAGGAATTAGAAATTGTTACATTTAGGATAAGTGATAGCTTGCAAATGTACTTTTAGTGCTTCCTGATAGTAAATTGGCAATAGGCAGTGGAACTCTTCATTGCTAGGAAATCACATTTTAGTCACAACTTTATCATGCTTGAAAATTCTGTTTATAATTTGTTGATCATGAGACAAGTAGAAAACTCAAAATACGTGTCTGAGTTACCTGACATCTTTGTAGATAGTTTGGACAGTTTGGATAAAATAAATTAATCTCTGGAGTGTCTGTATATTGTTAGAAAGATGGGTAAAGGAATGGCAATGGACAAATATGATTTTTTATCAGAACAATTTGTGAGCATAGAAAAGATCACTGCTCCCACTACTTGCTTATTGTTATCCCTTTCAATAGGTTATATACCCTGGATTATCAGTAGACATGCTCATACGAGCAGTCAAAATAAGGTTGGCAAGATCATACTATTTATGTTTACAGCCTGCTATTCATCTGTATTTTTTAGTGTATAGAACCTCTCCTTAGCAGATGACCATGCAATCTTTAATAATTTTCCCAGTATTTATAACAGACACTGAACACAGCAGGTGCTAAAACTTACTATGAGGTGACATACTGTGGATGGTTATCTCATCCAGTCTTATCTCTGGAAAACCAAAATAGTAATCAGATAGTATTTGGTGACTAGTGTTATAATACAGTGTTAAAAATTAAAGTTAATAATTTGGAAAAAAATTTACATGCAGAATAATAAAAATTTGGAATGGCTCAACCATGAAACATGGAGGTAAACACTAACAGGAATACAGAAACAAGGCAAGATGTGTCAAAAATAAACTTATTGTTCTAGTGACTCTCTAGAGAAATATCATTATTGATACTGAACAAGATCTTATCAGGTTGTTGATATACTACGTTTTTCTACTCAGAGAAGTAAAAAACATGCCAAGATAAGATTCTCTCTGTCCACACTTGGAAAGCACTCAAGTCACCAGTTTGTGGCCAGATGTAAGGATTTATATAAGGAAAATATGCTGCAGATACTCATAAAAATTAACTACACAGCCATGTAAATGAAATAAGAGGAATAGACTCCTGAAGAAGTGCATTATTTGAGAATTTCTAGTGCCTGAGTCAGCTTCAATGGCATGTTTTGATTTTGGTTTTACACACTTTTTTGTAACGGTGCTGTATGGCAAATTAACCAGTGCCTGTAAGTTTGCAGGGACAGATTTTAGAACTCTTAAGAAGAGGTCGAGTAGCAAAAAGATTGTTAAAGTCATGTCTATGCTTTGAACATTTACCTCCTAGTGTTCTTGAAAATTATTTCTTCTGTGTGGAGAGAACTAGAAAGAAGGAAGTAATCAACAGAGATAAGATGTTCCTTAAAAACATAAAATACTAAAACAATACAACTAGAAACATAAGTTACTTAAATCAGAATATTTATAGATTATTTGGGGAAGTTCAGAATCTTAAAACTGATTTCTTCTATCTTGTTTCAAACTGATTGCCTTATCAACAACCAATATATACAAAGTAAGTGTTACTTTACAAATAGAAATTTAGGAGTGTTACAGTCCCTGTCATCTTCCAAAAGGAGAATTATGGTACTTTCTGGTCAGATTGTTCAAAAAAATACAATTTTTTTTGTTATAAATGTGTTATTTTAAATACTATTTCAGTATCCTCTACATACTCTTCTGTCCTTACGAGTTTGTTTGCAGCTATTTTTTGTGTATGACTGAATCTAAAATTTTCGATTTTTCCAACAGACTGGCAGAAGATAACCACTACTGACCTCAATTATAGTCAAGATTGTACAGACTTGTTCATATATGCTGAATTATTTGGTCTGTAATAACAATACATATATTTATAAAATTCTTCTTTTCTACCTCTCTGAAGCTACACACTGACCAAGATAAAGGAGATGGAAATTTAAAATACATATTAACAGGAGATGGGGCTGGCAGTCTGTTCATTATAGATGAAAATACAGGAGATATTCATGCTGCAAAGAAACTGGACAGAGAAGAAAAGTCCCTGTACGTGCTACGTGCCAAGGCTATAGACAGAAAAACTGGAAGACAAGTGGAACCAGAGTCTGAATTTATCATTAAAATCCATGACATCAATGACAATGAACCAAAATTCACCAAGGACATGTACACCGCCAGTATTCCGGAGATGTCTGGAGTTGGTAGGTAAAAACTCCTTATATAAAATAAAAAAAATGTTTGAACTTATTGGGAACATATAAGTAATTTCTTATTTGAGGCACTTGCTATTAGCTGCTCTGAATATCCATGAAACAATTTCTGCTGACAGAAATGTACCATAAATAATTGTTTTCTGCTTTTATTCATTTGTTTCATCTTTATCCACTTTTTAATCCTTTTTCCATGCTATGAGCTACTCTTTCCTCTTTCAAGCCCACCGGAACCATCGAGAAATGCAGCATTTATGGCTGTCTCATCAGTTACTACATAGTTTTGTCACAGCTGATGCTGTCACTTGCATAAAGAGTATTGCCTTTGTATTTTAAGGTCTAATTTACCAAAACTTTTTGTACCTTTAGACAGAAAAAACTTTAAGCGTGTAAGTATGTAAATCAATTAATACATCAAAATGATGCAAAGTATGTTTTTACAAATGTCTTTTTTTCTTCCTCTTCTTTCTGTTAGCAGTATTGATAGTTCTTGTAGGTGGGTTGGTTGTTTATTTGACTTTTTTTAAATATGGAATTATTTAATTTTGAATTTTTTCATACCAAATATGTGAGCACTGTCTCTAAATAATTAACTATTTTTGTTTCAAAGATATTTGCCTTTGTGGGTAAAAATTTACACCTATTTATAACTGCTGCAATGAAACATAAAAATGTGGAGTGACAGTAAATGTGAGAAATACAGCATAACAGGAAATAATTCTCTGAATTTTGTTCAAATATATAAATTGATAAATAATATTCAACTGCACACATTCATCAGAAGTTATGATTATGTAAGTGCTCTACTTTTTCACAGTAGAGACAGTTTGTCTCATGAGATAAGTAAGCATAAAATCCATAGTCTATGGGAAACAACTAACAGAAAAATTGTCAAGAGTTATTTACTTCTCATGATTTACTTTAATGGTTTGCAAAATCAGCCCTGGATGATGGCATTGTTAGGAGAGACAATAAAATACACATTGAATCTTGTGAATAATATTCATCTTCACAAAATAATTCCCAGAAGCTAATATCTCTAAAAGGAGGAGTATAACAGAATAAGAATTTATTTTATAAACATGAGAGTATAAGTATTATTTTGACTTATTTTAAAAAATAAAATATTTTATAATATAATTATGAAATATTTTATAATAATAAACTAATACTTTGTAAGCATGAGAAAGGAACAAATACACTATCATTTGTAATGTGAGGAGCCCAAGAATGCTTATTTTAAAGATATATGGAACACAGAGAAATCCATTTCATTCAGAATTTACTTTGGTGATAACCATTGAAAGAAAAATGTTGGTATTGTACCTGTCATATTTAATTTGAAATATATTTGTAAGGAAGGAACTCTACGGGAATAGATAGGAAAAACTATGATGCATGTTTAACATTATTACTTAGTCCAACTTTATCAGAGTCAATGGAGAGGAATGAATAAAAAAGAAGTGAATATGATCTAGTGCTTTTTGCACTGGGTGAGAAATACTAAGTCTATTAAATGCTTATATTTGATGAGGAGGATGACAGCATAAGTACCATAACGTACTTTAAACTGGGGAAGTAGCCATAAAAGAAACAAGTAAAGGTGAGTTTTACTTTGAAGAAGAGTTTGTGTACTTTTCCTTGAGAAAAAGGATATAAAAAGTAAAAAATGTTCTTCGGTTTCTAACATGAAGACAATAGAAAGTATCTTAGTCACTCTTTCCCCTGTTTGGTTGCCACTCACTTGCCATTTAGGAATATAGAAACCACAGGAATGGGAATGTTTAGCATTTGAATTTGAATGAATAAAAGTAAATTTGCAATTTTTTAAAGTGGAGTAGAAGAAGAATCCAAATACAGACCAGCCCATTCTGGAAACAGATATTCTATATTTCTGAAGTCAGTCATAAGAACGTTAATTCAAGAAACAGAATGTACATACAGATCCAAATAAGATAACAAACATTTTTTTTTTAATGGTATCTTTTGTACCAGTCCTCCAGATAAGGAAGTGGATGCCCTAACTGGAAAAAAACACAACTTAAATAGAAGTCCAAAAGTTAAAGTTGCTAAAGCAGCAGGTCCAAACCTTTTAGTTGGTTCTGTCCTGCAGAATTTAAAGTGTAATTTGAGGTTATAATGTTCGTAAAACTAGTCATAGGACCACAGAACCATAAAATATTCTGAACTGGGAGAGAATCTCAAGCGCCATTGAGTCCATCTCCAGGCGCTGAACAGGACAACCCAAGAATATCTTGTGCCTAAAACCATTTTCGAAATGCTGCTTGAACACTCTCAGGGTTGGGGCTGTGCCCGCTTCCCTGGGGAGCCTGTTCCAGCGAGCAGTCACCCTCTGGGTGAAGAAACTTTTACTAATATTCAGCCTAAACCTCTCCTGACACAACTTCCTCAGGTCCTGTCACCACAGAGAAGAGACCAGTGTCTGCCCCTCCTCTTCCCCTCATGGCGCCCATCACCATCATTGTTGCCCTCATTGTTGCTCTCCAGTAGACACAAATCTATCTATCCTTCTTTCTTTCTTTCTTTCTTTCTTTCTTTCTTTCTTTCTTTCTTTCTTTCTTTCTTTCTTTCTTTCTTTCTTT
>JANRGV010000001.1:72666464-72681494 GCA_024734035.1 Alethe castanea
CCTTCCCCTTCCCCACAAAAGTGCGCACACGACTCAAGGTGGAGCTGCACCATCTCAGAGCAGAGAGGGACAGTCCCCTCCCTTGCCCAGCAGGTCATGTTGTGCCTTGTGCCTCCCAAGGCAGGGTAAGCCCTCCTGGCTGCCATTGCATGAAGCAAGAACAAAAAGAAAAATTATTGATTGAGCAATACATATTGTGGCTACTGCTACTGTGAAAGTAATGCATCTCATAAAAAGTGAGAACAAATAAAGTGAATATGAAGAGAAAGAAAGAAAAAGAAAGATAGAAAGAAAGATCATGAAATAACATTTCAGAAAACCTGAAGACTCCACAATAAAAAAATCAACTGCCTTTTAGTTCTATATTTTACTTCACAACAAATTAATAAGAATAATAAAATAAACTCAAGAATCTGTGGAAGAAAGTGATCATCTTTATTAAGTCTAACCAAAATGAAAAAGTCAAATTATCCTGCATTACCTAAATAAACACTTGAGACTATGAGGCATACTTTTTAGACTGTATAAAGAGATTCTTGCATATCTCATCAAAAAAGTTTTCTACTGGACATCACCATATAGTCACATTATATGCACTATAAGAAATACATACACTCATGATAAATTGGTCAAAAATCTGTAGGAAAATCTCAGTTTCTTTCAATTTTTATCTCTCCCCAGTCTTCTGTCTCAAACTACAATTTTTTTCTTAACTATTATATTTATAATGTTTTCCAAGACCAAAAAATATGACAGCAGATATTTATGAAAGCTCAGGAAAATGTCACTAAGATTGAGAAATTGAAGTGGAATCATGACTAGCAATGTTTCCAGCTGTGTATATATCTGTTATTCAAATTGCAATCATACTATGTACTTCTCAGTGTGTAACTAGCTGTTTCTTGGAATAACTATGTCTATAGCACACAAGGGAAAATGGTAAGTCAACACCTCTGACAGAATGTGTGATTTGCAGTACCAATAAGCAAACCTCTGTCATGTTTAACTAGTTTGAGAGTAAGAAGAGTGAAAGAATAACATGGATTTTCAGCACAACCTATTCAAGCCTGGGGGAAATATGAATGCTTATTTGTGCACTTGTTTGTGCAGCCATCAAGTTATATATAAATTAGCCCTGCTATGCCTAAATAGGATTCAATCCAACAGTGATATGGGTAAACCTAAAATACTGTGTAGCAAAGTTAGTACTGGGAGTAATCAAAACCACTGAACTGAGCTGACTGCAGAGTCATTTCAGATAAATTTTATGGAAATGATCATGTTAAACTGATATTGACTTTAAAAGTTGAATGAGGAAATTAGTTTAAAACATTCTAAAACTCAATAACATGAAATTTCTCATTAAAATCATCTGCTGTACTGAAGTGCTAAAGTACAATAGCTGCTGTAGCTATGTTTTTGAATAATACTAGAGTTGACTGGAAGAATCCTGTCATTCATGTCAGCTTTAGTAAATTGATTCAATAAAATATAATTTCAAAAAATGAGAAAAAAGAGGCTAGGAAGACCCATAAAGTTTAATCAAGACATAATAAAAGAAGCAAATTTACAATATATGTTCAACATTTTAAACTGATGGAATGCCAAAGCTCTTAGATACAGTCTTGGTCTCCATGGAGAATTGGTGGATTTCAAGCATGACCTAGTCTAAACTACCTATCTAAACCCCCAAGAACTTCAGAGAAGTTAAATATGTATTATGCATCCTTAATATTTTTTTTAATTTCCTCTTCATGTAGAATGAAAAGTACAGCCTTAATCACACTTAAAATCTACTCATTTCATCTTCAAGGCTTACAGGACGGTAAGATCAGTCCAAGTATTTTTCCAAATGAAAAAATTCCTAAAAAAACCCAAATAAAATTAACACCACACTTCACTGAGTAAACTACTTTTCTCAGGCAATAAAAGGTATTAACTTTTTGAAAAGGGAAGTTAGCAATGAGATGTCCTATGTAGTTAATCCCTTTTGGCACCCAGGTCAATATTATTACATCCCTCTGTACCTGCTTTGCTTATTTTAATGAGCAAGAGTTATCTGTTTTATCTCATTAAGCTCCTTCAGCATGAAGCTGATGAGTATTTCAAAACAAAATTTTAATTTTTGCATTGATTCTATTAAGAAAAGGGACAATACCTAATTTAGTTTACCAGTAATTTCTTCAAACTGCTGTTTTCTAAATTTATAGATCTAACCAAAGACACCTAACATATTTCAGGATTTCTACACTGCAGGATTGAGCTAAATATAGAGGAGCATATTTTAAGTGGTTAAATTTAGAACACACAATTTTTCCATAATCCCACTATTTTGAAAATAATTAGAATAATACCATTTTTCTTTAGCTGATTAATGGGGTTTGATAGAATAATGCTATACATGAAATATAAATCTAGTCATTTGCAGCAGAGGTGCAGAAGATTATAGCAAGGCTAAACATGCCTTGTATTGAACAGCTATTCTAAATAAAAGATATAAATAAAATACATGAGTAAAAGACATAGAAAGTGAGATGAGATGTCAGTAAAACACACTGGGTAACATGTATTAACATTACCATTCTTGTTATGGTTCTGTTGTCTTTGAGTGCAGTAGTATACCCTGAAATAGCAATTATACAATGATTCTCTTGGATATTCTTTTATCATTGTTCAATATTTCTACGGTGTCTCTTAGGAGTCTATAATCATCATGACTACGACTTTATTTGTGTAAGACTGCTCTCCATTCTGATATTATTTTTAGTTACACCATGTTTTCAGCATTACATAATCCCAAGCACATTTCTCAAGAAAAGTTTGTTATTTTGTATAGGAAAATCTTACAAGAGGAAGTAGGTTTTATGGTTAAAAAAAAAAAAAAAAAAGAAAGAGAGAAAATGAACCAAATGCAGAAACTATCACATTTTCTATTTTTGAATCTGCTTATGTCAGTAACCATTAATCTACAGATGTGTATAAACAACTAAAGGGAGGCAGCTCTCATCTTTCATGTTTCAGCAGGAAATATTTATATTTTCTCCTTTGCATATTTTCCTTGGTTTCAGATGTTTATAAAAAGAAGCTAAGAATGACTGTCTTGACTTTGACACAAGCTTAAAAAACCTAGTTTGCTAACTTGTAAAACTTCAGAATTCTAATTGTTAATGTACACTCTATTTTAAAATTAATTATTGAGTTAACTTTAAAAGAAAGATACATTCCAAATAAATATTTTATCCACAAGTTCATATTTTGCAAAATAGAATTAGAATTCCTTTTAGTCTAACTAAGCATGATGACAGAAATTCTGTAACTACTTTCAATATTACTTTTTGCATTTCCCACTATAACTAAAGAATTTCAAAATCTTTGTAAATGTCAGAATATTTTTAATGCAGAATTTTTGTCCTAAGTTCTTTCTTTTTTTTTTTTTGCTATGAAGTCTTTGTTATGAAAAAAATAAAAATATATAAAAAAGAGTTCAATGCCTAGTAACATTTTCTTAAGTCCTCAAGGTAAAAAAAATCAAAACACTCTTTTTATTAGGTAGCCAAAATCATAAATCTTTCCAGGATATTTTCAAAGAATTTTGGAGTATTAGGTTTTTCTTTCACTTTTGGGCATGAAGTCTATTAAGGACATGTAGAGTATTTTTTATGGAAGGTATATAGAAGTATTTATAAGTATTTTGAATTTGGCATGAGGCAGAACTCTAAAAGAATAGGATAAATGCATGCTTTAAAACTTCATATTTCTAGTGTTTAGAAGAAAACCACTAGAACACCAAGAGAATCTTATTTAGATCATGATTATTTTTACCTTAATTTTTTGTATGATTCGTCTACACATTATGTGTATAATATGGACAGTATTTTCCTAAAAAGGATGGCTGCAAGGAACTTATTACAGCTCTGGTACTGCAAGCAGGTTTTTTTGAGTTTGTACAGCTCCACTGATTTCAAGCTGGATGTTACAGAAGTGTTAGGATCTTCTTGCATGGTATTCATTCCACAATCAATGTGTATAATTGCTGTAAAATTTAAATAGCCATTTAAAACTACTATTACTCTTTCTTACAGAGTGAACATAAATAAACATCTAAAATATAAGTAATCATATCTAAAACTAGTATGTATGTATTGTATATATCATGGAATCATAAAACAGTTTGGGTTGGAAAGAACTTTAATAGATCTAGAACCTTGCCATGGACAGGGACACCTTCCACTAGACCAGGCTGCTCAAATCTCCATCCAACCCAGCTCAAATTCCCTCAAGAATGGGGTAACTTCTCTGGGCATCCCATTTCAGTTCCTCACCACCCTTAAACTAAAGAATTTCTTCCTAATATGTAATCTAAACCTTCCCTTTTTCAGTTTAAAATGATTCCCCCTTGTCCTGTCACTACAGGCCCTTGTGAATAGTCTCTCCCTCTTTATTACTGGATACCTCCAGATACTGGAAGATTGCAATCAGGTCGCTCTGAAGCCTTCTCTTCTCCAGGCTGAAAAATGCCGGTTCTCTCAGCCCTTCCCCAAAGGAGATGTGCTCTGTCCCTCTAATCTTCTTCATGACCTGCTCTGGACTTGCTTCAACAGGTGGATGTTGTTCCTGTTCTGGGGAGCCCAGAGCTGGATGCACCATTCCAGGTGGTCTTTCACCCTTCTGGCAAAAATGCTTTTGATGTAAACCAGAATATGTTTGGTTTCTGGGCTCTCTGTGAGTGCACATTGCTGGGTCATGCCCAGTCTTTCATCTACCAGCCTCCTCGAGTCCTTCTCATCAGGGCTGCTCTCAATCTGTTCATGTCTCAGCCTGTGCTGATGAGGGATGTTGCCCAGGTCCAGGTGTAGCACCTTGCACTTAGTCTTATTAATCTTCATGAGATTCCCATGGGCCCAGCTCTCAAGCTTGTCCAGATCCCACTGGATGGCATCCTGTCCTTCAGATGTGTCAATCACATTACTTTCTTGGAGTCATCTGCATGTTTGCTGAGGCTATACTTGAGCCTTTGTCTTTGTCATTAATTATGACATTAAATTACACTAGTCTCAGCACAAACTCCAGAGGGACACCACTTGTCACTGATGTTCATTGGGACACTGAGGCATTGACCACTACACACTGGATGTGACTGTCCAATCAATTCATTATGCACCTAACAGTCCACCTATCAAATCCATCTCTTTCTAATTTAGAGAAAATAATGTTGTGGGGAACTACATCAAAGGCTTTACAGAAGCCCAGATAGAAAACAACTGTAACATCTTTTTGAAGATTTCAAATAATTCACAAATTTAAAGTTTGCAGAACACCTTAATATTGCAGATAAGATCTCAAACTACAGAAAAAGAAGTGGCACTCTTTTTCTCCTTTTGGTCTCTTTGTTCCCTCCCAGGTGTGCTCTCTCATGTTTTTCTCACTGTCCTCTGAACCCAGAAGAAGACAGTTTCAGGAGCTCTATCATCATGAAGATGGATTGTTCAAGGTCAATATTCCTTTTCTATTACTTTGGTTCCCTGGTTCAGATCATATGAGGTTAGATGCCAGAGCTAGTGTCAGGGAAGTGTCAGGAATATGCAAAATATAGTAGTTAAAAGCAGGTGAGGCTCTTTCATCCAGCAGTGTCTAACTTCAGCTGAAGAATCACTTGACATATCCATTTTATTTCAGCTACAAAATGCCTCTAACCTAAACAGCATTCCACACTTTCTTTCTTATTTTTTTCATTTCTTTTGAGATGGGGACAAGTCTGGTTTCTTATTAAGACACCACGAGTCTGAGGCAGCACAATGGGAAAACCAGAACCATTTAGTCACCCACTATGAGTAACATCTGATTCGTGGCACTACAAGAAATTGGGGTTTTGTAAAAGTACTGTCAGCAAGTATAAGTAACTAGTGTTTGCTGCTAACATAAGAAGATAAGGTATAAAAGATTTTTCTATTTCTGTCCTGTGAGAACTGAGCCACTGTCAACTCACTGTCAGTCTGTGACCTCCACTGAGCTCCCTTAGACCTCCACCTGATGACCTTTCACAATGTTCTAGTCTAAAATATTTTTTCATAGGAAGAGATAAGGTGCCAGAAGGGCAAATGCAGCAATTAGTAAGCAGGATGGGTGACTTTTATAGCATTATATGGGACTTTAGGCTTCATCAACTATTTGGTCTAAACTTTGGAGATGCAGTTTTAAGATGACTGCTACAAACTCATTTAAACTTAATTTCCTGATACTTCATAGAAGAATAGAACAGTTCTACTCCATAGATACATCATAATAAGTTCAGTTACTGCAGCACTGGACCTTGAAATTATAGCCTTTGAATGACAGTCATCTTGCCAAATGGAATGTTCAGATCTGGATTGTGTTAAATGTGCTTTCACTATCTATCTTTTTGAAATTACTCATTGCAAAACTGTTTGCCTGGCTATATTATTGCGACAAATTTATTATTTCCCATTATCTGTGTACACTGAAAACAAAACAAAATGAAAAAAAGGCAAAAAACCAAAAACACTAAACACTCCCTTCTCCCAAAACAGAGACCGGTACATCTCTAAATTAGAACTTGGAACTAGCATTAAAAGTTCCTGTCTCATACCTACACTAATTTTTTTTTAAGCACTAATTTTCCTTACTTTTATTTCATTATATTTTCAGCTATAACACCACATCTGTATACAGAAGTATAATGCTCCCATATTCTTTGCATCAGCACTTTTGCTTACACTGCAAGGCAATACAATGGGATATGGTCTGCCTGATTAGAGATGCTGTCCCTCTTACTGGATGTTAAATCCTTTCATCTTTCATGACTTCACATCTGAAAAAGAAATATATCGCTTACATTCTGAAACAGCATGTTGCTTCAGCCAGCCTCTTGATATGAGCATGCACCCTTCTATACATCCTTTGATATAAACATGTTTCTGTTCACAACCATGTGCAACCTGCTTTCAGAGCCATAGTAAATAGAATTCTTATGCACGATGCCAGTTTATAGGCACCTAATTTATTCCCTTATGAGCCTTTGAAGCTACCAACCACCAAATAATTTTCCTTCTTTTAAGACATGCTAAGGAATACCGTGAGACCCTTCTCACATTTATGGGACTATATTGAAGTCTGCAGCAGCTGAACTACTGGTACTGACTGGAAAAGTTGGCACTAACTAACAATATTAATATTAGGAACCCCTGTGTCTTTTTCAGAAGGAACATGTCAAACAGAGGCATATGTGTGTTATAAACTTCATTACAACTAAAATATGCCAGACATTAAATTAAACAGCTTAGTGTTGGAGAGGAGAGACTGTCTAAGGACAGATTATGCATTAAAAGTGCTAACATTAGTGTCACTGTTTATATCAAACTAATGCATGGAGTTCTTTTCTGAAACCATGTAATTATGCTTCTTGTGCACTTTTAGGTGTCTGAAAAAAAACCCTTTTCTTCTTTTAAAATATTTTTGAGAATGGGATTTCTCAAGTGTTGGTTCTGTAGTTGGCTGGGAAGGTTGATTACAGAGAGCTAAATCAGGAATTGTGAATAACTAGATAAAAAGTAAATCTGTTTGAGATTTTTCTATCTGTAGCCATAAAAGAGATTTTTCAAATTACATTGAGAAATGTAATTTTTAAAAATTATTATTATTTGTTAAATAAAGCCAATCTGGGATGCTTACGTAGTCTAATCTATTTAATGCAGTTTTTTATTAAAAAAAAGACAGCTTTCTGAATGCCTGTGTATACATCTTAGTTAGTAATGTTATGCAGCTGAGTGTAAAGTTGAGCATTTTAATTTTTTTTTTTAGTATGCTAACACCTGCATGCACCTATTTTGAAACTAAAACACAAAAACTGGGTTGTTTCTGTTGCTTTGGCTTGGTTTGTTTGTTTTCCTTACCAGATTTCAGCATAACTTCTAAGAATCTCTAAAATATATAAATAAAATACAACAGATCATATTTGGGTTCAAGATAAGATTTTTTTCCAATATTATATAAATTAACTAATCATCACACAGAGAGAACACACATAAAGATGCTTTGACATTTCAGTCTTCAAAAGAGAGCAGTCTCATCAAACAGATCAATCTCTCACATAACAAAGGTCTAGATTCAAAAAACCTTCATTTTTCCTGTATATCTCTTTTTGTGAGCTATCTCACTCCACACTAATCCTCAATTTTAGTAGGGTTACTGGGAAGTTAAAGCTTTATCTCATGTAAATCTGAATGAATAGTACTACTTCAATTAAAAATTATTTAGCTGCAGAATTCCAACAGCCTAAGAGTAAAAAACACAGGAAAAGAACATTGCCTTCTCCCAAGAAGTCCACTATTCACCTTAATAGATATGATACAATATCTGTGTATAAAGGATACAGTATCATTAAATAAGAAAATTCCTCACTTAAAATGTGCCTATATATACATATATATACATACACATGTTATATACATATGTTTTTATATAGTACATAAATATGAAGTTTTAAAAATAAATCATTAAAATAGGTCTGATAATTTATTGCAAGTTTTTAGCAACACAGAAGATGAACTATAGGAATGGCAGTTACATGTGTGCTTTTCTTAGTTCAATTAATACTTCAGCTTGAATTCTGTTTTAAAACACATTTTTCCTTCTTGCCAATCATATAGTAATTTTGGAAATTTTATGTGCCATACACAACCTTCAGAGAGTCAGGAAAGTTAAGGTAAGATAAGTTTTATCCTGGACTTTCTTGTCCGACTTCTGCTTCTTTGCAAGTGCTTGATATTGTTACTGCTCTTACTCATCCTCGAGTAAGCATGAGAACAAACAGGTTATAGCATTTCTCATGTATTTTTTTAATATCTTGCAAAATGTACATCAGCAAGTTTCCACAATGACAACCCTGATGCTCACATTTACTTTATTTTTTACTATCTTACCAGATGCCTCAGAACACTTTCCATAATAGATTTTTCCTACAACCTCATAGACGTGTGAAACTGTAAAATTAGGATCAAGCATGATTAAGTATCAGTTTTATTCCTTATGAAAATTGTTCATATCTTCATATTCAAAATACATTGCTCACACAAATGGAGATTCAAAACAAACAAGAGCCCCAACGAGCCAAAACAATACAACTTAATGTCCCCTGAAGTATGTATACGTGTGAAAATCTTGCATTTAACTGCCAATAAATGCCCAATTCTCATCAAAGCTTCCTGCCAGAAAGCCAGCTCAACAACAGTTACTTCATTCTACTTCAAGGCAAATGATAAATAGCCTGTGATAAATAAGACTATGTACACAGTAAAGAAAATTGAAAGCTTTATTTCCTCATAAAGTCAAAATATGTGACAGTCATGAAAAAAAATTACCACACACCTAAAGGGTAACCTCCTCTGTAGTTCACAGAGGTGGTTTAAGAGAGAGGAAGGTTAAAAAATAATTTTATATTTCATGGTCCAGAAGACGGATATATACTGACTCCACGACTACAGTGTTAAAAGACACCTTGGCTATCAGGAAGGTGTGTCTACCTGAGGAACTTAAACAAACTGTTTAAATGCATATGCCAAAATAATTTTCAGTGAGTCTTAATTACCACAGCGTCTAAGCATTTTCAAATTGGCTCAGGAATTTTTAAGAGCATTTCCCAAGCAAGTAGTATGTCATCAACATCTTTAAATGTTTTCAACTCAAAACATGCCCATCTGTGAGATATGTCCAAACGAGATTTCCCCCATGATCATTTACTGTGAGTGGAGTCTTGCACTAAATAGCCAATAAACTTCCAATTGTTTTTGCAGACATATTGAAAATTCAACAGTCTTTAGCAGAACACTTTTGCCTTTCAATCATTTGACACATTAACTTAAAGCATTTGAACTCTTTTGGGGATAAATGAAATGTCTAGGAACAATAATAGAAAAAGTCTCTTGATTGCCCCTACTTAATATTCTAGACATGCACCTACACCAATACACCCCCACATATATATATATACTTACTCTGTATGCACATGCATACTCTAGAAGTGTTCTGCTTTTGTGTTAAACAGTATTCTAATTAATGCAAATTTAAAAAGCAAATAATTGGAATTATCCTTGAATTTTATTAATTTGTTTTTAGTCTCCATTTCTCCTCAAAATTATAGGTCTTAATTTTTATTTTAACTGACAACATCCACAGTATCTAAACATGACAGAAGCAGGAGATTTTAATGAGTCACATATTATAAATTAATGCAAATTTGGGGCTGCCATAATAACTTAATTGACTACATTTTTATGGAATTTGCTGTTTTCCAGAGCTGTATTAATGTTTAAAGAGACAAACTTTCTCACTACCCAAAAAGGAGTTCCAACAGACGACAAAAATGATCCCAAGTAACATAAAGATGAGACCAGCCTGTCATTGTAAAAGTGATGTACTTACTCATGGTCATAATAGAGATTCATATGGGGCTTTAAAATGCACCTCTTTGCAGAGCTGGTAAAAGTAGAAACTCTGTAAAGCCTTCCATTAATCTGTATCATACATTAATTTTGAAGATGCAAATAAGAGTAAGATTCTAGTTTTCATTCATAGTTAGAAATTCAAAAACTCATAAAGAGATACATAAGCTGAGCTCAAAAAAGGAGCAAATTAAAATAAGGGTAGAAAGTTAACTTGTTCCTTCCCAAAAAAAAAAAAATTCATTACTTCTGGTGTTGCATTGCAAAACACACAACAGTACAGGCATATACATCAGAACTGAAATTTTGAAACAGTTTCTTTTAAGCCTGCTGTTTTTTCTTTTAAGTGAAATTGTTTGGAGAACCACAAGTACTTTTGAGAAAAGGGCAAAGCAGAAAGTAACGTAAAGCTCTACTGCATGAACAAAGGAAGTTAAGAGTAGTGAAGAAAACATTTCTATGATTAAGTCATTATTCTAAAAATTAAAAAAAAAAATACTAAAGCCTTCTTTGAAACTCTTGGCTGGGTAGGGATTTTTAACCAAGAGATAAGCATGCTGCAGCATTTATGGACTACTGCTTCTCCTAATAGAATCAGCAGGGTAAACTCTTCCTATGTTTAATCATAAAAGCAGCCAAACATTGTTTCTCTCTTTTGGAGTATTCGAAAAATTAAGATAGGGCAAAGGGTGAAAATTGGCACTATAATCTTTAAAAAGGAAGCAAGTGATGGAGTTGTGATTGACCTGTCATGGAGGGCAGCTGCCAGTTCACACAAGTGGCTGGTTTCCACATCCTCCATGGGCAGATTAGGAGTAAGCAGGGTAATTCATGGCCATATTACAGCATTACTTGTGGCTCCTTCAACATATCAATTTCATTAGCAACTATTTCTAGTTGGTTCAAGCCTCTGTACATAGAGCAACTTCAGACCCAGAAATATACTATGGTGAATTTCACCATTATTTTGAATTGAAATTTTGAGGATAATTCTGCAATTAATTTTAATTAGAATTTAGTATATGTTTAAACATAGACTGTAGACAATTGTTCAATTTAAAAAAAAAAAAAACTGTTTTCTAATTGTAAAGATGTACAGTCTACTGAACAAAATCAAGACTTCTAAGCTGAAACTCCATTATTAAGGATGGCAGGTCACTTTTTACCGTACCTCTTTAGTCATTAAAAAATGAAATGTAAAAGCTAATCAACGTTAGCACTTGAAAGATTCTGACTACTCTTTCTTCTGTTTCATCTCTGCCATTTGATTGCACAGGTATTACTGTATCAGAAGTGACTTTATGGTGAGAAGGGGAAAAAGGAGCTTCACAAAAGAATAAACTTACACAAAGTTGCTCACTCACCAGTCCTTCAAATTATTCCTCATCCTTTTCACTATGTCCCACTTGTTATTGTATCCATAATGCTTTTAAAATTCTCACGCAGAGCATGTGATGCACATCACAGTTACAATTGCTGCCAAAGGAAAACGAAAGTTACTGTATGAAGGTATGGAACAGCGGGAGGGTGAGGGCTGAAGGCTTTGTTCAGTTATAGCCATTCTTTCCTAGTTCAGTTTCTGACAATTTACAACAGTGTGTGTATTGTGTTCACTGGTAAATGCATTCAGATTATGGGCAGAGCAATTTAGTCACATTGCATCTCTCTGTGTCATGAGACAGTCATTAGCCCTTGGTTCCTGCTCTAATGAAAGCTCTCATAACACAATCTAAAATGGGGTTTCTTTCTGTTACAGGAAAGGATTTACTAAGCAAAACCCCAAACCATCCAAATGCAACACACACAAAAAATTATGAGTGTTGTTTTCTCATTTGGTTTACAAAATAAGTACTGTTTCTGAAGTAAAGGTATGCAAAAATAGCACCTTCTATTTCTGAAATGAGTTGTTTGGTCTGTCTTTTTTTACTAATATGGACTGAAATAGAGAGGAAAAAGTAGTGCTGAGGGAAAGTAAGGCTACAATAGGAAGTATAGCTTGGTTTTCTCAAGTCTCTCACAAATTACTTTTAGCCACATTAGCAGGGATTGTAGTGATTCTTTACCACATCACAGTGGTGCAAAGGTTGTGATTCCTGGATTGGAGGCCAGTGGATATCAAAAACAAGGGCACAGTAACTATGTACAGTAGCTGATTTCTCAATAAAAAATTTTGTGAGACAAGATACACAAAAATAAGACAGCAGGTTTTCAAGTGAAATTAAGCTTCACTTCATAACTATGCAATAGATTCTTAAAAATAGTTATACCTGAGAAAATGCAATTTATGAATTATTTATTACATGTTCTCTTTTATGCTTCTTACCTCCTCTCTTTTGTCTTTTTAAGAAATTTCTTCTCAATATATATTCTGAACTACATTTTAAGGTCCTTTTCACTTTTCCATTTTAATGCTATTATGCTATTGCTGTTTGAGTCTAGTTCCTCAGGTTGCTTCCTTCTTCTAAGTTGGCTTTATTTATTTTTTTAATTATTTTTTTTATCATGACCATTTACTCCTCTTCTGCCTTGAATCATGTATCTGTTTACCTGTTGAAATGTAGTTCTTTTCTGCTTTCATTCTTTCTTTATTTTTTTTTTGTTTTTGTTCTTCAAGATCTTTCATGCTACCAACTTTCTGACCCTTTCTACATAAAAGGAAGACCAGTGCAGTGAAAGTCCCACTAAATTGTGGTCATGTACAAAAGAGCACAGTTCACTTTGTGTTTTGCTATTCTTTCAGCTTTCTAGGTAGATTTGTCTTCCAATCAAAATAGAAGAGTTGTATCTCAACCTTATTTAGTCCTGTCCTTTAGATACAAAGGAGTCAGAAGTGATGCCAGCCAGCTAATGTGATAATGAGATACTTGGTGGTGAACCTAATGCCTCCCTAAACTTTTTAGCCTTGGGTAGTGCCACATAACTCTAGTTCATTATTTGTCTGATTCATTGACCAAGCACAGACTACTATCCAGAAAGAACAACCTGTTCTCAAAGACAAAAGTGGTTTAAAACCCCTCAAAATCTCGTAGCTCACTTAAAATTTCACTTATGTTTTCAGAAGGGGTATCTCCAGACTAAGTCTACATAAACCTTGGAGCAATACTGTCTGAGCAGACTACATACAAAAGCCCAATTTTGCCTCCTGATGTTTTACCAGAGCTTACCCAAATCTTTTTGTCTTGTAAAAGTAACCCTATTCTAAAATCTTCCCTCTGTAAATAAACTTGATGAACAGCTGATTACCATTGTGCTTGAAAACAGGAGGCAAGCATAAGAACTTCTCCTTTAGGGAGATAAAGTCCTTCCTGCCTCTCCACTTACCCCAGCTGGTCTTCTATTTCTGAAAATGAAGCAGACTTTCTGCACATACACAGACAAAACTCCTCTCTAAAAGTCAGAGCTTTTCAAAAAATGCCAATTTTGACAGAAGTTGACTTGAAATAAATAAATAAATAAATAAAGCTGTCTCATAATGTAAAAAATACCCTGTTTCAGCATTTTCAGACTGCTTTATTTCCAAACTACTTTTTGAATATTTTTTACTGGTCACCCAAATTGTTCTGAAATACTAGTGTTATAAAAAAAATTCAGAATCAGAATGCATTTTAAAGTTAGAGACTTACCTTTTGTAAAAACAAACAAAAAAAAAATAAAACAACCTGGTTTTGAATGATATTTAAATCACTTACTTTTTTATCCAACATTTGTGGTAGAATCTTGAAGCATACATTACTAACAATGTAATCTGCTAATTTTATTCTCCCAAGCTGGAGAACACTGTATAAAATGAAGTTTACAGAATAAGTTATCAGTAAAAGTAAAATTTTCCAGTAGATGCAGATACATACTTCTGACTGGCAGTAGCTGTTATAATTCATGTCAGCCAAAAGAGCCAAGTAGGAACAAGTGTTGCATGTTGAATAGCATGACTTCACTTGAAAAGGTAGCAAAATATGTGCCTGCCTCATCTAGGAAGACCTCTTTTGAACTGCAGTGATCTTCTTCAAGCTATTTGCTTCAGCTTTGCAATGGAGTCTGGTATCATGCTGGGAGATCTAATTATACCAGAGGGACTCTTTCAAACGCTGAATAGCACAAAGCAATAGAGAGCATTTTAAACATAATTCATAAAAGCATTCTCATTTCAAATGTTTTGGTGGGTGTTTTTTCCAAATTTGTGTCTCACTCTTCATGAGTTCTAGTAATCTGTGTTAGTGACACTCAATTCTGACACTTCCTAGATATAAAGTGATGCTCTCTCTAACTCTAGTAATTTTCCTTTTTGAGTTCTACATTTTTATATGCACTTATGTGAATTTTTATGCATGCACAAGCACACACAGAAGCACTACTTAGACAGATTAAGTATAGATTTTTCTTCTCTCAGGTTGCCTTCAAAATTTACCTTCTGCTTTTTGTTGCCCCTACATTAGGACCCCATACATCACACAACTGGTATGTTATCAAAGTGCTTAAGTTTCCATACTCAAGACAAAGAAAAGAAAAGGAAAAGGAAAAGGAAAAGGAAAAGGAAAAGGAAAAGGAAAAGGAAAAGGAAAAGGAAAAGGAAAAG
>JANRGV010000001.1:72686098-72722143 GCA_024734035.1 Alethe castanea
AAACTTTGTCAAAAATAAAGTAACTGTTTCCATTGTAGGTTAAAGCTCAATTTGGTATTGAGTTGAGTCTGGTCAAAGGTCATGTATATCCCTTTCTAAAACACCTCAGCAATTATGCAAAAATCTAAAAGACAAGAAAAAAAATTAAGACAAAACAAAGTGATAACTTGGGTTTGAGTAAGTAGATAAACCAACAGAACTCAGAGCCAGCATGTTACAGAAATAACTAAAGATTGCTGCAATTACAACATCATTTACTTATGCTAATGACAGTCAGTCCTTCAGTTTTAAATCCTGTGAAGAAAGATTTGCAATTCTGAAAGTATTTACGAAGGAACTGGATTTAGTAGCAGATAGGGTACTTAAAGATTATCTCTCCAAAATGGACCTGATACCATGCATGAGCCTCTTCCCTGGACAGTTTCGTTTTTGACTGGAAGAAAAGAGCTTGAGATCATAATTTTCACTAGCACAAACATGAGTGGGTTCCTACTCTAGGAGAGACAAGCCAGGATGAAGCCCCAAGAATAGTTTAGGTCTATCCTCATGTCTCACCATCTTTAGGCTGTCATCATCCAGCCAAAGCTGGCTGGCTTCACAGAAAATATGTGGAAAGGATCAGAATGTATAATATTTTGTTTTTTCTTTAGAGCACAGTGACCGTACAATATTCAAGGACTCTATGAAGATGGGTATATGGATAAGCATCAGGAACCATGCTTGTGTTTTACCTGATTTTCTGCCCAGGGTTTCTTTAAGTCACAGAGGTTTCACAGAAAGTAGCATAGATGGTACCTGAGATAAGTTTAGCTTTTCAGGTACTGCAGAACTCTCTGCAGAGCAAGAACATGTAATATGTCAGTTGCAATTCAAGTGATGTTTTATGAATTGTTTACCAGATAGGACAAGAAAAAAAAATGAGAAAAAGGATACAATAGATTGCTGTGAGACTGCATTCAATTTTATTTATTTTTCATTCATTACACATAATATCAGAATTCAGGCAAAATGGGTTAGAATGGCAGAGGACACTTTGATTTAAAAAATCACTTCCCTTTGAAGAGATCTTTGACAATTCTTTCATTATGTTTTAAGAAAGTTTTACTACATTTCATGCAAATTACATAAATAGATGAATATACATATCAAAGGCAGTGATGAATTAAATTAAAACGGTGGAAGGAATTATCATATCAGAAAAATGAAGAAAGAGTGCTTTTCACTGCAACTAAGGTTTGTGATCACATCATCCTGTCTTAACCAGTGACATAAATTGCCACTTAAGAATACAGTTCAAACCTTACAGAAGATGCAAAAATTCTCCAAGCTTTTGGCTATTAGACCCATAGAGTTTTAGTTTTTGACCTTATAAGCTGCTTTTTTCATGTTGAATACATTCAAATAATTCTAGCCATTAAGTTCAAAAAGCTGCCCTAGAACCTAAATTCTGTTAGTGTAATAATATCTCACTGGACAAGACAAAACTAAGGTAAATAAATCCTAAAATCTCAGTGTGATAACGGGTAAAAAAGTGAGTCGTGCATTTTAATTGCATAACACAAAGAAAGGTTCAAAAGCTTAGAAATTGAGATCTTATTGAAATTAATCCTGTGCAATTTTGCCAACCAGCAAACACAGTTTTGTCAGATATTTGAAGAAGTTCAATCCAGGCATACTGGCTGTCGATTTTTTTAATCCAATTTCCATCTAGTCTAGCAAACATAGTCCAGGAATGTATGAAATTTCATTTACCTTTCTGGTAAATTCTGTGCTTACCTAACAAAGATGTGACAGATACCCATTAGATGGATAGGAGTGTTGTTCTCCAAACCTCTCATACCTCTAATTTACCAATGTAATTTCAGCAATTATTTTCCCTCATTGGAAAACCCCACAAAAATATTAGAATGATAGTGTGCACCAAGTGTAGCTACAGAAAAATGAGAGATCCATTTTGTTTTTCTATTTCCTTAACAATTGGGGTCCTCAAGAGAGGTACCTGCGTTCTTACCTGGACATTTACACAAAACTGACTTAGCATTTCAGACTACCTTCAATAAAAAGCAGCTTTTTTATTACAATCATGATTGTTTTTTGACACGTCACAACATTACTTCTACATCTGGTACCATAGCAAAAGAATCAAAATGAGAAGATAAATATATTTATTTATTTGTTTGTTTGTTTGTTTTCTTTTTATTTATTTATTTAAACAAGACCAATTCCTAGTCACACTGCTCTCTAAGTATCACGTGCATCAGGAAGCATCAGAATGGTCAAATACTCTTTGCCACCAAACAACATTACTCATTCTCAGCATAAACAGATATTCGAGGTTTCACTCATTGTGTTTTTCATATAGCCTTAGGAGGGTCAGAAGAAAGAAAATCCTACAGTTTCTCCTACTCTTTTGTCTCCTAACAACAATGGTATGACTGGGGAGAAACCTTATCACAAAGGGTTAATAAAAATCTAAGCTCATTAGGCTGAAACACATCAGACATTAGTCACCATAAGAATCACATTCCATTGGCTACTACACAGGCTGAAGAAAAGTAGGAAGCAGCCTTCCACTCATGCAATTTAGAAACTACTAATCTTGAAGCCCCAGGGACTGTTGTGGCGAAGGCTTTAGTATAAATTTTCTCATGCCCTTGTCATGGGAATTAACTGGGTCTTTTTAGCTGGATTAGAGGATGAGTACTCTCCATGGAAACCAGGAAGATACACTTAAGAATGAGACTGATTTAACTGAACAGTTTGTTGGTAAAAATTTAGCTCCATTGTTTATTGCATAGTTCATTGTTGGCAAAAATTTACCTCATTTCAACACCCATTAAGAAAACAACTTGCATCACTTTTTTCCCCCTCTGATGCTGTACTGTTTCCTGCCATTCACAGGTCTTCAGATATCAGAATGTAGAAAGTTTGTTTCCTCTTTCAGAGACCTGGTTGGTTTTTCTTCTCATTACTCTCCATACCCTCCCTCGCTTTTTGAAACAGAGCAGAGAGATATCACTTTTTCTGAAGTGTGCATTGGTACTTCTCAGTCATGACTTTATAGATGTTGTAGATGCTTCGCTAGGCAGACACCTTTTGGCTTATGTTAATGAGAGATCCATGTTAACAGTCTATCTTTTTAAGTAAGAATTGGAGTGAGAGTTTTGCAACTTTTGATATGCATTCAGTCCTGCTTAAAACTGCCAACACATTTGTGGAACAGAGCCAAGATCTGGAAACCAAACTGCTTTGCATCACTGAACATGAGGCTTTGTTAAGCGGCAGGCATCTATTCAAGCTTGCACAACTGATGGAGGCTGTTTTCTGCAGCTAGCACCTTACAGGTGTATAGCACAGAATTGTGTCTGTACAAGTGTGATCACTCAAGTCACATAATGACAGAATGGACATCCACTGACACCTGGATTGATTTTTAAACACTCCTATGGGCCATATAATCACATCTTTTACATAATCTTCGTCCCACGTATTTACACTTGCTCTTAGTAATACATTCAAGGTTCGTTAGGACACCCTACCAGATCATACAGGCAGGAAAAGGGGCAAGATGAAGAAAGGATAGGAGAAACAAAGCTGTTTGTCCATAATTTCCCCATAACGTTTGCACACACTGTTCTCATGATTGCCGAGCATAGTTTCTCTCACAGGATTCTTTTCTGCAATAGTTTTTTGCAGAAAAAGTGCTGAGACCTTTTCAGATTCCTAGAGAAACACTTGCAGCCCCAAACAAGTTCAATAACTTTCAAGAAAGCCTGTCCTTCAAGATCCAGAATTTGTTCTGTTCTCTTCTATACCATTTCTAAAAAATGTTAGACAAAAATAAACACTAAGATTTCCCAGACATTCCTTTTTCAAGTGCTTAGTGCTATCTTTAAGCGTATTTCTCTGTTGTATAACAGCCAGGTTTACTTAGAGCATGATATAACAAAAAATGAAAGCCCAAATGCTTCAAGTGGATTAAAGGCCTGCTCCTCTCTTCTGTTACATACAGAAAAAAATGAAAATTCAGCATTTGTTATTGTATCTCTACCTTAACAATATATTTCTCTGATGGTTTTTGTGACTGGAAGTACAATTTTTATGCTATATGATAATCATATTGTATTTAAACTTCAGAAAGGCAATCTACAACACTGACTATCTTTAAATTTCTGTGAAAGTGACATTATTCTCCACCATTTATAGTGAATTTTGAAATAATGAATTTTGAAAAAGAAATAAAATAAAATACAATAGAAAATAAAAATAATTTGAAAAAGAATATAAAATAACAATTCATAAGAATGAATAAGAAAATAACAACCATCAATACATTAATGTTTTGAAAAGAAGAAGCAGCAGAATTTTTTGTAAACATTCTATTTGTCTCAGGGTTTGTTTTATTAGTAGAAATTTTTAACCTCAAAATATATCGTAGGTGTCCAGCTGTGGACCTCTTCTTGTTGATGTTTCTCCAAGGAACTTTTTGAAGCATGTGGCTGTAGTTTTTCAAGATTACACCTTGGAGCCAAGGTGCAACAGCTATTTGTTTGCATGACATGTCAAGCCAGCACACACTGAATAACCCATCTTAAAAGCACCCAGATGGTGCTGACCTCTGTGCTGATAAAGCTTAACATTTGCTTTAATGGTTCCTATATTTCTTTTAAAGGCATTCCCAAGGCTGAGCCGACAGCCAAAGTCTTCAACTTGTGCAGGTCTCTGTGTATACAATTGCAGCTTCAGGAATACTAACAGCATGTTCTGAAGTGCACAAAGACCCTTCCTATTTCAGAATTCCCCCCACCTATCTACTTGCTTGCTGTCTTTAAAACAGCTTGAAGAGCAGCCTTTGCCCAAGGATGTATGAGCTACATACAAGGAATCTGTTTGTAGACGGTCCACTCACTCCCAACCACTTTTTCAGACATGGGTACGAATAAATATAAAATAGCCTGAACATAAACTACAATCATAGTTTTGACTGTGGAGTAAGTCGTGGTCCTAAAATCACAGCATCTAGAACAAAAAAACCAAACAACATGAAACAGGATTATAATTGAACTGTTTCCATGTTTGAAAAAGATTATTTCAGTGGGAAATAGGTCCAAACCCTTTGGCAGAATCTCTGTCTTCATCATTAAAGAAATAAATAGAATCATAGAATCATACAATGATTTGTACTGAGAAGGACCTTTAAAACAATCTAGTTCCACCCTCTCTTGGCCATGGCCGGGAATGTGACCCACTAGACTGACTGGGTTGCTCAGGGCTCCATCCATTGGAGCACTTCCAGGGATAGATCATTTACAATGTCTCAGGGCAACATGTTTTAGTGCCTCACTGTCCTTTCACTGAAGATTTCCTTTCTAACCTCTAATCTAAATCTTTCTTCTTTTAGTTAAAAAACATTCCCCCTTGTTCTATCGCCATCTGCCTGTGTAAGAAGTCAATCCTCCTCTCTTTTTTAAGCCCTCTAAAAGTACTGGAAGATGATGATAAGATCTTTCTAGAGCCTTCTTCTTCGCCATGCTGAACAACTCCAACTCTTTCAGCCCGTCTTATAGGACAGGTGCTCCATACCCCCACCCATCTTTGTTCCCCTACTCTGGACTTGCTCCAACAGGCCCACATCTCTGTTATGGGGAGGACACAGTACTCTAGGTGGGATCTCTCAAGGGAAGAGTAGAGCGGTAGAATCACTTCCCTTGACCTGCTGGCCGCTCCTTTTTGGAGGCAGCCCAGGATGCAGTCAGCCTTCTGAGCCCTGAGCACACATTGTTGGCTCAAGTCCTCCTTTTCATCCACCAGAACCCTCAAGTTCTCTCTGCAAGGCTGCTCCCAATGACATCTTCTCCCATTCTCTGCTCTTGTCTAGGATTGCCCTAGTCCAGGTGCAGCACCTTATACTTGGACATGCTGAACTTCCTGACATTCTCATAGCTCTACTTCTCAAGATTTCACAGGTGTCTCTGGACAGGATCCCTTCCTTCTGTTGTGTCAGCCACACCACTCAGCCTCGTGTCATCTGCAAACTTGCTGAGGGTGCACTTGATCTTGCTGCCTATGCCATTGATAAAGATACTAAAGATCATCTATCCCAAGACACCAGTCATTGTCAGAGGACTGGTAAATAGCATGGCTGAAGAGCACTGGTCCCAAGAACATTAAGAAATGTTTCCACTGGGAATAATTCTTCTTGCTACTCATTTAATATTTTCAAACTGCTACAAACACCTTGTAAATGTAAATGAGAATGAATGCAAAAGAGAAAACTTCACATTAATCTTTATGTTTAAATTTTCATTACCCTCAAGTAAAATCACCCTTGAAAGCTTCAATTGATCTATTAAGATTCACTCAAGAGTATGACACTGTTTTTTTTTAAATACACAGAAGTGCTCATACACATGGATATGTAGCCCTCAAAATAGTGACAATACCACTGTATGTTCTAAACTGTAGGAAAGTATGAAAGAAAGAAAATTATGAGAATGGTTTTATATTCCCTTAGCTTGATATGCTCAAAATATATTTGAGTAAATGTATTTTTCTTGAAATAACTCTTGCTTCATAAATCTTACAGCATCAGAGATCTTGCTCTGAAATCCTGATGAGGAGTGATCATAACTCAATGTCCATAAGTGCATCAAAATGGGTGAATATATTTCCACAATGAAATCACAAAATGTGCACAAGAGAGTGCTAACTTTTCTTCATATAAATAAGATACTTAAAAATAGTCAGATCACTTTCTTTTCTGTGGTGAATATCATTGACATAACTGTATTTTATTTACAGTAGTATAACTGAAAAAAAATTCTTAATTAGATAAGATTTCTAATTTCCTTTCACCTGTTCATCATTTGGAGCAATTCACCTGCAATCATGGTTTCCCATTGTTCTTTTAATCTCCCATTTTTTTCTGGCAGGCAAACAGCTGGTGCTCAATTTTGGCCAATAGTTAGATCAGGTCATAAGTTTAGGTTTTCTTCTTCTTCAGACTTACCCTCAACAATAATTATTTGCTGTAATTTGATTATTCTGTGCCTGATAAAATTGTATTTCTCCATGTGATTTGCACACGCAGGGAATCAAGTCTTACAAACATCCTCTGATTACATCTCAGAAACACCCAAGATACACAACTATAGAGTCTAGTAGTTATTACAGCAGGATATTTTCCTTGAGTTTTTCAGCAAGTAATTGTAAACTGTACAAATATTTTCACTTATTCTGATTCTCTCTTCTCCTTGGTACTTTTCTGTTTCTTCAGTCTTTTCAAACTGGTGCTAATGTGAAAGGAAAATTTTCTCATTTAAATTTGGTATGTAGCCCACTCTAAATGTTTTGGAGCTTTTTTAGCAATATTATTAAACTGTGGAAAACTAAAATTAAACCAAATCCTGGTCTGGCTTTCTGTACGAAAACTCTCAGAGGCAGATTATAGGAAAAACAAAAGCAATTGAACATCTGAAAGTTACTGACATAAACTGCTATTTAGAAACACACTAAACAGGATACTTCATCATAAATAAGGATTTGACTAATCTTGTGAAATGGCTAAATTTTTTTTAAAAATTGAAATATCAGTGATCATTAAATGCTTTAAAAGTGAAGAGATTTTTATATGTAGTTATTATACTAATTACACTTAGAAAAACTGCATAATCATCAAGTTCCCCTCAAGCAGATATTCAGAGACGGTATATAAGAAAAAGGAATTCCTTATTTGTTGGGCATAAAGCTTACAGATCATATTAGTGCTACTTGTCAATTACTGTATTTCTGGAAGAAGTCAAGCTGCACCTTCTCTGGAAATAAGAGAAAAACAAAGTCTTTGGTAACAAGTGGCTTTGATATCTGTGGGATTCCAAGACACCGTGAACACTGGAAGCACCTGAAAACTCAAGACAGTCATTGGCTCCCTCTTGGCTTTGAAAGAAGAATGTCTGACTGCTGAACACATTCTGCCTTTAAGTGCCAGAGAAATGCACCTGTACTAAGTTATAGCAACCCCTATTCTTATGCCACCAGTTTTGTCATGTGATTTCATGCAAACCTGTTCTTGAAAGCCATGGTGGACTATGGTTACACTCTAGTGTGACACCCACCAGAAGGGCAAAGGACAGAACAGCCCTTCACAGAGCTTTGGGGAGTTACTGTGACTCATGCAGTGTGGCATCCTGTTAAATGTTGCAAGTCAATTCATAAAACACAGCTGTTCCCAGGTAACTTTTCCTTCCTCAGTTCTGCAGCTGTTTCCTTTAGCCTCTCTCTGTCAGCCCAGCAGCAGATAGGTGAAAAAAGAAATTGTTAGCATTTATGTGTGTCTACATAAACATGAGTACACACATATGCATGTTTTGATGCAACAGGAAAGCTTATACAATCCAGAGGTGCTGCTGAGGCCTCTCTTTTTTCAGCCCACTCTGTTCTGACCCTATTCTGGCACTATTATCACTCCTTCCCAGCTGGGCTTGAGTGGCCTTGTTAGGGCAGCTATTAAACTCCACAGCCAGAGGTTTCAATTTAGGAGGGAGTAAAGCTTCTCTTTTTATTACCCCAGGAGAATCAAGAATCCTGCCAATGCAGTACTCCAATTTATCGCCAGGAGCAGACGAGGTGGATTGAGAATTAGGCCCACTTAACAGCTACTTTACACAGTACTCTCTGTCATTGCTACATGAAGCCACAGGAGGTTTATGGCTTATTCAGAAGGGCAAATGCTTCTGCATCACTGCAAGATACTCAGTACAAATCAAAGCACATGGCTCTTCTGCAGTGAGGGCCGGACTCTTTTTCATTCTTTGTTATGTGTTTAAACGATAAAAAAATTTGTTTACTGTAACCTCTACTGTGTTTATGTGGGAAGCATTTGGCTTAGGACATCAGTTTTTGTCTTCAGATAGAGATTCATTGGATTTTTACTGGACATGAAAAGCAGAGAATTGAAATACAAGATTTCTAAAATAGCATGAAATACTCTTTTCTTTATAGCTCATACAGACCGTGAGTGCAATTGACAAAGATCAGCCTCCTCGAGGACACAAATTTTTCTTTGAGTTGGTGCCAGAATTTGCTGTTCATCCAAACTTCTCTGTTGTAGACAACAAAGGTAACTGCTGACCCCAACACGCCTCTCCCCAATATCAGATAAAACTTAATCCAGACACATTTATTGATTCTGCCTTTCCATTCTAGATAACACAGCAGGAATTATGACTAGAAGAAACGGGTACAGCCGTAGCAAGACGAGCACCTATCTTCTGCCCATCATAATATTTGACAACGACTACCCGATCCAGAGCAGCACGGGCACGCTGACCATCCGGGTGTGTGCCTGTGACAGCCGGGGGAACATGCAGTCCTGCAGCGCCGAGGCCTTGCTCCTCCCTGCCGGCCTCAGCACCGGGGCTCTGGTGGCCATTCTCCTCTGCATCGTTATCCTGCTAGGTAGGTACCTGTGGTGAGATGTTTGCTTGACCAGGCAAAGATCTAGTCACTTCGAGACCCCTGATGTTGTTAAAATCCTTATTCACGTGACCCTGCAGAAAAATATCATCATTACTCTTTGGAAGTTTGTGTGAGAAGAGTGATACTGTGCTATTTAGATAAAACACAATTGAAAATATAGGGTCAGTTTTAGTTTCCATGCTCATTTGAGGAATGTTCATACCATTATCAGATCTTCATTTACATCCAGAACTTTAAAATCATATTTCTGAAGCTGAGTGCTAAATTTTGCAGTGATTAAATGTTATTAATTATATTAGCTATTTGATGATGGAAGATTTGGGTTTTTTTTCTGTTCAGAAAATACTTAGCTCAAAAGCATAGGATAAAAAATTAAATTTCTTGCAAGTGATAGTGAGAACTGCTGATTAAATAAGTGTGAGCACAGAAGTCAGATGAGTGTTTGGAAGGTAGAAACATTAGAAAGTTGTGGTGACATATGAAGGAAGTAGAATAAATGCTAGCTCATTATCTGGTGTTAAGAACATAAAAATTTCAACTTGCAAGGAAAGTGCCATCACCTCTACTTTCCAGTAAAACTCTGCAGAAAACCTTTTTCCTTTCTCTTTCTCTTCCTGTCCTAGCAAACATAGCTGGCCAGGGGGTCAGTGGGAAGCTACAGGTGTCAGTTTATATAATTATATGGGGATTGTTTTTTTCAGCTTTTACCCTGGATTCAGGATAACTCAGTAATCCTCCTAATATTTGCTATAAGTATTAAAAGAAGGGCAATATCTATAAATTATATATGTACTCGGCTTAAGGGAGGCAGCTTGAGCTCTGACAAATTGATAGATAAACTGCTTAGGTTAGGGAATTGCTGCTGGCCTGGTTTCAGCATCAGCCCCCTTGGACTACCCAGGATGTTCCCAGACATAGTCTGAGAGGCAGAACTTGAAGGGCACCACTTTCAGGAGAAAATTATCGCTCAAACTCTGCCAGACCAAGCTCTTCACCTTGCGTAGTTCTTAACACCATGTCAACAAGCTCTGCATCTTGAAAGCCATCCTGCACACCCCAACACAGAGCATGAAAAAAATGGAGCATGAAACACATGCCCTTACTCACTCACAATGAAAACATTGATCTGATTGGCTGCAATGCTTTAGCACAGATTGAACAAATCTGTGCTAAACTTTGGACTTACCAAAACTCAGAATGTGCCTTAGGGCCACAGCATTAGCACATGTGAGTCAGAAGAGGATCAGGGACCATCGCTGTGCAGAACAAGTACGACTGCTTTGTGTCACTCAGCACCAGGGTTAAGAGGCCCTGCCTTAGCACTACCAACATACATGAAGTCAAAGAAACATGTTGCTGTGGAGCATCTAGACATAATTTTTAGTCTACACCTAGTGTGATACTCAGCATCTTATTTAATTTTTCAACTGGTGTCAACATGCCCAACATAGGTGAGACATAAGTACCAGGCTGTGAAGGACACTTAATAATAACCTTTCAGCGATCCACCCTTGTATCCTACATGGAGTTCTTGAATTTACTAAAGTGTGTAGATTCTCATCTAGCATTACGAAAAGAAGGGCCTCCATACAGGTACAAGGAAGAAAACCCAGATAAAACAGAATGGAACACCCTTTATATTCACAATGTAATATCATGGCATGCGGAAGATCTCTGTTCCCCTCTCTTTACCTGCAGCATGTCCAATTTTATATTTTATTCACCAGTACTCAGGTGATTCAGATAAAAAACTTAGCTGCTAAGACTCAACAAAACCATTCAGCACTGTTATAATTGATGGCTCAGTATCCACTATTATACTGCCTTGACAGATGATCTTTCTGGCCTCTCTTATTTACTCCAGCTACTGGAGAGCGTCAGATTTTAAATGCACTTAAGCATTGAATTGCTACTGAAATCAATAGCATTTAGACACTACGGTATATTTACAAATCCTAACTTCATTTTTTTATCTCCCCTTATAGAGCTTCATTTTTATATCAATCCTTACCTCTTCAGAAGAAAGAGTTATTCAACTAGCACTTCATAAACTAAGGGGATCATGTTTTTTCAAAAGAAACATTTGGTAACAAAGACTGGGTTTCAGTTCTTGCAGTCATTGAAGAAAAAGTAGTTTTGTCAATAATATTGATAGCTTAAGGTCTTCAGGTTCTTATTTTCAGAGGGTCCTGTATATCCCGTATTCAGAAGTGAATGAGACACTTGGGAATGCCTAAATCAGTAGTTTTCAAGAGTGTGAATAAGTTTTGTCAAGGGGATTCAACTACATTTGATGAAAGGACCCTTACTGACTGTCAGGAAGGTGGTACTTAGAAAATTCAAAGTCAAACCTTAGTAGGATAATATTGTATGGTATTGTTAACTTTTCAACTTCAGCTTAGTTGCAGATTTTTTTTAAATATAAAACATTTTGATCATTTCTCCTATATGTTTAAAAAAAGAATAAGTTTTTGACTGCTATCAAATCATTAATACTTTCCCTTATTAACTTCAACTTGGAGATAGATTTTACCACTATAGTCCTACTAAAAATCCCATTCCAGCCCTAAAACCTTTCCAGGTCAAAAGATGAGGTAAAATTTGGCTCATTTATTTACTTTCTAACCACCCATTTCTCCATTCATTTTTGGTTCCTTTTAGTATTAGTTGTCTTGTTTACGGCTCTCAAGAGACAGAGGAAGAAAGAACCCTTGATCATCTCAAAGGATGATGTTCGGGACAATATTGTGACCTACAATGATGAAGGAGGTGGGGAAGAAGACACTCAGGCTTTTGACATTGGCACACTGAGAAATCCAGAAGCAAGGGAGGAAAGTAAGATGAGAAGAGATGTTATCCCTGAAACAATATTTCAGATAAGACGGACTGCACCTCTTTGGGAAAATATTGATGTCCAAGATTTTATTCATAGAAGGTTAAAGGAAAATGATTTAGACCCAGCTGCCCCTCCTTATGATTCATTAGCAACATATGCCTACGAAGGAAATGATTCCATAGCAAATTCACTCAGCTCCCTGGAATCACTTACCACAGAAGGCAACCAAGACTATGATTACCTCAGTGACTGGGGACCTCGGTTTAAAAAACTAGCAGATATGTATGGTGGAGAGGACAGCGATTGAGACTGAGACTGGTCAGTGTTAGTGGAATTCCTGTCTATGTTTCTAGATAAATAAAGTGGCCTACTCTCTTACTTGGGAATAAAAAAAAAATTACAAAACATAGGTGTTGTCTTAGTAAGGGTTTGCTTAATCAATAAGTCAACGTGAATGAATATGAACGATTGAGATTTAAAAAAACACTATAACTCACCCTCTCTGCCTAGAAACCTCAGATGAAAGGGTTTTTTTGGAATTAAAAGAAAATAAAAGGCTTTTTGCGCCTTTAATAATGACATGGAAACTCCATATTTTTAAATTGCTTTGCTTTACCTTTCCTACTATGTTGGTAGTGTGCATCTGCATTGTAACTTAATCTCAAGAATATACTTTAAAAATATTAGTATTACTGACATATTTATTGAGTTAAAGAATGTCTCTGTGTTGATTCATCCTGATATTTTTATATATGTATATTTATATTTTTGTATTTTTATTAAATAAATTAGAATTTATAAAAACACTATTTATTCACGTACTTTTTTAATCACAATGAACTGTCCAGTCTTTCTGAACAAAGGAAACTTCATATTGTGCAATACTTCATTTTTGACTGCATCTTCTTATATCAGATTACTGGTTGCAATGTACTGTGCAATAAAGATATGGAGAGAGTGGTCTGTAATGGGAATGCAGTGTAGAAAACAGAAAAAAAACTATTTTGGAAAGGTGATTATAAATCAACACACTCTGACTTGCAATGCATATTGCTATATGGCATAATAATGCAGTTTCATGGGGAAACTCACACATACCTTCTTATGTGAACAGGTGACCACTGAGAGGACTTAACAGACCAATGCCTAAGGATCTAAGGAACTATTAGAGTTTATTCTGGTAGATGTGAAAACAATTTTAATATACCTTCAAAGAAATTGAATAGTTAAATTAACAACAATAATAAAAGGAAGGTTATTATATACTAACTTTTTTTTTGAGCTTTGAGACAATCAGAAAAATAAGGCATATTGCTAATAGTTTCTTTTAAATAAAAGGGAGCCAAGAAAAAAAATTAAGTCCAATTAGTATTTTATTAAATATGTTATTGTTCTAGTCTTTGAAAGAAGTGTGTACATTTGCATATTTACTAAAGTCTTAATGACAGCCATCAAGTATATATTTTTGTTTAAAATATATTTGCTGGATATGCTTTTATGCAATGCACACTTTTTTTTCACAACACAGAATAAAAGGAAGCTAAGTGGATCATGTGGTTTAAGACAGTTGCAAGGTTTATCCACATTAGTTTAAAAAAAGAAAAATATAAAACCTCAAATATATGGAAAAGAAGAAACAGTTTTGACAATACAAGAAGTACATTATCCATAGCATTTCAATTTTTAATATTGATGTTAAGGAAAACCAATACCTACAGATGTCGAAAATAATAATGTTTCAAGGTTTTCTCTATATTAATTAGCCATTTTTCAGGTCTTTTCATAAAGAAACTTAAGATACACATGACAATGTTATGTGGACTATTGAGGCACTCATCTCTTACCAGAAAAAAAATAAAGAGGTTGCAGCCTCAGAGACCCTTTAGCCAGACATAAGAACACACTTCTGCCTACTAATTATCTTTCTACTATGTTGACTTTCAGATTAGTTATCAAAAAATTTCTTTATTATTCTTTATTTAGTCCTTCCACCATATTCTTCTTCCAGCCCCAAGGATGTATCTTAAGTTTCCCTGAACTGAACTCATTTTTTTGAGGGAGGGAATATCTGTGTGATTGTGGTTCCAAACAAGCACCTGAACAGCTTGCTGTGAGACACATGTGAGGTCTGTGACACTATGTCGCAAATAAATTTCCGTGTCACAGAAATGTCAAAATAACCTGCAAATATGTGGCAGCTATTAACATGGATGTGATGCAGTTACAGGGCATGAGAATATAACTTGGTGGCATAAGAATGCATATTTCAGTTTTGTGTCTTTTGGAGGTGAAAACAAAAGAGTTATGGAGTGTATGTTCTCAACCTGTTAATGACAAAGTGAAAGTACACAGGAATCCATTAGTCTTTAAATTCAAGTTCCATAACTTCAAGGCATTCCCTCAAGATGGGATAGAAGAAAAGGTAAAGGGACAATAAAAACCTATGTCCCAGAATTGACAGGGGGAGAGGGGAGGTGTGAAACCCAAAAAAACCCCATAATAGAAAGAAAATATAGGATAAACTTCTGTGACTTTTAGAAGTTTTACACCAAACTTCATCTTACACAGTAGAGGAGATCTTACAGCAAATTTGTAAATTGTCATCAGAAGTCTGAATATCACATAGTGCAGTAAAATGACAGTAGAGAAGAAAATGAAAATCTATCCTCAACAAGAACCAACGATAGAGACAAGGTATATCTCTGTGGAGCTGACTAAGTTTTAAAGTCATCAAGACCTTGTGCAGGACACACCAAAAGGTATCAGTGTGACTTCAAAGAGGCTTCTAGTGAAGGCAGCATAACAGAAACAGGGTGTAAGGAATTCTTCCTCCTTGAAGGCACAAAAATACCTAAAAATTATATTTTCCACATAGAAATATTTTTATATCTGTATTTTGGGCTATTTGTTGTTGTTGGGGTTTTGGGGGGTTTTTGTTTGTTTGTTTGTTTTGGGTTGTTTTTTTTTTTTTGGCTTTTTCCTTCAGTGACAGAAAGCAGAAAGAAGTATAATAGAAGTATATTAGAAGTCACATCACAGAGTACTCGGGTGGAGACATGCTCAGTATCCTTATGTCACAGTACCACTGTGGTAATTTGAGAAGAGCAGAAAGTCCAGAAAATCAAAAAGAGAAGTACCTCCCCTTCCCTTCTCTGACCCTAGATTTTCTCATCCCCTGAGTCATAGTCACTAAAGAGAAAGACAGAGCCTTTGTTGTCAGCAAGAGAATGAGACTTTCCAATGCTTTTCTGTTAGTTCACAAGCAAGTCCAAGAGCCCTGTAATTCTTAAAGCAATATGTGATTAAAAAATTACCTACATGGATTCACAGATCACAGAAATTCATGTAGTATACATAGCAAAACAAGTAATTTCACAAAATTACTGGGAATTTCAAGCATTCTTACAATGAATAAAAGTAATTGACAAAGTTGACTCCCAAAGACACAGAGGAGGAAAAAAAGGCTATGAGAGGCCTCTTGGAGTTTGATGGCTATTTCTGGTTTTACAGGTTCACATTCAGAAAATCTGGATGCATCATGACTACTCCTACCCTAGTGGGGTGGAAGGAATTAACTGACACAGAAAATACCTTTGAGTTGTCCCATATGAAATGGTACTGATTAAGTTGTTAGCTTGCTTTGGCATTTCAAGATGAGTGATGTTGATGCACACAACTTACAAAAAACAGACCAGTAGAGACCAGGATTCAGCTGGATAGGTAAATAATATAGGTCCAATAGTGAGTAGAAGTGCTGATTGACAGTGGGATATGCCATACTGGTTGAACATCAAAAAGCAAGGAGAGAGATGAGCGGTCAGAATTCCTTCCAGTGATGCTTCTGCAGATTTTCCTCCCTCTGTGAGAGAACTGGGGCACTGAAGTGCTGGGCATTTCGTGTTTATGCACATCTTCATCCTCTGTGAAGTCAGCTGTGCTTGCTGACCAAAGTTCCGGATCCATGGGATTGACTAATATGTCAGACATCTCTCACTGGGGAATTCAAGGCCTTGGGACCTTAGAAGAGGCTCAAGAGAAAGGAGAAAAGTAATTTTTATGGCGCTAATTTCACCAAGGATTTATTTTCCACGACTCAGAACCACTCTGTTGTGGTTCAGTGCAAAGGAGAAGAAGCAGTTGGGAAAACTTAGAATTTACAAGACTAACTCAATCTCCAGCAGAAAACCTACTTGTGATTGCTGAGGACCAAGACAAATTTAGTAACTCCCAAGGAAATACTGTTAGATTTAGTGATCATTCTGAACAGACTTAAATCGATTTTGAATGAGCTCTCTCCAGGGTTAAGAACAAATAAACAGAGAAAAAGGAGCAAAAATGAACACAGAAAAATGTCAAGCGAATGTTCCAAGGGGAAAAAAAAAAAAAAAAAAAAAAGACAAACATAAAACCATTCCAGCTTGATGGTGGTCTTGTTTTGTAGTATCCATGTATTTTCTACTTCTTTTCACTTAAACTGACTTTTGTGCTATTCTCATAGACTTACAAGCTTACGCTGATATGTAGTCTTAGTATAAAATAATGCTGGAGATGATTTGCCGCAGAAGGTTATATTTTTCAGTGAAATTACTAAACAGGTTCCTCATTATCCCAGGATAACCAACCTAAATGCAACAGCCATCATACATAAAAATATTTAAAATCTTTAGTCCTTTCATTAAATGACTGTTTTTAGAACAGAATAGTCACACATGGAACAAAAAAAAAGTACATGAAACTTTTGTCAACATATTTCTTCTGCATTGATGAAAAAAGACATTAACACCTTTTGTTCTATCCAAGGCATTTCAACTGTTAGTGGTCTAATTTACAGTGAAAGTATTTTAAAATTACATTTACACTTCATTTCTCACTTGTGCTAAGCAGACAGACAGTGCACGTAAGTGTCTGGATCATTGCATATTGGAGCATTGTTACATTTTATGTCTTACAATTGATTTTATAGACAAACGAGAAGTTGCAGACACAAAAATAAAAAAACAGAATGGGGATATCACTTTTTTTTTTTTTGCTTCTGCCATAAGAAGATGAATGGAAGAGAAATCCTAGAAGAATTTTTCAGGAACAGGCATGGATATTATTTTATAGGCACCTGATTTTTTTTGTTCTATATGCATGTGTGAGTGTATATGTATGCATATATTTTTAAAAATCCTCACTTTATTATCTAAAAGGTTTGCCAACAGCAACCTTTAGGTACCACACCTCATCAAACAGAGATACCCATCTAAAAGGGAAAAAAATCCATGACAGAACACAAGATACATTCCACTAACTGCAAACTGGAGGATATAAAATAATCTGATTTCACAAATTGTTTTATGCTGTTCTAGCATCTTTTTGTTAGAAGGTATATTTCCCACTTTGGTTCAGTTTCGGTTCATGAATCATAATTCAAATGAGGAGAGATCTGTCCTGAACTCTACTTAAAAATCACTTCCAAATTTGGGATTTTTCATCTTCATTAAAATCTCACAGGAACTAAGTGTAGAAAAGATTGTTGTGAATATCAACGTTCTTCTGTTCCAAAGAAATCATGTTGACGTTATTTCTACAGGGGAAGTGAGTGGCTTTGCTTGGAATCAGCCCACTGGCTGTCACAGGGCATGCTGCAGCACAGGAAATCCAGGAACATGTACTTCTCTGCTTTTGCTCTCCACCTCCCAGCACCCCCATTCAAAGCAAAGCACCTTTCTCCCACTCCAGTAAAATTCATTGGAATACTTTCTAGAAAAATTTCAGATCACCAGTAAGAGCTGAAGAAGTGACAGTGTCTTGTCACAACTCCAATGTCATTTTCTTGTGCAGTTTTAGCAGGAAATACATTTTCATAACAGTCCTGTAACTTAAAATATGAGCACATTCCTGATTTGTTCATTTTATCATGGAATTTGACACAGCTCCTGTCATAACGCATATTAATATACTTTTATCAAGTTTGGAATGAACTCCGCAATTTTAAAAGCATTTGCTTTTAGAGTCAGCGTGGCATGCATTTCTCCCATCACTTCTCACAGGCAAATGACATGCTGTACAAAGTATGCCTGCACAAACACAGATCTTGATTTTGGTGGGAGTAAAATGACAACTGCTTATACTTCTGTGCTTCATTTTACTTGTCAAGTTACAGGTAGACATTTAGCCCAGACTAGAAACAGTTTATAATCTGATTGAGTAGTGCAAGGATATCTTTTGGAGAAACAGAGGATCCCAAAATCTGTCTGGGATCCTTACAGCCTTCCTTTCCTCCCAGCAGCTGGAGGCAGGATGACCACCTCAGCCACTTAATCATGTAAGTAGATTTTTGGCACATACTAGAGGAAGAAGGGATGAAAGAGTTTCATGAGTAAAAGCAGTGAGAAGAAATTTAGGGCTGGGATTTTTGTCACTTGAGACTTGCTCTTTTAGCTGGCAGGAAGCAGGCTGCTAGTTGCTAGGGGCAACGATAATAATACTTACTTCTTATATAATGCTTTTATTCCTAGTTTTTAAAGCTTTCTTTCAAATAAAGTCAGTGTCATTATCACTGTTTCACAGGTTAGAAAAGCTCTTATTTGTGCACCAGTTCCCCCCAAAACACCCAGCAGGACAATACTGAAGACAGAAGCAAAAACCTGTTCTTCTCCACAGGCCTTACTGCCTTGAGGAGAGCTAACGACTTAGGAGACATTAATTTATGTACCTTCACTGATAAAAATAAGCAGAAATTTTGCTTGTAATTAGATTTCAGTGCCCCAGAAATTTCAGACATCTTAAAAGAAGAAAACCTTCCATGTGACTGTGAATCAAAGATTATTTCCAAACTAAGTTGGTCCTTGGACAAGTACGTGTTTTGGAGACAAATCCAAGACTGTTTCAAGAGGACAAGTTCAATTGCTTTCCTGGGCTTGCCTTGTGCAGGAAAGTGGATGAAAGAAGCTTTTAGTTCCACATGCAAAAGAAAAAAGGATAAATAAAGAAATGTGCAGTAAACCCTACAGATGGCAGGAATATTCTCAGATTTGGGAAAAAAAAATGTAGCTCTATCCTTAATCTCTCCCTTAAAGCAGAATACAGTGCTACAGAAGGCGTGGACAGTAGAAGAATATCAGGTTGTAGTACTCAACACCAGCTGATCTCCACTCCTTCAGAACTGATTGAGTTTTATTCCTAAGGACTCCTTCCATGCTTTTTCATTTGATTTCTTGATGAGACATTATCTTTTGATTGCTGAAAAAAAAAACTTAATTTTTCTCCAGCAATTCCAGATTTGTAATTTAATGACAAATCTTTAGGAACAAGCTTGAACAGCACTCAGCAGGGATGCAGAGAGACAGCAAGACATGAAGAGGCTTTTCAACCCGATCCACTGTGTAAATGCAGGGCTTTGTTTCAACTAATGCTCAAATTAGGATACAGAATGGGCACCAGGCAACAAAGCAACATCCAACAGGAACCAGAGTGAGAGCCAAAGAGAGTAAACAGCTTCTCCACCTGCTAACACATATGCTGCCATCTGCAACTTACTGACCAAAGGGGAAGTTTGATCTTTCCCAAAGCATTGCCAGGGTGTTTTCTTCTGTGCCATGGATGTCTGCCTTCAGCCATCCTGCACGACAGTGCCAGAATATTTGTTGTCACTGATGTTAAGCCAACCCTGCACTGTTTTGCAGCCAGTTTTTGCACAGCAATAGCAGTAAGGGCCAGATTTCTCCCACTGTATTTTTCTTCCCAAGTCAGTTACGAGCTGCTGTACTTACCAACACTAAACTCATTGCAAAGTATTATGAATATTGTAATTTTTGGAGGTAAAAAACCCCACGTGTTAAAGGTCTTTCTCTTGATTTTATGGAAAACCCTTAAAAATAAGGAAAAAAAAGAGATTTGCATTACACCATTGATACAAACACATTTCTACTAGTGATGCAATCCAATTTAATTCATACATTTGTATATTTAAAACAGAGTGAAAGCCTGAGGAAAGAGGTAGTATCTTTTATGTAACTATATTAGCTGTTCTAATAGTCATGCTTTTAGACTTATGAATCCCTTCTCATAGGCAAATATTTCTGCAGTCTTTAGGACTTACTGCACATTTCTTTGTCCATCTTTTTTCCTGGAAATTATTTTTTTACTTTCATTCAATAATGATTCTTGGAGAAGGAGAAAAACAAAGAAGGACATTTATATGCAAGTTCTTTACTAACTGCTGTGGATCACAGATTTCAAGTTATAATTTAGGAACCATCAGAATATATCATAAAATAGAGACAAGTATATCAGAATGATAGCATGAAAAAGGATAGATGTGTGGGAAGAAGAAAGATAATGGAAATTTGGGAACAAAAATTAAAATCAAACACTTTAAGCATATTTTAAAAACAAGAGTCACAGAATGCAAACAGGGGACCAAGAGTGGACTGTCAGAAATATGGTCAGTGGAGAAAAGTAGAAATTGACTAACTAGAAATCTGTTTATATGTCTGAATTAGGCTCTTGGTTTTAGTAGTAGGGCGAACCACAAAACTAGAAAAGGCTAAATTTGTGAATTGATATTGTTTATCATTGCATCAACAGTGATTGCTTTCAAACCCCTTTCAACCAACCATCTTAAAAATATTATTTGTATTAAAAAGATTAATAATCCCCAAAAAAAAAATACTTAATTTTTTAAACAAGCTTGGGGTTTTCTAAAGGACTTTGTGTAGT
Organism: Alethe castanea; assembly: GCA_024734035.1. Lineage (NCBI taxonomy): Eukaryota > Metazoa > Chordata > Aves > Passeriformes > Muscicapidae > Alethe > Alethe castanea. Next base: position 72,707,118 of record JANRGV010000001.1, read on the forward strand.
AACTTTAAAATATTTTCAAGTACAGTTTCTCATCTAAGAGACTTTCTTATATTTTGTGATTGTTAGAAGGTAATATAGCCTAGGAAATAGTTTAAAAAAAATGAGGATTCCAAATTTATTACCTGGCAGTGTGTTGAAGATCATATTTTCTCAGTATCCTAGCAGAAATATTATTTTCATTCTTAATCGTGCCTCAAATGCAGCACAGAAGAAGAAAGTCAAACTGTGTTCCTTTCTGCTCATGCATCACCCATAGTTCTGCAATTAAAACTTCTGGAGTGAAAAGTGAAAGAGAAGGAAAGAGAATGTTTTGTGGTATATAAAAAAAATTAAAGGTAAAATTTCTTCTCATATCACATAAGTTAAGACGTAACTTGGCCTGCTTGTGAACGATATAATTATTAAAATAATTTAAACATATGAAACAAAAGGTGTCCTTAAGCCCAAGCAATTTTCCACAGCAGAATTACATCATCCAAATTTGAGAAGAGTAGAAGAATAAAAGTCTAAATAATAGACGTGGTTTACAAGATACTTCCCTTCAGAAACACAGCATATTCAATATAGAATTATTAATAAGGATCTATAGATGAACTATAATGAAATTGAATATCAAAGCACTGATATTACTTACACTATAGAATTATCTCCCCAAGAAAAACATAAATGCTCATTTCCTCCTCAAAGTTTAAATTTACTATGGAAAGAGAAAATACTAATTCAGTAGAGAACCATTGTGCTAGGACATAAGAAATGGAAACAGAAGGAAGGAGTAAGAAAATATTACCCTTTTACAAAGCATCATCTGCAATATTAAATAATTTTACGTAGATTTTTATGTTTTATAAATTGCATAGTATTGAGATGCTGACCTGGTCTTGCAGAGCTTCTCCATTGGCAAACTTTTCTATACATCCAAAATAGCCCTATTAAATTGTCTTTACTGGTCAGCATTCTTTAAAAAATAAAAAAAATAAAGAAGTCTCCATTTCTGAGCACCGGTACATAAGCATAAAGCCTCTGGGGCATGGGAATGTCAAACTTACAACCCTGCTGGGACTTTTATGTGTATGTTTTCAAAAAGAAATGTCTATGTTAATTCAGTAATATGCTTGAATCAGCCCAGTATGTGTCATTTATAGGTTCTCTTGCACTCCTAAGGAATATTAAAAAAATATGATGCTTCATTTGCTTTAATTTCAGCATTATACAGAAGAAACCACAAGAAAATATTAAATATTTTGATTACGTTTGAAAAACATTAAACATGACATTCAATGTATCAGCTGTTAACAGCATACATTTCTTGTGCTGCTTCTCGGGATGTAATCAAAGAAAAACAAATCACCAATATGTCAGATATGGAAATTTAAATCTCAGTAGCATAAACACATTTTGTACGCTACATTCATATATAAATATTATCATCCCCATGTGGACCTTTCCTTTATTCTTTCCCATTTTTCGTATAATATAGCACTGAAATTATTTGCTGTACTGTCATTATCATACTGAGATATGTAGAGAACAAAAGCATGAAATAAAAAAAAAAAAGGAAGAGTGTTTCATTGTTTTCCGTAGGGAAAACCTAGCAGGCATAGGCTTCTGCTGTTTCTATGCCACTTCCTTTGCCACCCAGAAGGCTACCAAAAATATCACTCACAGACAAAACTGCTAACCCTAGCAACAAGAAAGGATGGGCTCCTGAATTCACAGAAATATACCCAGAGCTTGCTGCCCTGGAACACAGTATATGCCACTGGAGAGTAAGGTGAGAAGGGTGAAAATAGAGCAGAACCTGAAAAACACATTTAGGAGCATGGATTAGTTCTTCATGGAGCTTCCCACACTGAAAGCTGGGGGAAAATTTTCTCTATTTTGTTGCTGTTGGCTTATATTGCAACAAAATATTTGAGGCCAAGTCTTTGACTTTGAAGACTATTTCAGAATGGGGTGTTGTAACACACTCTGGAAGGCCAGGGTATCTCAGGTTCTTGTTAATTCACCCATTAGTGCAGACTAGAGTGAAATGATGCTGAATGATCGATGTTGTTTGTAATGCAGAGGCATGCAGTGATTTTGGTTATTATTATCTAAAACTATGTATTTAGATAGATAAATAAAGATCCTACTTAAGAAAAAACATATGGAAGAGATAAATGATAATAGTGGAAAGATCTGACCACCCATGGATCCAAGAAGAAGAGCTGATTGTTGCGATTTTGATGATTGTAGGTCAAAGTGATGGTCGCAGTCTTAATCCATTGAGGGCAAAAACCTCTAGAAAATTATCTGCCATAGGACACCACTGAATAAGACTATGATTTCTACAAAAACTTGCTTAAAGAAAAGCAAGTGCTCAGAAACTTGCCACTGTTAAACTCATCAATTGACATCATCCTCAGCATATAAAGCTGGGTGAAGAAGTAAGAGGGAGACACTTGGATTGATGGTGCTTCTCTTCCTAAGCAACAGTCACACATGATGGGATTCTGATCTCCTGGGCATGGCTCAACACCTGCCTGCCGATGGGAAGCAATGAATAAATTCCTTGTTTTGCTTTGCTAGAGTGCACAGCTTTTGCCTTCCCTATTAAATTGTCTTCCTCTCAATCTATGAATTTTCTACCTTTTACCATTCCTATTCTCTCCCCCATTCAGAAGGAGAGGTGACATAGTGTGTGAGTGACTTGTGTGGGGCCCATTTGACAACTGGGATTAAACCATAATGCAGAAAAAAACACAAGCAAGGCCTCAAGGACCAACTTTGAGCTAAATTGGGTGTATTTAGGATATTTCAATGTGTTTCTCTCTTTTAACCTAGACTCTAGTCAAGACTACTGCTTTCCTCTACCCTTCTGCATTATTCCAGAATCTTTTTTTTGACACATACTTCTTACCAGAATCCGTAGTCAAATCTGTGATATTGTATCCGAATAGAGCTTTCCAGTTGAATGAATATTTAGATAGGCAGACAACTTCAGAAATACACTGCAGAACCCACTGCGCCTGCTGTGCTCCTCAGAGACATTTGGCAGGATATGACATTCCACTCTGCCAGCTTCCCAGCTTCATGGAAAAGGATGTAGTTGCCCTTGGCAGGGCTGCTCCACCTGGAGCAGCTTGTCTGAAAAGAGGATACTAGCCGAAGAGTCTGCTACATAGCACCATGCAACTTAGGCAAAAGGAACACATGTGCCCAATTTAGAGTGTGGCCACATCATGGTCAGAAATCAGAACTCTCATCCCAAACAGTTCCTCCACATTCCGTCTTTACATCTTCTCTAGACATCTGTCTTTTTGTAGAAAAGGAGTGTTGTTTTGCAGTTGCTATGCAAGTTTCATATACCACTTCTTTTTTCCACAGGTGGTCAGGACAGACTTCATTAGCTTCAGTCTCGTGGTTGGACTTAATGACTAGAGAGGGAACCTGATACTAGGAGATATGTATTAACAATATAATAATTATATAATCTAACTAAAATATAATATAACAACCTAGTTGGGATTTTGTTAAATTGTGCTACATAACTTGTTGATTCTTCTGAAATTTAAAAACCAAAACAAAATGAAATCATGAAATCTGCCTTTGCTAAGTGAAGTTACACCTAGATTTTTCTTTTAAATATATCTACATTCTTCTTAGAAAAGAGTCATGTCCATCTCCATATGCATCATGAGGACAACTCCCTTCAAATCTTTATGCAATATAGGTTTTGACAAACTTTCCTATTAGGGAAAGTTAAATTTAATTCTTCACTTAAAAGGATAACATCTCCCACTACACCAGGAAAGGACTGTAGATTTGAGGATGCACTAATAAAACTCTTAGTCCTTATTGGTTCACCAAGAATTCCTCCTGATGATTTTGAACTACTGGTAGGATTTGTTGAGTCAACCACTAAAACTGCTAAACCTATGCTACCATAAACATCACTGCCAGAACATTTATTCTAAAAGGCCATATGACCACTAATCATAACCTATCATAGGAACTCAATGTGCCTAGATTAAAAAAAAAACCAAAAAAACCCAAAAAACCAAAACCAACCAACCAACCAAACAAACAAAACCAGTGTCTTGGTTCACAATCCTTGTATAAATACAGGTATGATAAAATCTCTGAGATTTTTGGGGTTTTTTAAGTTTTTGAAAAATTAAGTAACCACTTTTTATCTAGCTATTTTACATTATTTGCATATTCTTTCACAAAGTTGCCAAATTTTTTGTGGTCTTACTAATAATTCTAATGCCAACAGTTAAACTTGTAACCTGGTACTCCTGTCCTTAAAACATGTAATAAAACACTCAGAATCTATTATTGTAAGACACTAATGGGAACCTGCTAAGTGTAGACAAGGAAATAGAGGATGGCTGTATAGCTGGAATGTACAGTGGAAGATCATAAGTCTAATTTTGTTATAAGCAGAAGGTTTTTCAACACAAAGAAGTACAACAAAAATGGGTTAGATTGGCAAGACAGCTAGGATTTCTATGGAGGTAATTAAGGAAGATTGGATTATCAACAATGCCAAATACTGAAATCAAGTTGAGGACTTCATCAGCAGATAATAAGAGGACATTAACTACTTCAGGGAAAGTGTTTTTTACGGAAGCCACAGCAGAATGCTTATTGACTTTGGATAAATTATTTGCCCCAGGGAAAGAAAACACATCTAAGAGCTGTGATGAACAACAATAGATTTCACACCCCAAAATACCCAGAAGTTCAACTTGAGAGAATTACATGGTACTATTAAATGCACAAAGTACCCTGAGCACCATAAGCAAGAGTGAGAGAGGATAATAAAGAATTTTCTCTCATGTTATTTTGTTTTCTTCCTGACCTTTCTTGTGCTGTCCAGAATCAAGAATAAAAGCAAGACATGGTTAACAGATAAATTAAGGAAAAAAAACTGCAAGAGAAAAAGAGGTAAGAAGGAAAAGGACTGGAAAGAAAAATGGTGCATGCTCTTTGTATTTTTCTGGGACATGTAGCTATAGAGGAAAGGTGGGTCAAAAATAAGTCATAGGGAGACAGGCTATTTAATTTGTCTTTTTGAAAGACTTGTAAATTAGATTTTGTAGTTCACAGGATATACCTGTGGGAGATTCTGGTAAAAAAAAAATCTCACATTACTCTCAAAAGCCAGTTATTTTATGTCAGTATGAAAAACTAAAGGTTACAAAAGCCATACACATTAAATATATTAACTGTTTATTACCCATTTGTGAACCACAATACAAAACATAAGGAAAATAAATGCCATCTGATCTCATAATTACAGTGAAGTTACAGAATTTTTATATACAGTTTAATATTTACTTTTAAGACCCTAGAAAAGTTTAGAACTGATGTGTCAAAAAATCTTTGGTTTCACCCTCAAGTATGTTCTTTCATGCACTAGGTGAGAGGGTAGCATACAGTAAATTCTGGTTTATTGGTAAAGCACCATGGGCATGTTCTCAGATACTGTGAAAACTTCAATTACTTCTTACATTTGAGGGGTGCAGTCTTCATGTACTAACATCAATCAAAACACTAAGGGTTTTTAAACTATCATTAATATTATTATTGCTAGAAGAAAAAAATAGTAAAAAAGATGAAAGAAAACCTGCTACACTTCTGAAACCATGGATAAAAGACTTACTATGTTGTTGCTTCTGCTGTTAAGTAGCACATTAAAACCAACTAACATAAATATACACAGCAAAACAGGATCTAATTTTCAGGGCTAGTTAGTTAAGTGGCAGTAACTTTGCTGTTATTTTGATCAAACTACGACCAGTGTTGCTGACAGCTGTATAACTAGATAATGACATCAATGTTGCACTTTATTTTTAGGTGTTTTTCTCGTCTTAAGATGTTCTGCTCTAACAATAAAGAAAAAAATGCAAATAGAAAAGCACTTCCGTTTGAATTTTCAAATTTCTGTTAAGATATATTTTGCTGTTATACTGAATGGCATCAGTAGGTTCAAGTTTCACAAAACCTGAAATCTAAATGTTTTTAGAAACATATTAATATCTGGGAGCATTTTTGTCATAATACATACACAGTTTTGAATGTCCCTGTGCATATTAAATTCTCCTCTATTTTATCTAAAAGCATTAATCTGGCAGAAATGTGTTGCTCGTGTTTACCAAATTAATGATTTCGCTAAAGAGCAGTCATTAGTACCATATTTCTGAGAAAGCAGAACAACTGGCGATTGCAGAATATTTTTTTCCTTCTAATACAAGGAATCTAAAGTTTATTGTCAAGCTACTCTAAAAAAAATAAATATCGAAACATCTGTACTAACCCTATAGATTGCATACTAAAAATAAAAAAAACTAATAACAGCACAATTTATACTCTAGATGCAACTGCTACTAATATAAATACAGCGGAGATCACTATTGTTTTCTTGTGAACAGTTTCTTCTATCATCTTTAATAAAATGTAGGCAAATCTATTAATGTAAAAAACAAAATTATTTCAGATTTCTCTATAATGTATATATTTAATGTGAGGGTGATAAGGCACAGGATCAGGTTGCCCAGAGAAGTTGTGGACGCCCCATCCCTGGCAGTGTTCAAGGCCAGGTTGGATGGGGCTCTGAGCTCCCTGGTCTAGTGGAAGGTGTCCCTGCCCATGGCAGGGAGATTGGAACTAGATGATCTTTATGGCTCCTTTCAATCAAAACCAATCTGTGATTACAGAAGTTGCTTATTGGTCTGCAAGAAAGTTAGACTCATGGAGAGGTAGGATACGCTACTAAGAATGCCTGCAGAACTTACATTTTATCCCCTAGTGAATATTCATTACAATACAGTATTTAATTGCTGTTTATATAGCATTTTCCCAAAGGACCCTCTCTACCTTCCAATTTCATATACACCATAACTAACTTCATAAAAGAAGAGCTCTTTCATATTTTCTTATACTGTTACTACTTAATATTGGCCACATAAATTATCTGCTGCATACTCTCCAGATAAAGCACTGAACACAGAATTTCAAATTTTATCACTCTTGATTCTCTGAGATGGATCTGGCATATCAGATACTTTTATTCAAGAATTCTAACAGGGTAGGAACCAATTCTTTAGGCTACAATTGACAAATGATATACTGTGCATATTATGCACTTCTCTATCTATAGCATACTAATTGCAGTATACCTCAGCTGTAGGAATCATCTTTCCAAGAAGGTTTGCATAAGCACTAAAAAATACAAGAAAAGAAGACACATGACTGCAGGATGCTGCTGTGAATTGATATGATGTGACAGGGAGTTACTAGATATTCTGTTTTAATCATTCGGGGGTATAAAATCAAGGGCCTTGCAAAAAAAAAAAATTCCTTAATCCGAGGATTTTTGTGATTTACTTGAAACACTATTTGAAAAAATATAGAAATTGTTGCGAGAGAAGGGAAGAATCTGAGCTTGTCGTTTTTTTAAACAGATGCTCTAAAAAAACTGGCTTGTTAAACTGCACTCCCTTTGAATCACTCTCCATCTCAGGGAACTTAGTTTTGGTTTGTTTTGTGTTGGTTTTGTTTTTATTAGTACTGATGGAGTTTCAAATATATGAATGAAACATTTCCATTCAACTTACAGTGTCCAACTTGTGCCATGTCCCCTCCCCACTCCTGAAGAAGTTTTTTGGTCATAGCAAGAGACACAAGCTACAGATATGGCAATTCTCAGCATGTGGGAACATGACCAGGCCTTGGAACCTGGAAAATTTCCTATTAGCTTTTGTTTATTTATATAAATATATGTATGTATGTATGTATGTATGTATGTATGTATGTATGTATGTATATGCACACACATATATAAAAGCTGCCATTAGCTATCTTTTAGGAGAGAACTAAGATCTTTGTTCAGTTCTGTAAAAGAGCATTTAACAGATGGCTACCTTCCCAGCAGAGGTGGAGGAAGCTGAGACCTCCCAAAAATATATTTCCTGTAGCTCTACATCCCAGTGCTGTGAAAGGCTTCACACTACATTTGTCAGTTCAGAGCTAGTTGAAGTCTCTATACGTGCACTGCACAGTTAATCAATACACACACCTTGTTGGACAGAAGTTTAGAACACAACTGAAAAGTTTATAGGAATAGAAGCATCAAATCCACCCTACTTCTTCTTCATACTTTTCCCCTACTCCCCTCCTACAGGAGACAGTCCTCTGTGAATTTTTCCAATGTGAGCCCTTCCCATGGGCTGTAGCTCTTCACAAATCACTCCAGTGTGGGTTCCTTACACAAGGTGCAGTCCTGAAGGATTAGATTTCCTCAGAATTATTTTCCACAGGATCACAAGTCTTGCCAGAAAACCTGCTCCAGCATGGGCTCCTGTCTTTCCAAAAGTCCTGCCAGAAGCCTCTTCCAGTGTGGACTTCTCAAGGGGTCATAACCTCCTTAGAGCATCCACCTACACCGATGTGGGACCCTCCAGAGGTGGCAGGTGGATGTCTGCTCACTTGTGGATATCCGTGTGCTACAGGAGAAAGCCTGCTTCACCATGGTGTGGACTATGGGTTGAGCAAGAGATCCTCTCCAGCATCTGGAACACTTCCTCGCCTTCCTTCTTCCCTGACCTCCATGACTGCAGAATAATTTCTTTCAGGTATTTTCACTCCTCCCTTCTCTGGCTGAAATCTTTCCTAAGCAGAAACTTCTCCCCTTTGTTAAATCTGTTTCTGCAGAAGTATTACCACCAGTGCTGATGGTCTTAGCCATAGCCAATGTGTGTCCATATTGGAGCTGACTGGCACTGGCTCTGTCAGACAGGGGGTGAAGCTTCCAGCAGCTTCTTGGAGGGATCATCCCTGTAGCCCCCACTGCTACCAAAACCCAGCCATCCAAACCCAATACAAATCAATGGGTGGCATATACACACTAACTAGTGCTATATATCTCTAATAAATGTCATACAATTTTTGTGCTAATGGGTGTAAAATACTGTCCATTATCTGTCACTCTGCATATGCAGTGAAAGGATATTACAGAAATTTGGCCCTATGAGAAAGGAACGAAAGGAAAGAACAAAAGCAATGGCTCCTTACTGTTCCTGAACACTAGGCTACCTTTCACTGAGCTATAATTTATTATTATTGCTATTATGTTTGCGAAGACTGCTAAACAGTTGTATCTCAGAGTAAGCTGGTGGGGAAAAAAAAATAACCAAGAGCCATTTGGGTTGTCTTCTTGCTACAATAGAGTTCTGAACTGTTAGATTTGCAGTATGTCAAGAGGCAAAACTTTGAGCAGCTATTCAACACTTGGGAATGATTGTAATGATGTTTAATTCCCTCTTTCATAATGTTGTTGCTATGGCAACCAACAATTCTCATCTTGTGAAGCCAAAACTGCTTTAAAATTTCAAAATATTTCAATAGTATGTTTGCTTTTTTGTTTTTTTAAATAATGCATTTAGACTTCACATGTTTCAAAATGTATGAATAATGAGAGCGCAACATTATGTGGACATAGTAAAAGGGTAAATGATAACTTGGGGCAGAAAGATTGCAAGAGCTTCTGATAAGAGTCTTTGTTGGTAATTAGGACATGCAGCCAAAAAAGCATATGCCTAATCCAAACACAAGTAAGCACATCTAGTCTATCATCTTTGTAAGGTTGCTCAGGCTAAGGAATTAAAGCCACATCTTGAAACCTTGACAAAGACAGTATATTATTTTCTGCCTATTTGTTTACAAAAAACATTTTTTTTTTCCAGAAACCATCATCCAATAGTTTGGTTAAGAGGCATTTGATGGGAAGTGCATTGGCTTGCTGCTTATGTGGAGAAGGGCTATTTTCATTGTTCATTGTACACCCTTCCTCTTCTCCTGTAATGCTATTGCTTAGAGACTCAAAACTTCATTGTAACTTTTAAAGGCAAAACTAAGTATTCCCTCAGCATCCCCTGGCTTGGTCTATAACAAGAAATATTCACTTTGAGTAGGAGTCTGCATTCCTTGTAAAAGTAACTTGCTTGATGGCTTCAGTGGGAGTCTTACTTGCAGAAAGTATTCAAGACAGAGCTAATAAATATGATATACAGCACTTCTGTATTCCTCACAGGGCAGACAGAAATATGGAACTGTACATGCACACACCTATTTTCAGAGGCTACTTAATAGAATTACACTGAGTTTTAATAAATCCAAACTATGCTATTTAGAAAATATATTGGGATCACTCTCAAGGAAAAATACTGTAGTTTTTTATAAGATAACATTTAACACAAGGAGAGAGGAAATAAATGGCATCATAAAGCAATGCATCTCTCTTTGAAAACGCTAGTAGATCATAAAATGCCTCATGGGCATGTTAAGTATACAAAGTATCTAAACACTTATATGAAGCTGTTACTTATTTCAATGCTCTGATAATATTAAAAACTTCAAATATGGCTCTTACAGGTTAAACAATTTTGATGTATGTGAGTTTGGAACAGACAGTGCAAGTAAATGAATTCTGTTCCTTATTTGTTTCTTGATAGTTTCACATCTAGCTTGGATAGTTATGGTCTCTCAAACAGCTCAAAAATCTTAGATTCTTCCTGGCTCCTCATTGCAAAGCACCAAAGGCCCCTGTCTCAAAAGCAGCTCCCACAGATATATTAGAGGATCTTTCATACCCAGTGCAGTGTAGATAGGAGCTATTCTGTGACTTGAGGTGCAGAAAGTGGTGGAAGAGGCACCCCACTGATGGCCTGTGTATGTTTCCTAGGGAGACTCCAGATCTGACAAGACAAAATCCAGTAAGGAGGTACAGAAGATTTTAGAGTGCCAACATGGAAAATGTAAAGAAGCAGAAACTGATTTGGTTTTTTTTAACAGAACAGAGTAACAGCAATTGGTACTGACTGTGAGTGTTCAGAATAAATTGAATTCTGAACCAACAGAATTCATTTTCTCTCTGGGCAAGATAATCTGGAGACAAAACAATAGTGACCTATCTGAGCACAAACCACAAATGGATTTGGAAAAACCCATAAAGAGCAACAAACAGCAAGTGAAAGAGTACACAGAAATAAGTTACCATGAAAAATTCACTGCTGGTTTTGGGGAAGGTTACTTGCATCCACCTGCTTGAACAATGAATATTAATTATTTAGTTATCTTTTTTTTATTTTTTTTAATCTTTTTTCAAAACTTAACCAACAATGTAATATTTCAGTTACAAACACACAAGAACTTCAAATATAACTGTGAGGTTATTGCTCTGTTTCACATCAGTTGGGGTGGGGGCTGTTGTAGTGGGCTGATGCTGGCTGGATGACAGGCACCCACCAAAGACTCTTTATCAGTCCCCTCTGCAGCTGGACAAGAGAGAGCAATATAACAAAGGGTCCCTGGGTTGAAATAAGGACAGCGAGAGGACACTCACCAAATACCATAATGGACAAAACAGGCTTGAATTAGAGATTAATTGAATTTACTGCTAATAAAATCTAATAAAAGAGCAGGATAATGAGAATAATGTTTTTAAAACACCTTTCCCACAACTCTCCTCCTTCCCAGCTCTATCTCTTTTCTCAGTGGTGCAGGGAGACAAGGAATGAGTTTTATGGCCAGTTCATCCCATTGTTTCTGCCACTGCTTGGCGACAGGAGTCCGTCCCCTGCTCCAGCAGGGTTCCTCCCATGGGAGATAGTTCTCCATTAATAAATGTGAGTCCATCCCATGGGCAAAAGTTCTTCACAAACTGCTACAATGTGGGTCACTTTCCGTGGGTTACAGCCCTTCAGTTTCAGCCTGCTCCAGCGTGGGTTGCCCTTTCCATAGGTCTGCCGGTCCCTGCCAGGACTCTGCTCCAGCATGGGCCTCCCACAGGTCCACAGCTTCCTCCCAGGCATCCACCTGCTCAAGCATGGCTCTCCTCCATGGGCTGAGGGTAGACCTCTGCATCCCTGTGGTCCTCCAAGGGCTGCATAACTGTGTCACCATGGTCTGCACCATGGGCTGTAAGGGAATCTCAGACTCAGCACCAGGAGCACCTCCTGCCCACCTTCTGTACTGACCTTGGGGTCTGCAGAGTTTCCCTCTCACATATTCTCACCTCACTCTTCTCTGGATGCAATTATGACTGCACAACAACTTTTCCTTTTCTTCTCTTTAAACCTGTTATCACGGAGGTGTTGCTGCCATTTCAATTTGGCCCAGCCTTGACCAGTGGCGTGTCTGTCTTTGGTGCTGCCAGGCATTGGCTCTGCCAGACATGGAGGAGGTTTCTGACAGCTACTGACAGATGAGAGGTGCATGGGGAAGGGGAAACCCTGGCAGAGGTTCTTGGGGTCTGGGCTTTTCAGGTTACTTTAGGGTCAGTTTGGGGTTTCTGAGTCAGTTTGGGTCAGTTTTGGGGTTTGGGATCAGGTTTGGGGTCAGTTTTGGGGTTTTTGAGTCAGTTTGGGGTCAGTTTTGGGGTCAGTTTTGGGGTCAGTTTTGGGGTCTCGCCTTGAACTCTTCGGTGAGCCGCTCCTTCTCCTTGAGCTTGTCTGGGCTCACTTTGGGGTTTTGGGGGTTCCAGTTAGGTTTTTGGGGCTCACTTCGGGGTTTTTGGGGTTTTGTTTGGGGTTTTGGGGCCAGTTTGATGTGTTTGGGGTGAGTTTGAGGTTTTTAGAGCCAGTTTTGGGGTTCCACCTTGATCTCCTTAGTGAGCTGCTCCTTCTTCCCCTTAAGCTTGTCTGGGGTCATTTTGGAGTTTTTCAGGTTGGTTTGGGGTCACTTTTGGGGTCACTTTGGAGTTTTTAGGGTCAGTTGTGGGGTCAGGTTGGTGCATTTAGGGTCACTTTTGAGGTCACTTTTGGGTTTGTGTCCCCACCTTTAGCACCTCAGCTACTAAAGTTTGGCCATGCAAAACCAATAAATGGCATGTTTTTGGTTTGCTTTTGTGGCTTCTTTGTTTTATATTTTTTAAGAAAACTTCATAAACGTAAAACTTAATCTAAATTTAACCTGACATCACTCCTTAAATTAAAGTGAGAAAAAAAAGACAGAAAAAGGGAGAGAAAGATGCAAGCTGAATAAATAGCTCCTTAAATACCCTGAAAGACATTGTAATTGCTTAGGAGGGAGTGCACTGAAATTTCAAGTTTGTCAGTACACTCACCATAGTAAAATCGAAGTAACTCTTTGAACTGTCAAGAGCCACAGTGTAAGCCTGTTGCAAATACTCCACAGAGCATTTATCCAGGCACCTTTAGAAAATACCTAAATTTCACATATAATTTTAGTCTAAAGGAAATGGGTGTTCTGTTGTTGCTTTTAATGACACACTATATCATATGCAAGTTATAGGTACATATCAACATCTTGCATTGTATAATCCTACCATACTTCACTGAAATGTTAAGCTTTCAGCACTTTCGCCCACAATATGATAATTACAGCCATTCAAGCACTAAAACTGGCACATTTCTTTTCCACAGAATATCATGGATTGTTCAGACATTTCACACCCCACCTCCTTCTAAAATTTTCTAAGCAGCACTAAGATAGATTAAAAAAGTGAAGGTGGCAAACAGTGTGTGCCAGATAAGACTGAAAAGCAGACCTTTATCCTCAGTTCTGTTCTTCACCTGCGATACCAAACTCCAGAAACTTGTTCTCCCTTCTCCCTCCCTTCTCCTTCCCCCATCATATGATAATAAGATATTCCTCTTTCATCCTTCCAAACATATTTCAAGCTATTTTGATGACTGTGCATATGTAGTTTTTATAAATCCTTTAAATTTTTTATAGTTTTAAAGGCTTCCTCAAGTACAGGAAGCTTTAAAATTTAATGTTCACATACTCCATCCACTTGTGTCTACCTTCCAGAATGCTGTGAAAAGCATGCTGAGAGCCCTTGTTCTTTGTGTTACCCTCCTAGAATTTCATAGCTCCCTGCATGCACAGTAATACAAATTTAGTTAGTAAGGAACACCTTGAACATTTTCTGCTAGAAGTATGCCTCTGTAATAGATAGTCACTCTGATTTTAGAAAGCCTCAGGAAAGGAGTGTGTTATTTCTATTTTTATTATAGCAGTTACATGGGTTTACCAAAATATTTTTCTCCTTTCTTAAAAACAAGAACAACCAAACCAAACCAAACAAAATAAAACAAACAAACAAAAAACCAAAAAAAACCCAAAAAAACCCCAAACAAAGCACGCAACAAAAAGTTTAGGAAACCCCGCATCACTTTCATAAAAGTGTTCATGAGTAGCTGGAATTGAGAATATTCCTGGAAGTGCTAAAGGTTTAGAGAAAAGGTTACAAAAGAATAATTGCATTAGTCCTGCTATTAGTTTAGCTAGTCATTTGAGTTTGAATTATATTTAAGTGTTTTAAGTTATAGAAAACAATATATTCACAGAGATTCATAGGGCCACTTAGGTTGGAAAAAACCTTTAGTATCACTGAATCCAAATAGTGTCCCACTAAAATAGACCATCTTAAAATGTAAAAACGTCTGTGATGAATTTTAGATGTCATATGCAAGCCAGAAGAACAGAGGCTAAGGAAATAGTGAATTGAAATTTTATGTCTTTCAGAATTCATGAAAATTTGCCAACAAAAACTTGTCTTAAAATCTTAAAAAAAAAGGGATTAGACATGAGTATGATAGAAGAATTCTTAGCAGTCTGACATCCACAACCGACACAAGATCATAATGGTGATACTCCTCTGCTTTGTGATTAAATGGACAGATGCAAATCACAGTTACAATGATCAGAACAGAGATGATTATTTTATATTTTTTGGCAGAAATATTTTTGTCTTCTGCAACATCCTTTAAAAAAATTGTATGCAATTGAAAGTAATTTACTGACCTTGCAAAGAAGTAGCGGATGGAACCAATGAAGGTTTTCATGAATCACATACAATGTTTTTTCTATTTCACTGTTTTTCCTATGACACTTAAAAGAAAATTAATTAGAAAGTTAGAACCTATGCAATGAAGAAAATAAAAGTTGTTACAGTAGTATGATGTGTTGATTTCCTATTTCTCCTTAGAATATACTATTAGGTAATTTTTCTG
>JANRGV010000001.1:72735777-72749707 GCA_024734035.1 Alethe castanea
AGTCAAGAATTTTTCATCAAAATTAAATCCACACCAAAAAAAAAAAAAAAACAAACCAAAAAAACCCCAAACAACAACAACAACAACAACAACAAAAACCCCACAAAAAAACCCAAAAAAACCCAACCAACCAAACAAACAAAACAAACAAACAAACAAACAAACAAACAAAAAAAAACCCGAAAAACAAAAAACAAAAAAAAACCAAAACAAAATCTAAGCATAGCAGGGATGCTGGCTTTGTTCCTGTCTGAAGGAGACATGAATCTTGACTCTTTCTTTCATTAGGGCTACTGAAAGTAGTATAGATTTTTATCATCAGTCCTGACAATATCTCAGAGAGAATCAATGTATCTGTAGTCATGTTTTTGAACTGAGATTGCCTTTTTATTAAAAACTGATGTTGGAAGTGTTTCAAATCTTAAAAAATTTCAAGAGAAGACAGCCTCAGTTCATTTACTTCTCTAATAATTGATGTCCTATTAAGAACTCTAAATAGACTTAAAGGTAATGTTAAAGTCCAGTAGAGATGACAAAGTTGAGTGAGAGAAAAAAAATATAGGAAAAAACCTAAAACATCTATGGAGGAATACAAAATTTGGGAATAGTTATGTAAATAATGCCATAGAAGACAAAATCCTCAAGATTCCCACCAACATTAGAGAACTTGTTTTATTGATACAAAGAGAAAAATTACTGACGCTTCTCAATTATTAAGTTTTTACACATAATATTCATTGACATATAAACATAATTTTATCACTTACCACAAGGTTAGAAAACTTTAGAACTTTCATATACCAAAAACTTCAACCCAACCAACCTAATTTGAAAAAAAACCAAAAAACAGAAAAAAACCCCAAACATAAAAAGGTCAATAGATACTGAAAGTCTGAGCATCAAGACAAATTAGAGAAGGAAAAGGAAAAATTCAGTCTCAATTTAACTTATAAATGTTTACACTGAATCATTCAAGACATATGTTTTAAGAGTTGTAGACAAATTTCCAAGCTGAGTTACAAGTTTATTCTATTATTTTTTAGATTGTTAGTCTTAGGTGTCCATCGTAGTTTTCATATTTCCCTGTGAAATTTTCATGTTGGATTTTTAGTTTTATTGAGTGGGTACTAAGTGCTTCTCAGATGAATGTACATACACTCAAAGACCTAGATTGATCTAGTTACTATTTTGATTCTTGAATTTCACTTAATTAAATTACAGACAAAATTGTGTAGTAAAAGTTTTTTTATTTTTTCTTTACTCACTTGTAACTCTCATATATTTAATTACACCACTTCAGTATAAGTGTCAGATTTTTCCCTTAAAAAATATAAACAGATCAATACAGTTAATTTTAAAAAGAAAATAATTTTAAAAAATCAATTACAGAACAATGAGAAATAAAATTAATCAGCTTAAAATTATTTATATTAAAAATAACAAAGCAAATGACAAGCACTGTATAAGTTATCCCAAACAATGGAGATCTATTTTGATTGGACAAATTAAAAAAAAAAATCCTCTGTTCAAAGTCAATGTTATTAATTTCTAAAAGCTTTTACCTGCTTTTGATCATTCTTTTTATTCCAAATTTGGTTTAATTTATTTTCTTATAGATGTGTATTAGTGAGGTTGGGAGTTTGGGTTGGGGCTTTTTGGGGATTAAAGAATCTTTTTGCTTCCTGAAATTTAGATCTACTAAATATTGATTTATAATTGCATATAATTTTTTCTTAATTTATGTTTGTGTTTGCATTCATCAATTGCTTTTCCAAAGCAACAAATGTCTGTTTATCCATTGCTCTTTTGAAGGCTCACTATTCATGAGATTTTAAGTTAAATATTTTCCTTGAATTTTCAAAAAGGGAGGCCCAAAAAAAAATCTAAATTTCTAAAAAAAACATGCAGAGGTGTATTGTTTGAAAGTCAATCATTTCACATACCTTCTGTAGTTCAAGACTTGATATTGAATCCCTTCTTTCAGAACTAGTTTGAGATAGGGATTATAATCTAGATGTGAGGAACTAAGATTATTTTTAGGAAAAATATGTCTTCAAAATTAGACCAAACTGGACATCAGAAATGTATGCCCTTACTTGGAATGATAAACATTCCATCAGTTTTGAAAAATTAAAAGGAGAGCCTTTTCTGTTCCAAAATATCCTAAAACATTCTAATTTAAGGCTTTATAGGATTCAGACAGAGAATGGATTGAAAAGATGTCTTCTACAAACTGAGTTAGCAAAATGCTTGACTAACATATAAAAGCCAAAAATTGGTCTAGCGCAAATGAAGTCTAGACTCCTTATTTCCATTGGCTTTCCTTCCACTGAAAGTGCCTGAAACAAAATGCCTAGGCCTAGTTTCACGTAAAACAAAACCTGTTGTCAGTGTGAAGCTAATTTATTTATGTATCCATTTCAGCTGGGACACTCCCTTCCTTTCCAGATTCTTCCCCTCAACTCACAAACTTACAGAAAACTGACATCCATCCCATAATCCTGGTGAGAGGCACCAGAATTGAGAGTGGTTTTGTAGCTCTTCAGAAACTGTCAAAGTGAAATTGTTTTACAGCTTGCTGCTGCTTTGTCTCCAAGCTCACTTGATTTTGTTCTGTGCTAGCCTAAAGCATGTCAAACATGGCTTAACCTGTTGTAACTCAGCACTTTGTCTCTATCTGCTGTTCCTTCTCACTCCCTTACTGCTCTGTCATGCTGCAGTGTCAGATCTCTCATATAGTTCAATCTATTTGCTGTGGACATAATATTTTGTGTGCAGTAGTACACATCAATGCTATGTCAGCTCTAGGATCACACAAAAGAGCATTAGAGTATTATTTTATGTTCACAGGTTTCAGATGGTTGTTTCACAAGGAAAAACATACAAGGAAGATAGTATACTGCTCTAAGGAGACATTCCAGACCAAAAGGGTCTGCAACACTGATTTGAGACAAATGCTAATTATGCTTCTATTTTTGAAAGAAAGGATGAGTACAGACCTAATAAGCTCATCCCCATCTGTGTTGTTTTTTCTTGTATATCCCTAGTGAATGGAATTTCATGTCCCAGTACTGTCAGCAGTCCTCAGGGTTCAGAGCTCCTGTTTTTCCTTCGTGTTCATCATCATTTTAGATGTTAATTCTATATAACGTTTTAATAAAATCCTCTGAGTTCCCTAATAAACATAGCTGTTCGATACTGAATGTGCAAGTTCAAAGAAATGCGTTGAATACCTTCACTTTTCTTCTCTTCAAAGAGATGCTTATTAAACCGGCAGTGATAGAATGATGGCACATCACTTGCATACATTTATCCAGTGAAAAGATCTGGCATACCATTTGGTGAGAAAGTAATTACAATCTATGTTAACACAATATGCATGGTATGTCACTGATTGAACATTGAGTTATGTTTGGTGTCAGTCATTTCTAGATTTTTTTTCCCTTTGCTGGCTGCATATATTATGAAACCACTGAGAAAAAAAAATGAAACAAAAATAAGATTATAGGCACTTTATTTTATTACATACTGTAGCAACTTTTGGGGCTTTTTTCCTTCAGATTACCCATTTGAAGGGAGAGAAAAAAAATATTGTTAACGGTGATAATAAGTTATATTTAATGACTTTTTCTTCATAAGATTTAAACAACAAACCTAACTCCAAAACATCATCCCAAGGGAGGAGGCACCCTACTGTCAGGCATTCTAATACTTTTGCTCCCCAACCACCATATGTGGAACTCTTTGCAACAATTCTCTGTATCCTGGGAACAAGGTTGTAACTGTACCATTTCTAGGACTTCGGAATGCAACGAGAACTTCTTGGAACTGCTGATTTCATGCTTACTCCTTAAAAAGGTTTATTAAATGTCTCTTTACTGAGAGAGGCCCACTGTTAGTAGTGCCTGTTTATTTTATGAAGAAAACTCTACATGGTTATTTATCTGGTTATGATAAGAAAAACATCATACCCACTATTTTGTCATTGAATAAATTTTTCAAAGTAACAATTTCAAATCATAGAGAAAAAAAATCACCAAAAGTGAAAGCATCTCTCAGGGTTTTTCAACTAAGACCAGTTTCATTCTTGTTCATAACTGATGGGAAGGAAAGTACTGTGTACCTTTTCAATTTTCATATTGTTTAGACTACCCAGTCTCTTCAGAGATTTCAAGGTTATAGCTGTTTTCTTAACTATTGCCAATACCTTTGTGGCAAGCTGATTCTCTGAGGATATGTGGTGAGCTGAGATGTACTGAAAGCTAATGCCTTTTTTATGATTTAGATGGTGTGGTGGTGTCCTGGTCTAACCTCATGCAGCCACCCACTGGTGAGATGGTGAAGCGAATCAGAAAAAAAACCAATTTGCGGGTTGAGATAAGAGGAGGTTAATAATTTAAACAAGGTAAAAAAAAAACAAAACAACCAGCCAAACAAACAAAAAACGGCAACAACTACTGCAACAACTACCACTAGTAATTTAAAAAATAAATGAAAACAAGAAAAATCCCAAAGATCCACACTTTAAATTGCTCACCACCTGCTGACCAATACTCAGCCAATCCCCAGGCAGCAGCTGGCTCTTCTAGTCAAATTCCAGTTCATATACTCAGCATGATATTCTATAGTATGGAATATCCCTTTGACCAGTTCAGGTCAGTTGCCCCACTTATGCTTCCACCACCTTCTTGTGCAGTGGCACACCATGAGGAACTGAAAAAGTCCTTTACTTAGTGTAAGCACTATGTAGCAACAACCAAAATGTCAGTGTGTTATCAATATTTATCTCATACCAAATGCAAGACAGCATTGTAACCAGCTACAGGGAAGAAAATTCTGTGTCAGTGGAAACCAGTGCAGGTTGGTTAGCCCTGTTTGGATGCCAGGTATGCATCAAAGCCATTCCATCAGCCCCCTCTTCAGCTGGGGAGAGAAAACACAACGAAGGTTCATGGGGCATGATAAGGACAGGGAGAGATCAATCATTCCTGATTATCGTCACGGCCAAAACAGACTTGACTTAGGGAAATCTGATTAATTTATTACAAGTCAAACCAAGGTAGGACACTGAGAGCTAAACCCAAATCTTAAAACACCTTCCCCCACTCTCCCTTCTTCTCAAGATAACCTTACTCCCAAATTCTCTACCTCTTCTCCTCTCTGGTGCAGGGGCCAAGGACCAGGAATTGTGGTCATTTTATCACATATTTTGTCTGGTGTTCCTTCCTCCTCAGGGACATGATTCTTCACATTCTTTTCTCTGGCTGAAATTGCTCCTGTTCTTATTTATATTATCCCAGAGGCACCAACAGAGGCTGTATTTACTGATGGGCTCAGCTTTGGCCAGCAGGTCTGTCTTGGAGCTGGTTGATATTGGCCTTATGAAACATGATGGAAATTTCTAGAAGCTTGTCACAGGAACCAATCCTGTAACCCTACCACCACCAAAAACCTGCAACACAAAGCCAATTAAATCGTTTATGGCAACATTCAGTAAAATATCTTTGAAATACGATAAAATGGGATTTTTTTTTTTTTGTCCCTACATATGCTTTTTCTCCTGTAAGCTAGATTTTACTAGAAAATCATGCTTTGGTAGCTGTGAAAATGTCTGATTCTCAGTACAAAATCCTTAATTTTTTAGGTACTTCAAATAATTTCACTTTTAAACAACCAGACCAAATCTTCTACCACTTGGAAAGTCCTTCAAGAGTCCTTGCTCATTTAGCATTACTACTTTTCCCATATAATGGGATTTCTGGTATATCACTAAACTCCATTTCCCTTAAGACAGCCTTATGGGATTGTCTTTTTCCTGTAACTGGGCATTTTTCCAAATATCTAACAGAATGGGTTCTCAGACTTTCTGGAAAACAACCACTGAGCATATTTTCCTAACAGTCCTGAGCATGTGCAGAACATGTAGTTAAACTGGCTGCACTTTCTTAATTTTCACATAACATATAGTTTATCAGTCATGTAATAAGAAGTCTCAATTCTGTGCCCAGAACAACCAAAATTCTTAAGCTAAATATGCTTGGTTTTCAACAACTAAGCCTTATGATTCATCCTGATACTAAAAATATATCATGGCAAATTCAATTGAGAATGGACATATCTTGGCAAACTCAGAGCCTCTAGAATTCTCATTAAAAGTGAGGTATTTATCAGACTATCTAACTCTTGTATGAGCAAATTGTCTGGAGTTATACACATACACTGGAGTTTGAGATCACTCCTAAAACATATGGAACATGTGTTATCTTTTGAGTACCCTGTGCATTAGAGCCTCAATGTACTGTGATTGACTGCCCACTGACCTTATCAGCAACGTTACTCGTCAAAAACCCAGCTCCTCTGATCTTGCCATTTATTAAAATTCTTGACATTTATTAGAAAGGTGGGTGGAGAAGGCTATCAAATTTGACTACTTGAGCATAACTAGCATCTTACCCTGGCACACTGCATTAACACTGTTGTTTCTGGACAGTTCATTTCCTTTCACCTCCTGCTTTGCTTGCTCATACACTGCTACTATGGTGCATCCTGTCAGAGTAAAATCTTTTACCTTCCAGAACAGATACAAGTCAGAAATGTGTATCAGAACACCACAAATTCCAAGAACAAAAATGGATCAAAATTGGACCAAAAATGCTGTATTTACATCTCTACTGCAGTTGTATCTGCCTCACTCACTCTGGGACCAGTAAGACACATGGTAGTTTTTCTCAGACTTACTTTTTCCTTCAAAATACTTTTCTTAGTGTTTATCTATGTCCAATGCATTATATAAGCTGACCCATTGAAAATACTTGATGTTAAACTCTGTATACTCAGTTTCTGGATGTGATGAGCTTCATGAGATAATTACAAGACACCTAGAAAGAAACTAAGTACTTTATCTGAATGATCACTCTCTGGAGCTTAAAAAATATTTTCTCTGCTGTAGATACTGTAGATCTTTATTATGCTTAGAAATATTACTGGATGAGAAATTGTTTGTTCTGCCTCCTGGGACATTAATACACATCTGTACTGGTCAGGAGCTATTAAGATTTGGCTAGTTTGGCACAGCATGACACCAAATTGGTACAAAGTTTAAAAAAGGAATGTATGTATGTATTTCACTCTCAAGTTGCATACTAACAGCAGTGGAGGAGTCCATAAGTCATAAAGCACTATAGTGCTACTACTGACTTACATTTTAGGTAAATGTAAATGCTTACACGTTTCATACTTTCATTGACTAAGACAGCAGTGGTGTGCAAATAGGAGTTTGTAAGTTTTAGCAAAAAATCATGTCAATAGTCTTTATTTTTAGAGCAAAGCTTTAGCTCACATACTTTAATATTTCTTATAGTTTAATTTTTTTTCACACTTGTCTCTTGATTACTTAGAAAAACATGCAAATTTTATCCTCAGCAAGGATAGTCTGAAACGTCAGAATTTCTGTAGAGAATATAGCCTCTTATCAACAAGGTTTATTTTATCACTTATGATAAAAGGACTCAGATTCAAGGCAGAGCTTCCAAAAAGCCAAATGTGTTGTCTGTGGCACCTAATAAATTTGAACCTTCATCTGTTAAAACACAAAAAGAAGTAGAATTCACACAGATGCTAAGCCACTACATTTTAACTTCATGTAAGTCTTGATGAAAGTCTCAGATCCTTCAGCAGCCCCAGATCATTGTTCATGAATGATGTGGACACATTCCAATGTGCAGAAAAAACTAAACTGTGAATAGTGAGACACATATTGATCTTTCCACGGTTTCCAGTTATCTAAAATATCGATAGGAAGGGAAAAATGTGAAAAGGAGGTTAAAAAAAAAGACACTGGATTCATAAACTAATAGAAACTACTTTTACAAAAGACAATATTTGGGTCAACACTTATTGACAATATTATTGAGAATATTTGAAAGGAAAGGAATTTATAATGGACAGAGATGCTTTACTGTAATATAATTTCAGTTTAACTTCAGAAGACCAATGGTATGTTTGCTTTCAATACTATAAAATATTGTAAAACATCTAGCTAAGTATTTGTAATAGCTAGGTTCATTACTATAAACCCGGTGAAAGTGTTCTATCCTACCTTCATTATGTGCATATAATTGGGGTTGTGTTCTGTACTGTTATACTAAATGAATAAGGGAATTTTAAAAACATTAAAAACATCTTTAAATACATAATAAAAAATCTTTACTGAAAATAGAAACCATCAGAAATAAAGAGAAAATTTGACAAAATATGGGATTAACACTATACTTGTGCACTGTGCAGAAGAGCTGACAAATTGCTCTCCTCAATTTCAAGGTGTTGATTATAATTTGTATTGTACAGGGACTTGTAAGTGTGCATGCAGGTACCTTAGAAACATGTGTACATACTTAGTTAAAAGAAGTAAGTGTGGTTGTGTGAATACCCAGAAGTTGTAACTACATTATGGTGTCCTGTTTTCCATCTACTTTAAAAGGTTTATCCAGGCCTCCCTAAGTCACTTCAATGCACGGTGCAAGAATGTACACACAGGTAAACCATCATAATGACAGAAATGACAAAGTGAGCAGCACCCATGCTGGCATGATCTGCAGTGGGGTGATGTAATGTGGTGCACAAGGACTTCCTGAACCAGAAGAACCTCAGTTAAGAGGAGAGATTCATCAGGAGCCAGCGGTTCATGCAATAGTGGCTCACAAGATGTAGGTGAGGCTAGGAGCAGTGGTGGGCAACAAACTCCACAATCACTGCATGTAAAAGAAGCCCCCTGGGAGTGTTAGGGACCAGGGCAGTCCAGGGGTGAACTTAGTGCTGTGTGTAACTACCTGAGAAGAGGCTGCAGTGAGGTGGGATTCAGTCTCTTTTTCCTGAGTAAAAAGCAGTAGGACAAGGGAAAATGGCCTTAAGTTGCACCGGGGGAGGATTAGATTGGATATTAGAAAAAAAAATTTTCACCAAAAGGGATGTCAAGCCTTGAAACTGGGTCCCCAGAGGAGTGATTGAGTGGGGTATTTAAAAGGATTGTAGATGTGGCACTTGAAGACATGATTTAGTGGTGGGCTTGGCAGTGGGTTAACATCTGGACTTGATCCCAAAGAACTTTTCCAGCCTGCATGACTCTGTGATTCCAGTTTCATCTAAACTGTTTGCAGGGCACAACACAGCAAAGCAGGTGCACTTGTAGGCAACAGCACAATGCTAGTCCTTTACTGTTTTAAGTAGTATAACTATGTCAATACAGTTTGAACAGTATGTTAATGATTCAGACTGTTCAATGAACAGTTTGTTCTAAATTAGAACCTAAAAAAAAGAACACAATCAAAAGTGGCAAAAGTCAAAGGTTTTTGCCTTATCTTCATTTGTACAATTGTCAGGCTGAGAGTGTTGATATCTTCACAAGCAACAGGACAACTAAATAATTCTCTCATGTTTTCCTTGTCATTCAAAAAAAAAAAGAAAGGAGGCTAAGATGGGTATTATATTTGAGGTATTTTTTGATATATAGATATTATCCTACCAATCCTGTCAAAAGTTTGATTGTCTCAGATAACACTCAGCTAATTTAACCACAGTGCTAAAACTGTCAGTGGTACCCTTTGTGCAGTAATTGAATGGTGCTAAGGAGCTTCATGACCTTTGAAAATGCCAGCTCCCAACCAGGACCTGATGTAAAGTCTTTGCAAGCACACACATCCTTCCACAAGATGTAACTGTTGCAGCTGTCACACTCAATTTTTTTAATGTCAAATTCAGTTTGTCTTGTGTTTGGATTTTGAATTCTACGCATACTGGTAGATGACAAGTAAGTTTATTTACTTCATTTAATGTTTTTTTAGAAACTTAATCAAAACCATAGTGTTGGAAAGCTTTTGTCTAAAGGGTGAAGGATAATGTCTTGTTTCTGACTATTAACTGAAGCTTATGTATTAGAGGTCATGACCGGAAATGTCTGACAGTTTCCATTTTCTCTGAGAATAGTATTTCACCTGAAGAATTTCAGCACTCATTTTAGAACAATATATAATGGAATAGGTTATCTGGCTCCTCAAATTGTTTCCATTCCTATTATAATGATGTTCAAGAGGGCCTTCTAGACTAAGAGGTTTAACAGTGTAGAAAATCTATTCAGGGCCCTATTTTATTAGTATCACATGCATATGTTTCTTGACAATACTATATAATAAACCAGTATTTCCACACAAAGAGTAACAAAAGAAATAACAAAAGAATATGAATCTAGATAAAAGGAGGTGATATTTCACCCATCAGAGCCTGAGCTCAGCAAGATATGTTTTAGGTAGATATCAGGAACACTGAAGGAGTCAATGCCTATTCTTACACATTCATACCTCTGACAAATACTATGAATTAACCTTAAGAAACAATGTAAATAAGCATGTGTATTTAACAGCAAAATGCATTCTACAGAGAAGTCTTCTGTCAGCATGTGAGAGAGACTGCATTAGAAGACAGAAAAATATACAAAACTAAACAGTACTTTTTTTCAAAATTATTATTAAAAAAAGATTTTTTTCATTTAAAAATAGGCAAAATATACTGAACATAGACACATTTAATTTCCCTCTTCTAGTTACTTGTTTGCTTGTCTTTATCCAAACCCATGAGTTTTCTAATTTTATTCTTAGAATTCTCTTCCCCAGATTCATCTCACCAGATGGAATATGTGATGCTAAGTGACCAAGCTGGGGTTAAACCATAAGGTATTCCAAGTGGAATTCAGTGGAGAATTTGAAAAGTACAAAGACATTTTCCATTATTATCTCTCCACACAATGCATTCTCTAGGTAAATAGCTAAAGTACTTTATTCATGGGATGTTCAGTGTTCTTAAGACTGAGTAGGATCTCAGTTTTTGTTATGACCACAACCTAGAATGCCAGCAGCATTTCACAAGCCTTCAGAATATCTTACAATCTATGAAAAAATTCCTTAATTTTTCCCCACCCCACCCAGCTCTTTTCAATGTTTTTCTTGGAAACTACGGAATATTTCTTGTGTACTATTACTACTGTACGACTTTTTTTATATAAAATATTGATACATTTACTCTTTAAAATAAACCAGAGTCATATTCACCTTCCTTACTCGCAGCTGTCTTTGAATTAAGCTACCTACCAATGACCTAACCACATTGATTCAGATTTTATTGACAGCAGTATTTTTTTTTTTTTTTATGTAGTAACACTCTCTGCCAGGCTGCTCTGCAGGCTGTCTTCAGTCATGGAATCATGAAGTCTTTTTCAGTTTGAAGAAAAAACAACAAAGACTGTAAAGGTTTTAGAGAAACACTTTCAAGTTAGGCAGCTATGTGACCTTTATCTAAGCAGTCCATGCCATTCTTTAGTAGTAAAGAATTTCTTTAGACAATCAGCTTTTTGGCTGAGATTTCTCAGTTGTATTGTCCTCAGTTGGATTAGAAATTTCTTTAGACAACAACTTGCATATCTTCTGCCTTCCACATATGTTTTCCTACATTATATATATGATAGATATAGGTAAAAATGCAAATATATTTATTTGTTCAGTACAAAGTTAAAAGACAAATTTATTACTATAATTTTTGCCAGACTGCCATATATGTGCCTATCATAGATCTGATTTGTAGTACAAAAAATGTGTCATGTTGTGAACCAAAGAAGGGTGGACTAAGCTAAACTCTGGAATATGAACCACACAATGCCATTCAGCCTCTGTTATGATCTGAAACTTAACACTTACTGGAAGAAAGACAAAAAGAAGGGACCTGGATTTGGGATTTTTTATTAAATTTTGTGGTAAAACCGCCACATGTACATTGCATACATAAGTTTTGGTCTGCACCAACTTCAGAGATGTAGCAGATACACTAAAATTATGCGCTGTTATGATGGCATGTATCCAAACTTTTGGCTGGACACCATGTCCTGAATATTGCCCTAGTATCTTCTCTAAAGCAATGAAGGTTAGAGAACTAATAGGAGCATAAATCTCCAACAAAAAACTTGATCACTAAACCACCTTTTTTTCATCTAACCTGACCAATTATGACCCCAATAACCTTTTCAATGTCAATAATAAGAACATTAATGTATTTCAAATCCAAGACTCACAATGATGCAAGTTATTCATGTTTTCTACTAGGAAGTAATTTAAAATTGTTATTTGGTTTAATCTATATAAAAAACAAAAAAGAGAAAAATTAGCTGTTTTATATACAGAGACATATAACTATCTGCTGGAACAAATATTATAAAAAAATAGAATAAAAATCATCTGGCTTAGGTAAATTGCAGTTTGTCATAGCATATAGTTTTTGTGCATTAACAACACTACTGTGTGAACTAACTTGAACGCAAAAATTATTTATGCCTCAAACAGTAAAGGCCTGATCAAAAAACTTGATCAAATGAATCAAAAGGTACTCAGTGATTTAAGCGTGTCTTGGGTCAGTCCCTTTTTTTGTATAAGTAACACTTCCATAGTTTTGCCCCTAGTCTTTGAAAGGTAATTTGCTTGTTGCTTATCAGAAAGGTTGATGTATTAAAATTACTATTGTCTGACACTGGAATTTAGTTTGTAAGATTTTATGAACAGCAAAATATTGCATCACAGTGACTTGCTCATAAATGTGACACTTTATACTTTATTTTCCTGCAATAAAATGCACATTATACTTTTTGTGTCTGTGTTTTCATGGTGACATCTGGGAATTTAGTAAGCTGTAGAATGGAATTCTGCTTCTGTTGCTTCCCAAGAGGTTATCATTTTGATCTTTACCACTGCATTTTTTGAATTCTTGTGTGCTGGATATCAGACATCAGAGAAAAAGGAATATTTCAGAGTATTTTAGAAAGAAATTTGCATTTCTCCATAATCTCAGAGACCATTTTCTTTAAAACATACCTGGAGATCAAGAATGTCTTCTGAACAGTGTGTCATTGCCCTGCTAGTGGTCTGAAAGCCATAGAGCTGAAAATGGAAGTATAAATTATCTGATTAAAGGTATTCTCCCTGTGGAGTACATAGGTAAAACATCATACCCCTGAGGATTTCTTCAGAGGTGACTGCTGAGGTAAAATACCTGCTGTTGAAGATTTAGTTTCCTTGAACTTGAATTTCCTTGGAATATTGTTTTCTCCCTCACAAACTTAGACTGCTAAAATTTTGCCCTGATTCCCAGTTCAAGCTCTGTTTTACTCACCTGACCTAGTTTCAAACAGCAAAAAAATAAAAAGTTGTCTTCTATGAGTACAGCTGCAAGTAACATTAAACCAAATATATTCAAGATATGTAACAGTCTAAAGTTGCTGGATTTGAGTCCCCATGTGGAATTAACTGATGCAAGACTAGAGGCTGGTGGCAAGCTCCCTTGTTCTGCCCTTTGTTACTGGGGCTAGGAAAAAAATATATTTCGAATTTTTAAAGTTTCCAAAGACACACCTTAAAAGGTGATGGGGAAAATCCAATGTCAGGGACAAAAGGCATGCAGGCTAATTGCCCCATGCTGCATATCTAATATTTTAGAAAACAAAACCCCACACTTTGACTTATAAGGCACGGGAATTCTACATTCGAGGATTTTTTTCAGAAAGGCACATTTTCCATAATTCTAAATTAAAAATACTCTTCTTGACACATATGGCATCCATTGTACTTTTAGTCCCATTTTCTATGAATAGTTTTTCAGAATAAGGTAGCTGTCTTCAATATTATACTAAGTAATTGTAACTGTAACAATACACTTTCATATAAATCATTGCTGACTTTTTTGCAGGGCTCCTAGAGGTTTGACAATTTTTTTGCTTACTTTTTCAGCAAGCTACTTCAAAATTAAGCCCTACATGTGTTACACATGTAAGATCAAAAACAAAATCTTTCAACTCCATCTTTAAATGGCCAGCTTCCTGAAGCTAACAGTGCTCAGGCCT
>JANRGV010000001.1:72749807-72763682 GCA_024734035.1 Alethe castanea
TCAGGCCTGAATAAGATAAAGGCCAGTGCTAATATGAGTTCATGAATTTGAAATGAACATGCAGTAAAAACCAAAGCCAACACACTAAAACAAGCATTGTAACTATTTTAGAATGCAAAAATATCACTGAGGTAAAATGTTCTGTCACCTATATGGTGATTTTAACTTTAGATCAGGTAAAAATGCTCATAGATGGACTGTCAACACTAATGATAAAGATGATATTCCTGCTCTCTTACAGTGCCTCATCACCATCACATTTACTATAAGAGACCTGATGCTGTCTGCTAAGAAGTAATCCACTACAGAAAGTCATTTGGGGCTACTCATCTTCACAAAAGAGTCTTAGTCAAGAGCATCAGTACACCAGATTAATCAGTGTTCACGTTATGCTGCAGAAAATGTCAGACATTGGTGTACAGCCAAGGGTATTTTTTTCCAGATATTAATTTGCTTTTTTTTTTTTTTGTTTTATTGTACCCTTAAGGTTTTTTGAGTTCTGAATACAGTCACACTTTCTTTTTTTGGAATGACATGTGAGCAGTTGAACTATCATTTACATGTATCAGACAAAGCTTATGTATTAGTACCATCTAGGTCAAATTTCTAAATTTTTTGTGTAGTTCATTATAAAGGAGAGGGGCATATCAATTTATATTTCAATTCAAAGATATTTGAATAGAGATATTGAACAGAGATATTTGAGAGAATGCAGCAAAGCTTACACAAGGATTGACTGAAATTAGATAGGGAGCATAAACCACATGGTTTTTAAACTTTTCTGGAAGTCCAGACAGCAGTGTTTTACTTGATTGCTTCTTGATTTCTGTAAAGGCAGCAAAACATGAACACTGTGTGATTATTCAAACTCCCTCATGCTGCTCTTTTAATGGTCCTTAGCTGAGATAGAAGAGTGAAAGCACAGACAACCAAGCCTTAAAGACAGCTCCATTGAAATAGCCAGAGGCAAAAAGTAAGAATGCGAATTTTCTTGCATTGTATTTAAACACAGCTTATCATATATTTATTGGGTTTTGCTGCTGTACTGAGGAGAAGACAAAAAAAAAGTGAAGAAGATCACAGAGGATAAACACAATAATTCAAAAATTTAGCTGTCCTTTTTGTTCCTTTTTTTTTCCCTCTTTTTAATTGGGGGGGGGAAAGAAGAAAGAAAATAAATTGCAAACACAAGCAGCAATTAGTGTAAAATGATGTCCTCAAAGTCAAAACCCAACTTGGAAGAATAAGGTTTTAAAATTAAATAGCTGCACTCACGTCTATTTTAGCTTTAAGCATATACTCACCTGTGAAGTTTTTGGATCGAAAGAAACTACTTTCAGGCAGGCTAATGAAAAGCACCAGCAGCATGGCATAGGTCACCACCAGTATGATGCATGTTCAAACTTCCTGACCTCATCAGAGTCTTCAGCAGCAGAGAGAAATCTGGCAAACTGACTTCCCGGCTTTCCTCTTTTAACTGGCAGAGTTTGTGAGCCATTGTGAAATTTATAGCAATAATAAATGACTAGATGGTTTTTCCGGTAAATACCCTTTCCAGTATTCCAAAAAGTCAGTCAAGTCAAAGCATTCATATGCAGTTTATACACACACAGAGGCAAATATATACAAATACACCAATGCACCTCAGTGAGCAGGCTAAGGGCTGCAGAGGTACTCAGGGTCTTTCTTCATCTTCTTTTCTGTTAACGAGCTTAAAACACAGATGGGGGAAACTAGAAGGCTTTTCCAGCCTTGGCTTTGTCTTGAGTGACAAGGGATATACAGAAACCTGCTAAATAGTTTTCATTATGTTTAAGTATTTTCTATTTCTTACCAGACATAATCTACTGTACCTACTTTTTGTAATCAGTTTTTATTATGTATTTTAGTGTACATGAATAGAGCTTTGTTAGTGCCTGATTTAGAGCAGTTATAAATGCCCTGTAATAAACATATGTAGGTATGAAAATGTTTCATGGGTCTGATACTACAGAATTACCCATATGTCATCCCTAAAAAAATACTTTCCTAATTTGAAAAGTAAATTAAATAACATTACTATGATTTAGAAAGGAAGGAACTAGCATGGAAGAATATTATAGCTTGTCATTCTTTTAATGATTTTTATTACTTCAATAAAGAATGAACAATTTGTCTTGTCTGAATTTAAAATAAAAAAAGCAAAAAGCTTACTAAAAGAGTTGTCAGTGCAATATAACATAGAATATTAGAGCTTCTGTGTTACTCTGTTTAAAACACACTAGTGAAAGGCTGCAAGATAATTTCATTTGTCATTTATTGCTAGGTTGGTCCCAAGTAGCCTGAATTATCTTTGTGTTAACAGATAATTGATAAAGGGGATTTTAAGAAATATTTTTAAAATTTTGTTTTCTTAAGTGGTTTTCTAACTACTGCATATTATATACTGTAAGATCTCATTAAAATAGGATCTCTATGCATAAATCATAAAACAATGAAAAGAATATGCATATTTTAGCTGAAATTAGATATATCACCCTAAAATAGGTGAAAATAAACTATATTATCATTAATAATCTCTTTAAATAAATTATTCATAATTGATTTAAAAGCACAAAAGCAAATGAAGTAGGGAAATATGTGGGGGAAATGAAAGAGTAAAAATGCATTAAAAATAATTATGTCCAAAGTTCTAGAAATGTGTTCAATTTCTTATGGTGAAAACTTGGAACCTGACTTTATGATACTGATAGGAGTGCAAAGCTGATACATAGAAGTCATAACTGCAAATGTCAACCTTTAACCTTCTCAGCTGAAATGACTTCAAAGTATTCACTTAACCAAGGCATAACCTGAAAGCTAAATGGGTTGAGATCATTCTGGCTCCGATGACCTAAATGGCCCATGTGGGTCATGCTTCAGCACTCAGTTGTTAGTAAAGCTTCTTAGCACACATGAAACTGTGGGCATTGAAATCTTTATCTCAAAAAGAATTTTTAAAATTCCCCAGACTGGCTGAGTTTCTCTGGCTCATTTGCTCTGCTTCCTTCCTCTGTGCAGAGAGAGAAAGATAAGTAGAATTCATGCAGAACTGTGCTATGCTATCAAGGAAAAAGTGACTCCCTGGGAAAGACTGTATACATTCCTTTACGGTTATAAAAGCCAGCTACATTTTTTCCACTCAGTAAAGATCCCCTGCCACAGCATAGCCCCCATTAACCCCTCTGTTTCATACAGCACTTATGCGTGGGGAGAG
Source organism: Alethe castanea (assembly GCA_024734035.1). Taxonomy (NCBI): domain Eukaryota; kingdom Metazoa; phylum Chordata; class Aves; order Passeriformes; family Muscicapidae; genus Alethe; species Alethe castanea. Next base: position 72,753,043 of record JANRGV010000001.1, read on the forward strand.
CTGGGCCTGGAAGGAAGACCTGAGTATGACCTAAGGCAAGTGAAATTATTTTCACTGTTGCATGAGACTATTCTGGTGTTTTCTTCATAAGTTACTGATGCTTTGAGTTGTATTAAATTATATTGTTTGCTCACTGACCTCTTAGGGAAAGAAAAGGGGTAGAAGCAAGAGCCTGAGGGCTGTTTGGATGGATGGCAGAACAGAGAAATTTCAGCTTGTGATTGAAAATCTGCAGGAATTTTGGTGCCATGTTCTGTGTAGCACCAGACAATGGGTGCCTGAGACTACAGGTTAAAAGACTTTTACACACCTAAAACAACATTTCTCCTTCCTGGGGAAGTAAGAGAAGGATTGTTAACAGGTTCTTCAGTAAAAAGGGATTTAATTCCTTCCAGAGTTTCAACTGCATTTGAGCTATGTTTTGGTTTTGATACAGGAGAGTTAGGTAGTTTTGGCTCAGCTGTCTGAGGAAAGGCTAAATTGTGAGAAGGAGCTGTGAAGTCTAGAGGTCAGAGACACCCAAATAAGAAAGGTAAGATGGCAGAAAGAGGTAAGACTCTTGAGACAGCAGTAGTTAGCTGCACAAGGACTCAAGGGGAAAACCACAGACATGAAAAGGTATAAAATCCTAACAAAAAAAAAAAACAGGGAGTCATAAGATGGCAACCTAAAATACTGAAAATGAACCCTTTCCAAGGAGGAATGGAATCCAACCCTTCCCAACAGTCTGATGACTGCTTGGACAACAAAGGCTCATCTGTAATATTAATGGTTACTGTAATAGCTCATTAGCTGTAACTACCTATTCTGTGATTTACCTATTAAATAATTGCTTTGCAATTTAAGCTGTGTATATCCTTTCAGATGTACTCTTGCTTATTTTAAATGTCTTCTGCATAAAGTGAATTGGAAAGGAACTGCAACGGCCATACATCAGACTAAGCTGGGAAGCTAAAAGGGACAATGTATTCAGCGTTACCACAATTTATCAAAATCAGATGTAGCTGAAAACAGCCATTTAAAACAGTATCACATATACTCTGTTTGCACGCATTATGTACTACTCCTTTGCCCAAGTGGTCTTCATGTACCTCACCTAAAAAAGATGGGCTTTTTTATAGTTTTTTTCTTTTTCTGGCAAAGAAGACAATTTAATGATTAGTGATTGAAGGAGGATTAGAAAAAAGGCATAACAAAACAACTGTCTGTACTATTGCACAGTGTTACAAAGTCTATTCTGGCTTGGGAACTTTGTCTTGGACATTAGGAGAAAGAGGAGAAAAAGTCTACCATGTATACCAGGAAAGTAGTGCAGAGCTGTAACAAGCTATGCACAGATCAGGATCATTGTCCTTGAAATTTTCCAGGATTTGCCTAGAACTGACCTAGTGCTGGACGTAAGCTTGTTTTAGATGAAGGTCAAACAAGATGCCCTTCAAGACCCCTTCTCACCAAAAAATTCTATGAAATACTGTACTCTACAGATAAAGTGAGTGAAAAATATCTGTTGTCTTTTGTATAAAATGCAGAAAGGACAGACTGTAAGCAGTGTTACTGTTCTCTTAGTTATCTTCACACGTGTTTAGATATTGATTACTGTCTACCAACTTGCTGATCAGAAGGAAAGCTTGGTAAGGATGGTGTTGGCACCAAACATTTCTGACCTGAATCTCTCCTTCTGGCCATCAGGATTTCACAGCAGGTATATAAGACTTAATCTTTCTACCCCACCCTCTGTTTTATATTAACGTCCTTCATGCTTTAATCCTTTCTGACTTTATTCTGTCCTTCCAAATCAAATAATGACAGAAGAATGTTAGCTTTGAAGCACACTGATTTCTAAACTATTTCCGCACCACAGAAGCTTAACCTGAATGTCACAGTGTAACTACAGTTAAGAAAAATGGGTATGTGTGTATCTATTTGAAATCTGAATCTTCCCTTTAGAAATGTCTCTGGTAATTGAGGGAATATTATGAAGCGAATTCTTTCAGATGTGATTCACGATTCACAATAAGTGTTCATACAGTAATATCAATTTATCATTTATTATCTTTGCACTTGGAGTTGGCCCTGAACAATAAAATGAAGGGTTACTAACACTACCCTTCTTTCTTTGTACTAATATAAATTCTCAAGTGCTCACCTCAAAAGCACTACTAAAGAAGAATTTAAAGAGTAATTGAGAATTTGCTTGCTCTGAGAGGAGCAGGACATGAGAGTTTGTTATGAGGAATATGAAATTCCAATATTGTGCATTCCCTTTTTTCAAAATATATCCAGCAAGGGGAAAAAAAAATCTAAAATCTCAGCTTTATGCAAAATGCTTAACAGATTAAAGAACTTCTAGAATTTTGAATCATGGATACCTCTGTTATTTCACTTAGGTTGCCACCATTCTGTGTTTAAAAGGGGGTTTACTAATTTTATTATACTTATTATAGTTAATAAGTATGTTATTCATGTGAGCATGCAGATTCTACACACCCTGAAAACTGGTAAGTAAGTATATAGATGATAAACAAGAAAACTGATTCACAATAAATTCTGATTCAAACTGAGTTTGTATTGTGCTTTAATGACTATTGAATGCAGACTCTATAAAAAATATGTTACAGAACAAATATGTATAGCAACCTAGTTATCACAGTGCATAATCTTTTGTTATCCATGAATACATTACCAAAAGTTTAAGGGGTAAATTTAAGTGGTAAAAAATAATGAAAATGTTGTGAATAGATGAGATAATTTTTTTTAGAATTGTAAGATTGTTTCATTTGATTCCATTTTCCACTGATGCCTAATTATTTAACTTAGAAATTTGTTCAAAACAGTGATATAAACCTCCCCTAAATTCACTGCTCTTTTTGCAAATTACATTCAAGACAACATTATAGTCTCATAAACTGAATCAGAGAAGTTCAGTAGAATTTAGCAGCTTAATTATGCATCTTGGTAACTTAGTAAATGAAAATCCTGAGCAGGAAGATGCCATAAAACTTCCCTCATTTTCATGCATGCAAATAGAGCTTCATAAATAAATAAAGATGTAATTAGGGGACAATGCAAAATACTCTCACAAGGTCAATCTAAGGGTCATCCTTGGAGTTTACATTTTAGGCTGTGTGAAGAAAGTTCAGTTGAGCCTTCACCAGTGCACAAAGCAGGGAACAAGGGAAAGCAAGCTCCACTCACTTTTCATCCCAGCCCAGAAAGAAGACACCCAAGACATTTTTCCCCCATTACATGCCTCATATCATCCTATTCCCATCATCATTCCACTAGCATTTACTTGGAGTGAAGGATGAGAAATCAAAGGTCAGGAAAATGAGACAGAATGGTCCCTTTTATGCCTACCCTCCCTTTGCCCTTATGGTACATCTGGGACTCTTGCAACTGGAGACCCTTTTCCTCTCTCTCTCTCTCTCCTCCTCCCTTGCTCCTCCCCACCACCCCTCTCCATTCCTCTCTTACCTTCTCCTCAACATATATTTTAAGCCTGACCAAAAATCTAGTCAAAGCCTTGCCAAGGGCCTTATTCTTCCCTGATGCTCTAAAGTTTGCAAGTAAAAGTTGCCTCAGAACTCCGCTGTTTCTTGCATGCACCACCCAGAGTATATCCAACTGCTTTCCCCTCTACCCATTAAGTAGGATGGGATATTTTGAGCATTTTCTTTTCTTCACAGAATAATTTAGGACTGATCTATATTTGATCATTTGATTTGACTTGCAATTACTACTGGTGATGCTTCCCTTAAAACAGAAATGCCTAACAGTATCATTAATATAGCAAGTGGCGTGTGCTTTATTTGCAACACAGCCACATGCACTGGGGAGAAGCTTTTGAAATGAAAGTTTCATCTGGTGATTGCTTGAAATATAAAAAACAACTCTCATAATAAGAAGTCAAAGGTATTAGTTTCTGACAGGTGAGTAAAAATTACTTTCTTCACTTCCATTTATGAAGTGCAACATCTCAATAATGTAATAATTTGTTTCCTTGTCCTATGCACACAGAAATGTTGCTACAGAACCTAAACAGATATGTAAGCACTTCTAAGAAAATAATGAAATGCTAATAATCAAGAAAAGAAACTCTTCAATGGATGGCCACATTCACAAACCTTACCTGTGAGGCTTCTGAAATATCCGTATCAGCATATCCATGTCAACAGAAATATCCATATCAACATTCAGTCCAGACTGTGTATACCTGCCAGACTGTGCATATGTTGCCTGTGAGCACCCCAGAATGCTGGTGTGAACTCCCTTCAGCCAAGCCTTGAATATCACTGAAACAATGTTGGAACCTCCAAGACTAACAAATATCAGGATTCATGGAAATGTTGAAAGACAATTATAAATATGTTTTTAAAATAATTAAAAAAAAAAAAATAGTGGGGGAGTGGGTGGGGGGGGTGGGGGGCCGCGGAACGAATCTCATTCCTGGAAATCAGGAACGTAATTTCTGTACCCTGGTGATGATTTCCATTTCATGAAGTATTGTCTACATCAGTTTTGAGGATTCAGGATTTTTTTTTTTTTTTTTTTTTTGAGTACTGGATGAGAGCAAAAGACTAAAAGACTTCTTAGTAGGCAGAATGAGGAGCATTCTGGGAAGAATATCAGCAAGATAAAACAAAAGATGACTAAAAGGTGAGCATGTAGTCTGAGGCAGTGAGGACTAGGAATGCATGCAATATGACAGGAACAAGTGAAGAAAGGTAGACAAGGTAGACGAAGGTTGGAAGGGTTTTCCCTGAATGTTACTAAAGCAGTATTCCTGCTGTCATACAGGAATGCTGCATCATACACATTAACAGCTCAGATTCACAGTGTACAAAAAGTTAAAGAAAACCCAGAATATCAGAATATCACAATTCAGACATGACATTTCTGTAACTGAGGCATGCAGGAGGGAATACTGCTGGTAATATATCTTTTTTACCTTCAGTATTGAAGTGGCCATATTCCCACTACTATGTAGCTGGTTAGAGAAAAGGGATGCTTGGCGAACTCTTTAGTTTAAGCCTGGCAAAGAATTCAAACTCATTTCCCAGATTTGGGCCAAGCTGCCTGATAATATTTTGTGATCACATTCCCCAAAACACATTCATGAATGTATAAAACATTATCTGACAAGATGTTTCCAAGTTTTTCAAGCCTGCTACTGAAGAAAACAAAATAATCCTATTAAATGTTTTCTGTCTGCCCTTATTGTTGTACAGCAACACAGTACTGAAGCAATACCATTTTCTCCAAACTCTGTAATAAGCCATTACTAGCTTTTGTGCAGCTGCCACTGCTGCTGACTGGCTTTTGTACAAAAGAATCATTTCCAATTTACTGTTTTGCCCTGCATTTCCCAGGGCAAGAGCCCTTACAATGAAAAGATTCTGAAGCTGGTCATCCAAGCCTGTCCCAGGCCATCTCAGCAGCTGGCCTATTTGCAATAAATGGCTAAATGAAGAATCCATCACCAACTTATGGAAACTTTGGGGATTTAAGAGAGATGAATCCAGGTCTGCACTAAATCAGAAAAAAAAAACCAACAAGCAACAAAAACAAAACACAAACAAACAAACAAACAAACAAGAACCCCAGAAAAAAAACCAAAAACAAACAAACAAACAAAAAAAAACCAACAGCACATAACCTGAGGGATTAGTTGTTTTATTTAATTACTGTGGAGACCTGAAGGGGCAGAATGAGAAAATAATGCATTGTGAATCCAAAGGACTTCATGAGTATCTCAATCACTTACCCTCAGTACTTCACCTTTCACTGCTACGCATTATGCCTTAACTGCTTCTCCACCTCACTAGCTTCTTCTTTCCTTTTTAATGGGACTGGAAAAATAGAAACATATTTTGAGAGACTCCTTGCCTACTAATTTTGAAAGACCTGTTGCCAGCTTGCCCTAAGCTTCAAAAAAGCTACAGAAAGGAAAACCCCAGGTTTTACCCATGTTGCCCTAAAGCTCCATTTTGGTCATGCCATTTGTGTTCCTGTTGCACTATTTGCATTATGAATGTCATCTGTCTCGGGGGAATGATAGCACGTAATACTAGAGATACTGTGCATGGCAAGAACGCTGTCTGAAAATAAAATGCATAACTCTCATTTGATATATATTTATTGTTTTATAAACTGCATTTCCTGTATTTAGCTACAACTCAAAGAGTATGTAGCTTACTTGATTTAAGGAGCAAAAATTCTGACTTGTTATGATTAGGGCAGCACAGGCAATTTTATTCTTCTATTTTTTAAGCAAAACAACTCCAGGTCTTGAGGCTTTCAGCAGATAGCTAGGAAATGTACAAGAACCAAAGAAAAGAAAAACAGAGGGCTTGAGCTTACATCGTTGTGGTTTGCAGGAGGGAAAAGAACAAAAAAGCCCAATTATGCGTTAATGACAGCCTCTAAATGTCCTGTCTATCAGCCAAACTAAGGCCCACAAGACAGGAAGAGAAGATAAGCACATGATTTGTGATTTTTTTTAACCTGTAGAGCTTTTGGAAGAATTGAATGAAAACAGTCACAAACGGTTAGACAAAGACAGTATTTCCACAATGAACACTGCAAAGATAGAGGGAGGAGCTGTGTGTGAATGTTAACTATAAATTAACCTGCTCGGGACTGGAAGCAGCCTAGCTGTAAAGCACTGATCATTGCCCAAGCAAATTTACCTTGCCTCTAAAGTAACTTAGCTCCTTCATAGCAAGTCAGAAATGTAAACTCAAAAATTATGTAGAGGGAGCATTCTGAGGACATCATCATTTGAGTCATGTCTTTTATTCTTAGCTTACTTATTGCTCTCATTCTCTTTCTCTGTTTCTCTGAGAGAGGATTTATAAAACAGACATTTATTTTTAGCATATACCACAGCACTGAGGTATGAAGGGGCAAGTGACAATTTATAATGCAATTTTCTTAATACAAAGCATAGAACATCTCAGGTTAAAGAAATATTGCCCAGGGGATTCATCTGGTTGTTAACAATTCCATTTAATAGCAGCTAAGCATGTGTTAAATGGTACATTTTCATCCATGTCCTTTGCCTTCATACCTATAGGCAAGAACAAATATTAAGATTCTGAAGTGCTTATAATGAAAATATTTTAACATTCACATATATTAGAGAATAAAATTGAGGTTTAAACAATTTTAGAATATCTACTTGTTTCTAAGCCTTCTGAAGTTTATCTAACCCTAGTTATTTCAATATGCATTTTAGCTTTAGGCTGCTTACCAGTGAATTCCATTAATTATGAAAGAATGATCAAAGACAACAGCTAACCTGCTTATATGGTCTGATTGAAGATGGCAAAATATTTTGATTCTGATGGAATGAGAATCGGCGAGTTTCTAAAACATTTGTAGCTAGTGAGAACTAAAATGTAAGATAGGACAGTCAAACATATTCACTTTGCATTCCGACAATAAAAATTGCCTAAAATCTTATTTATGATGGCATGGCTGATCATTAAATGTAAGAAAAATGAAATGAAGAGTATAACAGGAGATATATACCCAAGACAGTGACTGATATCAAAACCGATAGTCAACAATCAAACACATATAGACTGAACCACCATAACTGTGGGTAATGGGTTCTGCCAGGGTTAGGCAGAAGATCAAAAACTCAGCTATAAATTTTTTCTCTCATTCAGATTCTTCATGATGGACCAGTGGTTCAGGATATTACAATCACAATATTGAGGAGGTAGAGTTCTTTTGGGTGTATGGTTATATCTTACTTGTAGTTGTTCTCTCATTCACACAGTCACTCAAAATAGTCACCCAGGAGTAATGAAAAAATAATGAAAGCTGAAATGGTGCAAGCAAGGTGAAAACAAAAAGGGCAACAAAACATGATTTTCTGGCTTTCCATGAGGTTCTTACACTTTTGAAAATTTCCTCACAGTCCATTATCACAAATTGCTTATAATATAGGACACAATTTAATCAATAAGTATAAATGGGTGGGAGTTTTTTTCAGAATTTGATGATAAGTTCTTTATTTCTGCGTGTTTCCATTAAATGATATCTTTCCCTTCAACTAAAGAGCTAAAATGGACATGTCACCTTTTTTTTTTTTTTTAAATCACTGAGATATGCTTAGTTGTTTTATCCTATTGCTGTAATTATTTCATGCCTCCTTAAGAACTAGTATTTAGAACATTGTCCTTTATATTTTTTTCATGACATTTTCCTTTAGGAGAGATGAAACAAAAGTTTTAAAAAGAAAGACAGCATTGACCACTTAAAGAGTTTAACTAGTCTCAAAACACAAGCAAAAAGAAAATAGATTCTTTGGAGGTCTGTCTTGTGGGGAACAGAAAAATTATCATGCCTCTTTGCATAAAAGAAGAAATTGCATACTTTTTCGGCTAAATAACATGAGATTATAGTCTTGGTATGGGTTAATCTGTTGGTACACGATGTCGTTTCTACTTGGAGAACATTTTGATAAAATATTTATGAGGTCAGGTTGTTCTAGTAGAAAGGGTTTTGATAGTAAGAACAGAAAATGGAGAAAGCAGATCAGGCTTTCAGTGATGAAAAAAGAGCAAGGAGGAAGAAAAAAAGAGAAATAAAGGAAATTGTACTCTATCGTAAAAAGTTATAAGAGTTATAAGAAGGGTTAAAGACAGGGAAAATCACAAGGTTATGAATATGAAGTTCAATTAAGTTATCAGAATACACATTGAAGCAGCAAAACTGAAGATATGAACAAATATGTAAAATGTGGTTGTGTCAGTTTTCTGGTCTTTGGTGTGAAGTAGTTCTGTAAGTGCAAGGAAGTGGAATATTGAAAATTATAAGTTTGTCGAAACAAGTTTTTAGAAGAATGTATTGAAAAGTCAAGACATAAAAAATAGTGAATTTTAAAGAGAATCAGGCAAAGGCAGGAGTAAATGGAAAAAAAGATAGCAAAAAGGCTGGTAAAGGATCTAGAGATTAAGTTGTGTGAGGAGCAGCTGAAGGAGATGAAGTTGTTTAGCCTGGAAAAGAGGATGCTCAGTGGAGATCTCATTGCTAGCTAAACTCTGTAAAAGGAACGCGAGGCCATGTTGGGGTCAACCTCTTCTCCCAGCAACCAGTGACAGGACAAGAGGAAATAAGACTCAAGCTGTGCCAGGAGAAGTTCAGGTTGGACATCAAGAAGAATTTCTTCACTGAAAGGGTGACTGAATATTGGGACAGGCTGCCCAGGGAAGTGGTTGAGTCACCATCCCTGGACCTGTCCAAGAAATTACTGGATGTAGTTCATGGTGCTGTGGTTTAGTTGACATGGTGGTGTTTGGTCAAAGGTTGCACTCAATTATAAATGTCTTTCCCAGCCTTAATTAGCCTATGATTCTATGAAAATTAGTCACCACTGCTGCTGTGTTAAACCAAGAAAAATGTGAGAAACCAAGTGAAATGGAAGTCTATGTAAAACTATCTCTTAAATGTGCAGGTTTCAGGCTAGTGTTTTGCATTTTCAAAAGCGCCACATTGGCACCATTTAGTAAAAGGAAAGGCTACAAATTAAATTATGTGGCTTTATAAGCTTGGATGGAAATATTCTATGACAATCTGATTTTGTTTTCCTTAGCAAAAAGTTTTTAAAAATATCACTGGCAAAACAACAACTGCAACAACAAAAAAAGTGATTCAAAAGATAACTCAGTGTGTAATGTAGAAAGAATTTGTCTTATTGTAGAAAGAAGGACTAAGCACTTAAGTGTTTAAGGAAGATGAGGTCAAATGTACACTTCTGTTGGAATGCAAGAAAGCTGAAAGAAGACAGAGCTAGAAAGTTGACAACTAATGATGCTATGATAGAGAAGGTAAACTGGTCAAATGCCAAGCTGAGTAAAGAATAAGAAAATGATAGAGAATCAACATAAAAGAGGGATTGAAGGAGGAAAATTATCAATATAGAACATTTTACAAGAAGTAGAGAAAAAGGTGAAAGAAATTCAAGCAAATAGAACTAGATGAATGAACTTCACTAACTCTGGGCAATGCAAGTGAAAAAATAAGATCTTTGTAAAGAAGAGCAACAGTTGCTCTGTTGACATTAAGGCTTTTTTATTACTTTCTCATGTTTCAACAAGTGGAACTTTTCAAAAGGCTGCAGCTTGGGTGACATTTCAAAAGCATGAGACTTCTAGTCAGATAGAAATTCCCAGAATCACAGAATCACTTGGCTGGAAGAGGCTTTTAAGTTCATCGAGTCCAACCCATGCCCTAACACCTCAACTAAACCACGGCACTGAGTGCCACATCCAATCTTTTTGAAACACATCCAGGGATGGTGACTCCATCACTCCCTGCATGGAAAATTTCAGTACTTGATCACTCTTTTCATAAAAAACCTTTATCCTAATATCCAACCTATATTTCCCTTGGCACAGCTTAAGACTGTGTCCTCTTGTTCTGTCAGTTGCTGACTGGAGAAAGAGACCAACGCTCACCTGACTACAACTTTCAGGGAGTTGTAGAGTAAGGTCACCCCTGAGTAAGGTCACACCTTTTCTCCAGGCTGAACTACCCCAGCTCCCTCAGTCGTTCCTCACAGGGTTTGTGTTCCAAGCCCCTCACCAGCCTTGTTGCCTCCTCTGGACGTGCTCAAGTGTCTCAATGTC
>JANRGV010000001.1:72763782-72797674 GCA_024734035.1 Alethe castanea
GGAAGAATGACCTCCCTGCTCCTGCTGGCCACACCATTCCTGATACAGGCCAGGGGCCATTGGCCTTCTTGGCCACCTGGGCACACTGCTGGCTCATGTTCAGCAGGGTGTCGACCAGCACCCCCAGGTCCATTTCTGCCCGGGCACTGTCCAGCCACACCATCCCCAGCCTGCAACATTGCAGGGGGTTATTGTGGCCAAACTACAGGACTCAACACTTGGACTTGTTAAACTTCATCTTATTGGACTCTGCCCATCCATCCAATTGTTCCAGGTCTCTCTGCAGAGCCCTCCTACCTTCCAGTAGATCGACACATGTTCCCAGCTTAGTGTCATCTGCAAATTTACTGATGAAAGACTCAGTGCCCTCATCCATGCAATCAATAAAAATATTGAACAGGACTGGTCCCAGTATAGATCCCTGAGGGACACCACTGGTGACTGGTCCCCAGCTGGGTGCAGCACCATTCACCACCATTCTCTGGGCCTGGCATGCAGCCAGTTCTTAACTCAGCAAAGAATGCTCCTGTCCAAGCCATGGGCTGCCAGCTTTTCCAGGAGTATTCTGTGGGATGCAGTGTCAAAGGTCATGCTGAAGTCCAGGTACACAACATCTACAGCCTTTCCTGCATCCACCAGGCGGGTCACCTGGTTATAAAAAGAGACCAGGTTGGTCCAATATGACCTAGCCCTCCTAAACCCATGCTGGCTGGGTCTGATATCCTGGACATCCTGTAAGTTGCTGCATGATGGCACTCAGTATAAACTGTTCCATAACCTTACCAGGTACTGAGGTCAGGATAACTGGCCTATAGTTACCAGGATCCTCCTTCCCACCCTTTTTGTGAATGGGTCTCACATTGGCCAGCTTCCAGTCATCTGGAACCTCGCTAGTGTCCCAGGACTGCTGGTAAATGATGGAGAGAGGCTTTGCAACCTCACCGGCCAGCTCTCTCATCACCCTGGGATGGATCCCATCTGGTCCCACAGATTTATGAACATCCAAGGGGCTCAGCAGTTCTCTGACTGCCTCCTCCTGGATAACAGGGGGACCATTCTCCTCCCTGACACCATCTACCAACCAGGAGGACAACTGTCCTGAGGACAAGCCGTTTTCCCACTAAAGACTGATGCAAAGAAGGCATTAAGCACCTCCGCCTTATCCTCATCTGCAATTATCAAGTTTCCTTCTGCATCCAGTAGAGTACAAAGGTTGGTCTTACCCTTTCTTTTGCTGTTAATATATTTGTAAAAACATTTTTTATTATTCTTTACAAAATTTGACAAATTAGGTTTGAACTGAGTTTTGGTGTCTCTAATTGTTTTCCTACATGACCTAGCAACACCCTTAAATACTTCCTAAGTGACCTGACCTTCCTTCCAAAGCTGATACATCCTCTTTTATTCCTAAGTTCCTTCAAAACCTCATTGGCCATTCAGGCTGGATGTTTTCCTTATTGATTCATCTTTCAGCACCCAGGGACAGCCCACCGCATGTGTGCGTGACTTTAAGCAAGCAATTTCACTGTAGAAGCTCCATGAAAAATACAATCAAATGTTACTGAGTGCTGTCAGATTCTTAGAATTAGCAATATAATTTATTGTATTTTTCTGTTTCATGAACACTGTGAAACTGTTTAACAGTATTAAGTCTTACTTCTAAAAGAGTTCATTTATTAGTTTCCTAATGTGGAAACAGAAGAAGTAGGTGGGACAAATTGTTGGGACAAGTTTGTCACATGGAAAAATTATCACATTTTCAAGTGTAAACATAGAATAATTAAAGATAGAATAAGTTTTACCAGACAGTATATATATTGTTTGCAGGCAAGAATTATATTCCTGCCTGTAAATGGAAAAACCTTGCAAGTCAAAATATAGGCATTGTATTGCAAGGCACATATTCCCAAAGAATGAAGGACCACATTTTTCTCACATTTCTATTACAGAAATTTAAGTAACAGTTAATACAAAAATAAATCATAACTTTACCTTAGGTTCACTAAGCCAGGATTTACTGTCATGTTCATCCTTTCCTCTTCTCACAGCCACAAACAACTCAGGAATTTTGAGGACTGGCCACTGACTTTCAGTTTTTGAAGATCCCTATCCTAAGAGCTTTAGTATCTAATTCCATAAGAATAGAGAGAATACATCTATACCAGCTTTGGCTGAAATAAGTCCATGCAAAATTGACTTTATTTCCAATATGCTTACTCCAATCCTTTTAAATCAGTAGTTAATAACATGAAGTAGTGCGCTGGTTTTGCATGAAAGCAGGAGGAGCACAGGAGCTGTCCCCTCTATGAGAACTTCCTCTGTGAGCTGCAGGGACCAATCGGAAAGTTGATTTAATAAGTGACTGCCTGGGTAACCAATTAAAAAGTTACTTCGCTTCCATGAATCACACGGGTAAACTGAAATAGCTCTCTTTTGACTTCTGGCCTGTGTAGGCGAGGCTGCCCGCCCCGGCCCCCGCTCCTCATGTGGCCTGGCCGGGCTGAGGTGGGGGAGCCACCGAGGCCTCCCCTGTTTTCAACTAGGGTCCCTGACGGCCGGGGGAAAGGGAAACCTTTGCTAAGATCCTGGTTCCCCCCCTAGCTGCCCACACAGCTTGGGAGAAATGCAGCCAGGCTCTGTTCCAGCCGAGCCTCCCCCACGCAGCCTGCGTGGCCTGAAAAAAAGATCCTGGCACGGCTCCCTTCACCTTCTGTGTGCAATTTTAACCCCTTCGAGTGGTTGGAGAAGGCTGAAGATCTCCTGGCCTCCCTTGAATGAGAGGAATAAAGCAGGAAGTATACTGAGGTCAGTCAAGTGGGAGCCAAGTTTCTAGATGGGAAGAGATTGAGGAGATGCCATGAAAGGAGGATTGGCTGAAAAGAGCCTTTTTTGTAACCTGTGGGGGACTGGACTACACTGAAAATTCCTTTAAATTGGGGAGAACTACTTGGCGGGGTTGAAGTGCTTGAGAAAAAAAGATCCTTTGCCCCGAGGGAATGGGGCTCTCTGTTCTGGAGACTGGAAAGATGAACAGAGACATTTGATGGAAAAAGAAATGAAGATAACTTTTTGCGTTTGAACAGCTTGCCCTTAAAACTAATACCCCAGGAGTTTGGTTTTTTTTACATGACCCATAACACAGGTCTGGAAGGATTGTGAAGATGGGAGGAGTTTTGTGATTTACAGATTTTCCCAGGTGGATGCAAATTGTGAAAGTGAAGACAAACCCTATGACTAAACTAAGAGGGAGCTTCTCTCTAGAGTGAACTGAAAAGATTGTTTAAGTGGAAAACTGACTGAAGTGTCTCTGTATGTTGTTGTTAAGAAATATGGAAGGTGGGAGGGGAGGAGGGAGTGATCTGGAAATCTTATTCTGAATTTCATGGTTTTTCTGTGTTATTAATAAATTTCTTATTTATGCCCTTTTAAGTTGTAGGCCTGCCTTGTTTTTGCTCCTAAATCCTATCTCAAAATGATTATACTTAATTTGGCAAGCCCAAATCAAACCAAGACAAGCAGAAAAATTCCTTCTAAAATACATGTTCACTTTGCACCTAGGAAATATGTGACACATACATCTGTGACAGCTGCATTTTTTGTGTCCCTTTGTCCTATGACATTATAAATATGTATTCATATCTATTCAGTACTAAGCACTTGTGATTGGAATTAATATTAGTGCATATTTAGAACTGATTAAACAAGTGAAAAAATTAAGAGATGTTTGTTATAAAGACAATAGCATAAAAGTTAATTGAGTTCTAAGGCAGAGATATTCAAGGGCTTGGGATAAAAACCTGCACCTTGTAGGTATTTTTAGAATCATGTAAATTTGGCAGCTAGCCATTTTTTCCCCTGCATATATAGTTTAATAATGTTTCAAATTTAACAAGTAAACATTCTGATTACAAATATATAATGATCTATACCTCTTCAAGATTTTAGAATTTCATTCTTCACTGTATATATTAAAGACTATGTGATCTTGAAATGTGCTAGAAGGACACATACCTAGTCAAGGCGTTACAGCAGGTTAGCATCAAACTTGTAGATGACAGAGCTAAAAATGAAACAAGCCAAAAATTTCTTTAAATATACATGTATAAAATGAATGGAAATGTACTTTTGTGCTAATTTTATTAACATGAAGGAAAATCCAATTTTTTCCTGTGATATGTGGTTATCAGAAAAGGCAGAAAATCAAAATATATCTTGTTTTCAACTTACAGACTTTAGCTGTTGTGAAACATAGGGGTTACTATCATTAAATGCTTATACCTCAGATAATTAATCATGTATTTGCTTGAAATAAAAGGACATCCCATTATTCCATATAGTCAGGCTTACTTATCTGTTCACTTCTGCTAGTTAGGAGGCAAAGGAAAAGGTAGGAGGTATACCCTTTACAAGAGAAGAAGGAAAAATCCTGTTGCAGAGTTTCACCTAGTAGTCCCATGGTTCACTATAAAATAAACCAGCTAATTCATGTGACTTTTTGCAAATCAATCCACATTCATCAGAACCTTTTTTTCCTAGATTTTAATAAATGCTAAGCCATTTGATAAGTTAACTGTGACTTGTAGGCTGTTTGCAATTACTTTGTTATGGCTTTTGGCTAAACATTACGCATGCTGTGTTTACTCATTTAACTTTACATTTCTCTTGCTGTACCTGGAATATTCAGGCTGCTTAGAACTGGAAGTAGAAGTAAGAACTATTTCCTGAAATTCTGGTGATCAATGCTAAAATTTCACCTAACTTCAGATGCAAAATCCCTTTTAAAAATGCATCCTTAATCATCTTAGTACAGAAGCACATCAAATACTGGAGCTTCATAAATATAAAGCATATAAAATCATCTGTGCATCTAAAAATGATTTGCTGTTTCATTTCCACTTAGCCTATAATCCCTTATCAGTAATACAACTATACATATGCTGCAGAATATATATAGCTACATAGAGTTAATATGTGACTCTGTGCAGGGCTTTCTTCATCTGCTCAGCTGCTTGCTGCTAATGGACTGTAGCAATCTCCTTTAGCAAAGTGTTTGGAACTAACCCTCCCACCAAGTCATTTTCTCTCCCACCCTAATACTAAATAGTGCATGACAGCTTAGTTATGAGTGCTGCTTAGGGGCTGTCACAACTGCATGGTATACATCGCAGAAGTCTTCTGAACTAGGACACTAGCACTGAACCTTATAAACACAAGAATGCAGCTCACTTGTAGTGCCATCTGTCCTTTCAAAATAATATGGAACATAAATTGTGTGAATGTATAAGGGCAGAGTGACACCCTTGAGCTGTTACATTTACTACACGTTTTAGGTATTTTTAACCTACCTTTGTGAAGATGAAAAGTTACTAACCATTGTGTCATTTGATATATACTTACAGAACCAGACATGATCAGCTAGGGAAGCAGAATTTAGAAAGAATTTTATGGGAAGTTGAAAGTTATGCTGCTGTCTCTTAAGGATTCCACATTTCTTGAAGTTTCATTTGTTTTCACCTAAACGCTTCTCTCATTGTAAATAAAATATCTGTGTGACTTTTGACTAAACTTACTTACAGATAGTTGCAACATTAAAGACATTGTTAAAAGAATCCAAGGCTGCTTGATTGATATTTACTGTAGTACACCCTTCAAGTGCTTCCCTTTAAGATATTAACTTGAAATGAATTTACCCCTATTATTTGTGTGTTAGCCTCTCTAAAAAAATTGTAATTCTTGAAACAGGCCACAAATAGGAAATTTTTAATATTCTGTTGAGATACAGGAGTTTTTTATTACTTGGAAGAAAGTATCTACAAACATAAATCAATCCATTGAACTGAGACAAAAAATCATTTAAGATCAGTTTAAAATCGGTGGGGTTGAGAACCACTCTTGCTACTCCTATGTCCTGTGTTGTTTGAGGGCTCTGAGGATGGGGCTGGTGCTGTCTGGATGCTGCAGAAGTACGGGATGACGTGAGGGGCTTGGAGGGGCAAGGGCCAGCCCTCACTGTCCATTTTGTGACCAGAGGACCAGATCAAACTTCCCAGTGGGGTCTTTTTCTGGGTTTTGCAACCTTTCCAAGGACCTCGCTCTTTCTTTTGGATGAAGTGTCAAACATGGCCTTTCTGGAGCTGAGGTGTTTGCTTGGGGCTCACGCTGCTTTGTGTGTGCTCAGCACAGGACCCAGTTTCCTGGCATGCCCCTGGGGGAATAAGAGAGAGGCTGTTCTAAAGCCACACTCCATCTCCTTCCCTTGGCAGCAGGATGGAAAAGGTGAACTGGAAGGTGAGGTTGGTGAATATTTCCCCACAGAGGCAGGTGGTGTGGGGTCTGCAGGGAAGATTCGTCTGAGGAAGGAAAATTGGAGAGAACTACTCTCCAGGAGGAGAGTCATCATCTGGCTCCTCAGGGCAATGGCCACGCAGTGCAGCTGGGGAAGCGGGACCCTGCCCAGGCTTGAAGCTTGATGCCGGGTGATCTGGCTACTTTAACTATGGATGTCCCCAGGAAGCAGAGCCCTTGATTTTATCTGCGGCCCTGCTCTACCACCTTTCCAGGAATGCCAGTGAAATTGGCCAGGACATAGTTCGCTGCAGCTTCCTTCTTACCCTTGAAGATTAGAGTGATTTTTGGGTTTTTTTTCAGACTTCAGGACCTTTCCTAAGTCACCTGATGCTGTATTTTCATAGAAATTTTTATTTTCACTTCTATATCAAAGAAGTGAAGCAGCATGGATACAATAATAAAAATTTTACCGGTTGGTCTCTGGTTTTTTAGTTACCCAGTGTGCGTTCCCTTACTAAGTTCAATGCAGACGCTGTCTCAAGTGAAGCAGGTGCTGCCAGCAGCCAGCTGTTGAGGGGGACTGGGGCTGCAGTCATAAAGCTGAAAGTACGTGCTTGTCCAGCAGCTCTGAAGGGTAGCATCAGCTGGGGAGAGTCCATGTTCAAATCAAGTCATTCTGATGATTTCCGTCTGAAGATAGAGAGTGATTGGTTGGCTAGAAGTGCACCCTTAAAAACAGCACAGCAGTGATTATAATAGATTCTAATGGATTTGTCAGAAAGTGTTCTACTGAGACATTAAAATCGGCTGTCATTCCACATCATTAGCAAAAGGAATTAAATCCTTTGGTAGGATGATATGATTTTGTTTAGAAACAACAGTGAGTTGTTGCCTTTAAAAAAATGTGTGCATAGAGCATTTAATTGGTTTTAATACCTAACAAACTTTTGTAATCTTTAAATTTAAGGAAGGGAAATATTATAAGGTTATATATATCATTACATATATCATTTTTTTCAGTTATTTCTGTATTATACTATTTATTTGATCCATTTCCACTCAGTCACACCTGGAGAAGTCACATCTGGAGAAGGAGTAACCAAAACAACATTAAACTTACCAGACACAACATAACGTGAAGCATTTAATGGAAATTTCAAAATGTTTAAACTAATAAAAATGTTGTAAACCTTTAAACAGAGCCAAAATTAATAGTTTTGAATGCTTTGAGATTTCTGCTTTGTTTTCATACATACCAAAGGCATCTACATCAGACACATATTGTCCTATTATCTCAGATTTAGTAAAAGAGGCTAAAAGTCTATGCAATAGAACTGAAAATAATAATCGTTCCACCAGGGGCATTCTGATTTATGCTGTGTGACAACTTTCCCAGCTGGGAGTCCAGGTGGCTATACGTATGCCTTAGCAGTAATAAAGCAGACTGCATTTATCCACACAGGCTCTGATCTGGAGTACGTATTTAAAACTCAAATTTTTAAAACGTAAATTTAAACGCTATCTTGGCCTGCTGTCTCTAAATGGACACATATCTTCTTCTACACACAAGAAGAGCTATGCTAATCTCTACAGAGAACACCCAGTTGAATTAATTAAGCCTAAATGTAAACAATAGATACAGTTATTCTCTAACAAGCAATTCATAAATTAAAGATGATTTTCTGCAAAAGCCAAACCAAATGAAAGCTGTTATAATAAGGAAAGCATGTTTTCCTGCATTAATTACTTTCAAATGTCAGTTCTTACCCTATATCCCACAAAATTTCACTTAGATAAACACTCTTTTTGTTGTTATTGTGCAAAATTCATGATAGCTACCTCTCTAGTTTAATTTTAATTGTCATTAAGGATAAGTGTGATTTTCTGAAATAATAGCTGTCTTCTCTCTAAAACCATGGACAAAAAGATGAATAGGATATATATTTATAAACAAAGCTAGAGTAATTTTATTTTCTAAGCAGTTACATAAAAACTAAAAGAAACCATTTCTTCTAAAACAAAAACTTATCACAAATCACATCCTCTGATTACAAGAAAAAAATGGAAAAAATAGGCTATATTTTGTTTTAATATTTTGCTCCATATGGATGATATAAACTTCTGTATGAAATCAGAAGGATTTGTAATATGGATATAAAGTATTATGATAAGAAAAGTGCTAAAATATAAAGTAACCATTTCTATTATGTAACATATTGCAGCATAAGAATATGCCACATATGTGTAGTGCTGTATTATGTTTTTATTCTAATGTGATGATTGTCATAAATGTTGGTTCTCTGCAGAAATCACTGAAGTATAGAAACTGTGGTAATAGATTCCATTATGATATTAATGTATCTCTTCTTAAACACAAGTATTTATCTCGATTTTTCTTTAAAGCAGTTATTTCTCCTTACTAAAGATGTTTGTAAACTCTGCCCTATCATATTGCAGAAGATTAATGGACTTACAACACACAGTTTACTTCATTAAATCGTTAGTTAAATTTTTCAGAAACTTTGCTAGCGCTAAAATATTTTGAACATATTTTATTTCATCCAAGGACAAGAAACTGAGTCAAATTCATCCTAAACTTTTCATCCTAGTGTTCTACAGTTCAGTTTCATTTTAAATATGCCTACTAAAAGCCAAGTCAGTTTTAATCTTCTCTGTTTTCTTTTGTTGTTTCAGTAGGTTAGTTGCACAATCTCTCACAGCTTGATAAAACAATTTGCACTAAATAGAGCAACTAACAGAAGTCGTGTCAAGTAAATCAATAGAAATGAAAATTGTAAGAAAATATTAAGATAAAACAGACAAAGCAGAGTAAAAAATATTTTTTAAGTTCTTCAGAAATTAATTTCCCAAAATAAGGAGCTAATATAATTTTTACTTGTATTTCACTTGTTCATGCAAATGAAAATGATGCTAAGATCTGGAGACTTCTCGTCCTCTACTGAAAAGAATTTTTTCTGCTCAGCTGCACTGCTCAGTCTCAAATTAAAAATACACACTTTGTTGAAGACTTTCCGCACTTGCCAGGCATTGCTTGCATACTTCTCGTTTCCTCTTCCTATTTTATGATCTTGAAGACAGTTTCATTGTCCTTATAGTTTATTTTCCTGCACTGGGAATGATAAAGCCAATTCTGTTTCTGTTCCTAAGTGTACTTGTATTAGTAGAATAAAATAAATGATGATTTCATGAGGAATCTTTCAATATTTAACCAAAGGGTCCTTTTTTTTTTCAGAAACAGACTAAGGAGCACTGTATTTCAGATTAACTCTTACTTACTTGCAGGAAGTAGATTAAAAATATGAACCAAATTAGTAATTATTAAAATAATAAAAAATAGGACAAATATGAGAAATACGAACCTTACATATGAGGGTCAACTCAATTTTCAGTGAGGGGACTGCTTCTGAAAAAAGACCTTCTTAGTGGTTTTGAATATACGTAACTAAAGGTGTATTGCCTCGGAAAATCAGATCTGATTAGGCTACTTCAAAGACAGAATGTTCAAGCCATTTATAATTTTTCAAACTCCTTATTTTTCAGTTGACTTTTCATTTAGTGACCACAGGTTAGGAAAAGAAACAGCAATGAAATTAGGAGAAAATTCTCAGGTGGCAGAAATACCACATCTGCAGTGATATAACACAGTGCAAACTTTCCGATTTTTGTCTACAATTATAGGAACATACCTGCCTAAGAGACACACTAAATGGTGTCACTGTACCTTTGCTTGAGGCTCCCCAGACACAGCACTTAGGTATAGATTTACTAGGAAGGTTAGGAGCAACTTTTGTTTCCCAGACATCAGAGCTGCAGGCTAGGTATAAAAAAATAAAGCTGTGCTGCTGCACAGAGTCTGGAAATTATTAGTCTCCTACCAAAATTCATCCTGCAAGTCCAACCCCTGGTTTGACTTAAAACAGGGACATGACCCTATTTTCACTTGTGTCACAGCTTAAGTCTCCTGCGATGCAGCTGTACCAGCCTGCTACAAGCTGCTGCAAGGATCTCTGGCATGCAAGTACACTGTCAAAAATATATGCCATGAATTTCAATTTCCAATTTCTTTTGGACTATGTCAAAAAAGACTCTAAGCATGCTGCAAAGGATAAAAACTGGAAGAACTGCAAATTGCTGTCACCTTATTAAACCTTCGGTTATCTATCACACAAGCAAATTTACAATTCTGTATTTGCATAAAGTTTTATTTACTGTTATAGCTAACTCTACTAATTATAGTCACAGCTCTGCTGGTGTTCAATTCACATTAAAATTAATAATGAGAAAATAAAGCTCACCAAATAAAAGTGAATAAATAACACCAAATAGAAAAGTGCACACCCATTTTAGTGAAACTACAATTAAGACCAAACTGGATTACAAAATTTTGTTCTGCAGACTAAGTCTCTGAAAAGAACCTGTGATTAAAGGCATACAGTGACTGCCAGAATCCTTTTGGAGCCTCTGTGTTTAGCACACTGAATTCATTTTTGTTTTCTTTTCTATTCTTTCTCTGCCTATTTTTGAATCTCTGACAACTAGGCTATTTTCTTTTCTCTTCTATTGGCTGCACTTGGTACATATCAAGTTCAGGCAAAAATGGAGGTTTGCATTTAAAAGACAGACGTTGATATACTGATGTAAGGCCAGCAAAGGCTGACTAACATGATCAGTGCACATACACAACCCTGTGACATGGCAGGAGAGGGTGAAAGGACTGGATGTGTCCAGATTTAAGAGGGGAAGATTATGGAAGCATCTCTTGTTATCTACAGCTACTGAAGACAAAGGCAGAGATGCACCTCCAGGAAGTGATGAAATTCTCTCACAATTAATTTTAACGATATCTAAATACCAGAAGAGCTGTGATTTTAATTAGGATAGATGTTAGCTATAATAAAGACTAAAACTTTAGCCCAATAACCTTTCTAGATCTACTTGTGTGATAGACAGCTGCAGATTTAATAGCATAACTGTATTGTGCCATTCTTTCAGCTTGGCTTTCTGTGACAAAAACCAACCAACACCAGTTGCAGCAAGGAAAGTTCTATCCAGATATTAGAAATAAATGTATGGAGTCAGGATGTTCAGAAAGTGAAACAGCTGCCCAAAAAGAGGGTGGAAGAGCAAACTTGACTAGACTATACTCAAAAAACTTCTTTGATGGAAGCATCATGCTAAGACAGGGATTGGTTTTTATGCTTTTCAGGAGTCTTTTCCAACTTTAATTGTCTAGAATTCTAAAAACTTACATTAATTTCCAAGTAGTGTATGCATTGCAAAAATAAAATCAAATGTTGTATTAAAAGTAGTTAAGAATTTCTGAATGTGAGATACAGATCACTGGAAAAATAATTCTAGGAGTAGTTGGAAACAAATCTCAGAAGCATCTACATAAACTGACAAAGGACTGAATTATTTTCTTGAAGACCTTAAGGGCTTTTACTAAGATCTTTTTTAATTTGTTCGGAAAAGTTTGCCATGATTTTGTCCAGAGAAGCTTCAGAAATTAACATCTAGGATATATACACTTGTAGTACAAATTTCTTTAGATGGGCTCTATGTGTTTTCTTAGGGCTGACTCCTTGTAGATGTGAAAAGACAAAATAGAAATAAATATTTATTGACAAAAGTGCCAGAGAAAGAAATATATTTTTCTTTGTTACCTTCTCTTCACACTATTTCTTGAAAACTTGAAAAAAAGCTTTTTATAAGTTTATATATAATTCTCTATCCAAACTTATTGTCCTCTCACTTCCTAACTGTAGAATTAAGTCATTCCATCTCACTGAATTCATTGATTGCATCTTGAATAAGTTTAAAAAATAAAGTCTTCCTGCTTCAAAAAACTCTTTTCTTTGGGGAATTTCTTTTTTTTCTTTTTTTTCCTACCAGACGAGTATTGAAAATACACTAGAAATAGTTTTTTCCTTCATATTTGAGGAAGCGTATATTTATAGTTTCATCTATCCTTGTATTCACTATGTTTTCTGTTTTCATTGCCAATTGTTGGCCTTCTAAGCGTGTTACAGAAGAAAGAAGCGGAAAGTGCAGTAAGTTGAAAAGGTGTCCATGAAATTATTTGACTTCTTTGTTCAACAAAAAGTGTTTCAGACACTTCTGAGAGGCATCTAAATTTATTGACTTATCTTTCAAAAACAGGTTCTAACCATCCTGTCTTTTTCTCTAGCTTCTGAATAAACTGGAAAATAATCTAGCCAGGTATTATATTTGAGATCCCAATAGATTTATTTTCCATGAGCTCTCTTACTCTCCTTTACAATTGTGTTGCTTAATTGGCATGTAGAATGGGAATCTCTTACACTAATGAATTTTATTTTTTTACCTTAAATAATCTCCTAGGACTTAAATTGTTAACAGGGGCATGTACAAATTCCACCAAGAGGTCTTAAGATCTTATGCAATTTGGACAGTACAATAAAATTACACTAAGTCTTGTTTGGCAAGGAGAAAAAAAAAAGTGTGATGGCATTAGACTGAAATATTTGACAACCTGTATCCAAATTTAACTGCAGACCTCTAGATATTGTTGGCCTAAAAGTTTATTCCCTGATTGCATTCATCCTTTCTCCATAAAAAGGCCATTTATCTTGAGTGTGTTTTCTGCAAACAGTTTAGCTGGGTATTTGCTTTTAATTATCCACTTTATTACAATCTCTTGCAGAGTCTAGGGGTACAGAATTGTTTGGGAAGCTTCTGTGACACAATGCAAACCATCAGCCTAGAAAGATTCCTTGTGAAGAAGTAGAGGAGAGAGGAAGATTTAGAATCAATGTAGCATTAACCTTCTTTTACTGTCATGAGATTTACCTAGTCCTGCTTTTCATAAGAGCAATTTAGCTTTCTTTAAACAGAATCAGAGGTAATAATGAAATACAGTAGAGGACTCATTTCTTAACTCAGCAGAAATTAGATTTTGCTTGCATAGGACACAGAATTCTATTGTGATATATTGCAGTGCTGTTACTAAGCCATTGCATGTTTTTATGGCTGTGGTTTTTGCATAGGAAATTCTGTTGAAAACAAAATAAAAACAACAAATTTTTTATACTTTGAAGAAAAACACATTTTCATGGGTGGAAAGATTTTCCTAAGTATAAAACATCTCAACTTATTTTCCAAAGCAATTCTAAAGATAGAAACCAGTGACACAAAAATATTAAACATTCTGACATAATTAACATGAAGAGATTAATAGGGAATATTATAATAAACAAAAAATTTATGCTATGCAATTAATGAAAAAAAAAATCCTTTAGTTACAGGATAGAAGATCCTTGAATGTAACCAAGTAAGTACACAAAGAAATACTTTAAAGTATACCAACAAACACTTTAAAAAGCTATAGAATGAGTCTCATGTGTTAAACTTTTATAGTCATAGTGACTCTAAAATGTTATTACTAAGAGCACAATTAAGTTAAAACTTCTAAGTATCATGAAGTTCTAATGCAGATTTTAAAATATAATTTGTTTTTAATTTCAACTAAATATGGTTTTCTTAAAAGCACATGGTTCTGTCTGTATTAGGACAGGTGGGAATATGTTCAATCATAGAGTGGATATGACAGAAAATACCAGCTTGTTCTTCTCAAAGCTTAATGGAAGAACTCACAAATTATTTAGTGTGTTTTAGAGGTTCCTATTATATTGATCCTGCAGAGAAGTGAAGTACATATAAACAGAAAAATATAAACTGCATACATAGAATCACTATGTGCATAAATTTCTATCTTATTTGCAGTGATTGAACAGTACATAAAATGTTAAGTAATACTCTCTATTTATAATCAATCATGTGAATCACATTCATTTAAAGAATAAAGTACCTCTGGGAGATATTATAATGCCTGGTATCCCTGTAAATTTGATTTTTTTTTCTCACTCTTAGAAGACCCCAAGCTCTTCATTTCCCTGTAAAGTATTAATAAAGAGATTAAAATTTACAGATGTTTAAAAAATATAAAAGTGAGGAAAGCTTCCTGAGAATATTGATGGGATTTTTCTTACTTTCAGTTTCTATTCTTTCCTACAGAATTATAATACTTTTCATTAGGACTCTTAAATCTAATCATATGATTGTGTCCTCCTACTCTCTGTTGTTCAGTGGCCAATTTCAAAGCAAATTAAAAACAAGTAGGAAGTTTAATAAATATTTTTTTCTATTAAAAGTCTTCAGTAATCAAGAAAATACATTGTGTGATTACTTAGTTCTGCTGTGAAGAACAGGTAAAGAACAGGTTTACTTTGACTGTTCTATGGACAGAAATTTTTCATATTTCATAAAAATGTTTAACTCATGTCTAACTGATAATGATCCCTAAAAAAATTTGCTGAGTCTCCTGAAAAACTGTGTATCAGTCTCTTTTTGAATATAGCTAAGATGTTATTGTTACAATATCACTATGTAAGATTGGATTCTTTTCTTTGGGCATTAAATATTACAGTACGCTTTAAACTCTCCCTCCTGATACTGTGTTTTGCAAAGTTCCTCTCCATGGGCAAAGAGCTTCAGTTTGCCAGTCCTTTGCTCAGGAAGACATATATGAATACTAGCATGCTTAATGCATTCCACATTTAAAAACTGAAAAAAAATAATTTTAAGACAAAAAAGTATATATGGAGAAAACAGACACTATAAAGACAGATTTATTTGGCCCTGTTCATGAGCCAGTCACAGCATTACTGTAAAGCTGTTGGGCATTTCTCCTTAAAAGAAATCCAAATTATGTTAGCAATCAATGGCTCAGTGTCACAAAGGATATCAGCGACAAGGGTTCTGTATTGGCACCAGTGTTATTTAATGTCGTTATTAATGGAGAAGGGGTTTTGTGCACCATCAGCAAAATGTGTGGATGACATCAAGCTAAGTGCTGTGGTTGACACACCCAAATCTCAGGATGCCATCCTGAAGGACAGGATGCCAAAGGGACCTGGACAATATAAAAAAGTGGTAGTATGGGAATCTCATGGGGATTAATAAAACCAAATTCCAGGTGCTGCACCTGAGTTAGGGCAACTCCTGTTATCAATACAGGCTGGGGATGAACAGATTGAAAACAGCTCTACTGAGAAGGCCTTGGAGGTGCTGGACATGACCTGGCAAAGTGCCTGGGTGAGAGGCTGGATATGACCTGGCAAAGTGCACTTGCAGACCAGAAAGCTGAACATGTCCTGGGCTGCATCCAAAGCAGCGTGGGCAGAGTGCGAGAGCGAGGATTCTCTCCTCTGCTCTGCTCTGGTGAGAACCCAGCTGCAGTGCTGCATCCACCTCTGGGGTCCCCAGTAGAGGAGGGATAGCAGCCTGTTGAAACAAGTCTAGAGGGGGACACCAAGGCACTTAGAGTGATGGAGCACCTCTCATATGAGGAAAGGCTGAGAGAATTGAGATTGTTCAGCTTGGAAAAGAGAAGGCTTTGGGGTCACCTAACTGTGACACTCTAGCACCTTAAGGTGTATACAAGAAAGATGGAGAGAGACTTTTTACAAGGGTTTTTAGTGACAGGGCAATGGGGAATGGCTTTAAACTGCAAGAGTTTATCTTAGATTAGGAAGAAATTATTTACTGTGAGTGTGGTGAGGCACTGGAACAGGTTGCTCGACAAGGTGCAGGTCACTCAGCCCTGGAAGTGTTCAAGGCCAGGCAGGATGGAGCCTTGAGGAATCCAAATCAGTGAAAGATGTCCCTGCCCATGACAGGGGGTTTGGACTAGGTGACCTTCATGGTTCCTTTCAAACCAGTCCATTCTATTATGTTCTGACTATCAGCATAGTGACCAAAGGCTGTTGTCTCAAGAATATTTGCTGGCATGCTTGACCTATCACAGGTGACGATGCCCAACTGATACTTTTGGATGATGATAAAGTAGTTAAGCTTGCAAGGGGAGCCTGCAAGAGCTGTCTTGAAGCACAGTACAGAACTCTGAGTTTAACTAACAGGCCATATATATACAAAAGTATACACACCTCAGATGTGTTGCTAATGACTAGAATAATATGCTAAGTGTCTGTCAAAAAATGTGGGAACATTGCTGCTGTGCATTCCATGCTTATTCGTTAAGAATCTGCAAGACAAGAGACTAACTTTCAGTAAACTCTCAGAAGCTACACAAAACACTCTGGGCCACAGCAAGCAACGAGTTTTGGCTTCTTAGATCAACTTTTTAAAAATAATTTTATTTACTTTAGCATAAAACCCAAATAAGCCAGGTCAGAATAAGCCTTTCAAATCTAAAGAGGAAGCTGAGATATCGGAAAAGGAAACATCCCCTGAGGATAAACAACTGACTATCTATAATGAAAATCTTTGTCATTGAGCTCTGGAGAAAAATATTCATTGTCTATAGAAATACCATTCCTGTTCATTACTCTTGCAACAACGTAATCACATTTATAAAATTTTGCTTACATGCTCACTAGAATAGCCCAACCCTCAACAATTAATGCGCTAATTGTTTGATGCAGATAGCTAAAAGTACTTTAATTATACAGATTGTTTGATGAGAAAAGGAAATTATTTCATTCTGCAGCACATGTGAAAAATGCTTAAAATTGATGGCTTTGCTTAGTACAGAACATAATAGGAAAATACTGTTCACATTTTGAAAAGCAGGGAAGTAGGAGAGCAATAAAAGCAGATGTTCATACAATTGCATGAGAGCTCTATAAAGTTCACACCACTGTAGCTACATTAACCAGTGGCTGCTATCTGTGTTGCAGCCTGCCTGATGAAGCTATTATAACTGATTTTAGCTAGAGGTATGTTCTATTTTCAATGGTAAACTTAGAAAGTTTCCCAGGTGTTCTTATAAGTCAGGAACTCAGCAAAATATCTCTATGAGTTTGTGGGACAGACTACATACATGTAATGTGTCTTGTACAGTGCTTGATATACTGTCATTCCTTAACCAAGCGTCAGTCACAGCCATTCAGGCTGGATAAAATGTTTGTGGAAATATGATGTAAAGAATGTTTTACAACATGTCCATTGTCTTACAGATCTATTAATTTAATACAAAACCATAAAATCTCTGGAATTTTGCTGGGGGGGCTGGCTGGGTTTTGTTGTGTTTTGCATTTTTTTTTTCCTTTGAGATGTTGAATATTCTGAAGTCTAGCCTTCAAATTAGAGCAGAATATGTAGATAGGTAGATACCAAATGAAAACAACAAAAAAAAATTGCTGGATGACACAGAATGAAAGCCGCTAAGGATGAGAGAGGATAATAAATTCCCTCTAATGCACACCAAAAAAAGTGCAAGCGAAACATAAACTTTTGTAAAAATTGAGTGTGAAAGAAGAATTTAAATTATATAATTTTTAGAATTTTAAAGACCTATGAGAAAGTCTATGCAAAATATTATCTTCCAATTTGCTTAAATGTCTTAATATATTCACTTAAATATTTGTTCTTATTTACATAATATAACAGAAAATTGCATAAACTCTTTAGGATTTTTCATGCAATATTGCTTGATCCATATTCTATATTTTTAAAGCAAGATCCATAGATTGTCAGTTGGCATTTTAGAGAATTCTATTTACCACCTTTTCTCTCGGGAAGCTGGCTACACTATAAAGGTCATAACCAAGGACATCATGGTCCTTGAAGAAGCTCTGCAACTCATGTGAGAAAATAAAGATGAAGCAGATATTCTTTAGTAAGGTTAGCTTAGGGTTTCAGTGGCTCTGCAGATAGCTTTTACTGAAGCCAAAGAATTGTAATTTGTTATCCACTCTGGTGCTGAAGGCTTATGCTACTTATGCATATAGTCCATCAAATTTTTCTTTATCATGTTCAATCTCCATAGTGAAAGATAGTATACAGCGAGGCACAATGGAAGTTCAAACTCAGGATAAAAGCTAAGGAGGCAGAAGGAAAAGAGAAAAAAGAAAAAGAGCAAGCCATAAGGGCTGCTAAAGGTATGAATTGTTTTTATTTCATATGTTGTCTTGGTTCCAGCCTGGGTAGGGTTAATTTTTGCTATAGTCAGGATAGCCATAACCAGGACCCAGTGATTATTTGTAGCACCTCACACCTCACAGAAGAG
The DNA here is from genome assembly GCA_024734035.1 of Alethe castanea. Lineage (NCBI taxonomy): Eukaryota > Metazoa > Chordata > Aves > Passeriformes > Muscicapidae > Alethe > Alethe castanea. Next base: position 72,782,159 of record JANRGV010000001.1, read on the forward strand.
GTCCCTTCTGCTGCGGGGTAATGTCAGACTCTGCATGATGAGCAACTGTGTGTGACTCATTCGCCTCTTTCCTTGCACACTCTGTTATTAATACTGTTACTGCTACCATTTGTTTTCTTATTTCATTTGCTGTTTCCAGTAAACTGTTCTTATCTCAGCCTGTTATCTTTATCTTTCAGGCCTCCAATTTTCTTCTCCATCCTACCGCAAGGGATGGGGACCATGGAAATGGGGCAGTTAACAGAGGGCTCCTCGTTCGGAGCGTTAAAGTGGGAACACTAAATTGTGAAACACCATTCCCAAACCACAATATATGTTTAAAAAAATTCCCTGTTCTGAATTGTGTATGAGACTCAGGTGATCCCAGTGTAATCAATATATTTTTAATTACATTATTTCTGATTTATTAACATGTAAATTAAATGTATTATATATTTATTGAAATGTTTTTGTTGAACATGCCATGTGCAACAACATATATTTTATGGACGTGATTCATTTCATTGTATACCAACCAGAATAAATATAAAAGTGACCAGATATTTTCAGTGTGAACTTTACTGGCTTTGCAAGCAGCCAGCTAGACAATAATGATACTATAAAGGATTATATAGGAGTGTGTGTTTTTTTGCTTTTTGGCAGCCTAATGTGCTAGAAAATAACCCTGATTTACACACCATATTACATGTTAAATTTGCAATAACTAATAATGAAATGGATAGTGATGGTTTAATGCAAATTATCTGAGCGCCATGTTAATAGGGTCAGAAATTCTATTTTAGATAAAAATACTAATAAATTGCCAGTTTTTGAAAAAAGGAAATGGATCTTGTTCAATAAAGCATTGTTAGGTTAACTACTCATATGCTTTACCCTAATTCTTTGATTTAAAGGTTGTCCTCAAAAAGATGCAATCTAGAGCTAAGGTAAAACTTTTCCATTACTAGTGGATCATAAGGAAAAGGCACTCCTCAATCCTTTTGCAATTTATACTTTTCTGTTTTTCTTGTCTTTCTCTTACTCAGAAATTAATATCCAGAGGGAAGCCAGGTCAAAAATTTGAAAATTAAATTGGATTAAAAAAATTGCTGTAATTTCCTTCCATTTTTTCTGATCTGAAAATGGTTGACTTCTATGCTCATATGTCCTGTACTGAATTGTAATTATTATACCTGGAGCCATAAAATACTACAAATGTCAAAAAGAATCTGAAAATAAAGCAAATTATTTTACTGTTCTCTATCACCTTCAAAATTTGTGCTCCAAAGCACCTTAAAATGCTAAATAGTGCTGTAGTTACCTTAGCAGAAATGGCAAACAGCTCCAAAGACTTACTGAAATATAAAGGCTTTTTTAAAATTATTTTCTGGCAGTAGTACAGTATAATTGCCTAGATGAACCTTGTTTAATATTGTTAATTTAGCTGGATTTAACCCAGCAAACTGCAATGACAAAATTTGTAAGAACAAAATAGGTAAGAACACATGAAGGATGGAAGTCACCTCATTACTTTGGAATAAAATGCAATTAATTAGGTAAGGGACTCTTTTGGACTTTTTATGACACCTTCAGGAAAGTCATTTGCATTCACAGCTAAAAAACTCAAAAGTAAGAAAACAAAAAAACCCTACCAAAAAAAAACCCACCAGTAAACCACCTGCCTCACTCCACTCCCTGTTCAAATAGTATTATTGCAGATTTTCACTTTGGTCTGTGAATGACAGCAATGAAAAGATGCATCACCATGATTAACACAATAATGTGAAATAAGAGTCAAATTTTCAATCTCAGAGTGCCAAATCATCCTGCACTGATCTTTTAACACCTTATTGCAATGGAAAGCTTTGCAATTGTACCATTGTAAAATCCAAGTTGTAGTAGAAATATTTTATTTTTAATTTATTTTTTTGCATAGAGGTCGCAGTGCATGAGTCTTGTACACAGTTGCTACGGGATAGTTTGAAATTATTTCTTGGGCCTGCAGTTCATCGAATTGTTCACAAATTTTTGCACACTTTAGAGTGAGCAAAACTTAGAATCACACAGATGCTTTATAGTTTTTAAGGCTAGACACATCAACTAAATATATAAAATTTCAATGCATAGAATTTCTTTCATTTATTTAAGGAAACCACTATTCAAACATAGATTGACATGAACATATCATCTTACTTAACTTGCCTATTAACAGAAGAGAATTTTGCTTATTTAAACATTTTTATTGAAAAAAAAATCCAAAACTTTTAAAACACTGCAGAAGTTAAGCTAATAATTTTACATTTCATAAGATCCAAGTGTTCTCTTACATGCAAGATTCTTTCTGATGCAATTTAAAATTAGCAGCTTCTGAAACATCTGCCAGAGATAGATGCTTTGGACACTGGTAATTACTAAATCATGTGCAGCTGTACACATTTTTGATAGCCCTTATAGCTCACAAAACTGCATCAACAGCAATAAATCTAAACAATTCCCACTATTATCATCAGTGCCATCATGTTTTTTATACACAAAAACAATGCTTGCAGGTTCGGATGCAAAAATTTTAAAAAGCTTCCGTTCAGATTACATAGATTACATCTATTTTAAGATTCAGTGATTTTTCTTGAGATTGTAATAGTGAGGAAAACACAGGGAGAAAATAAAACAATCTTGTTCTTCTGTGGAAAACAGTGTCCTTTTTGCAATCATTTCTAGAATATGCCAAGAAAGAAACTGCTTTCAAATGAGAAGGAACTTGAATTCTTCATATATTGAGACTAGTTAGTCATTAAATTCATACTGGTTTTGTACTTCATTGGGACCTCAGCAGCAGAAAAATTATTCAAGTTACCATGAAAGAATATCTTAATCCAGTGGAAAAAGAAGAAAGAGAAAACTGTGACTAAAAGAGAAGAACCCAATGGTAAGGGACCTCAGTTAGAATTTTCCGGATCCTGAGTTTGACTTATATATTCTAAAGAAGCAGATCAACCTCCCTGAACACCAGTCACAAGGTGTTATCAGGGAGGGTTAACATGATATGAAACCAAATATTTCTGAATAATTGTGGAGACAAAGAAAACAGGCATGTTCAGCCAAGGGTCTACTTCGTCTCTTAAAAGCGGGCTCCTCTTCACAGACTACAAGTTCCTCAAGGGGAACTGTTGATCTCCTCTCTCTTGTGACCAGTGACAGGAACAAGGAAATGGAATGAAGCCATATGAGGGGAAATTCAGATTGGACATTAGGAGAGCATTCTTCGCTGAGAACCTTTGTGATTGGTCACTGGAGCAGGCACCCCCAAGGCCCCCAAGGAAATGGTCATTGCACCAAGCCTGCCAGAGTTCAAGGAGCATCTGGACAAAATCATATGATTTAGTTTTAGGTTTTCCTGTGGAAACACTCAATGACTCTTAAGGATCATTATTTTTTTTCTATGGTTCTATGAAAATACATGAAAAAATTAAGTGCAATCAAAACTACTTACCTAGATGACACACTATATTTTATACTCTAATATCCTTGGTGCTATTTCTGTGCACTACCAACAGTAGGAACTTCTAAGAAATCAGATTCCCTCTGAATACTTTACATTAGGAAACCAAAACCGGTGACTTTGATATCAGCTCCCTGAATCTCCAGTTTTCTAGCAATAGATTAGAAATAATAATAATAACAATCTCTATTACATGGACATTGAAATAAAATAGTCATAAATATTTTAAAAACTAAATATAAAATGACACCACCAGAGAAAAAGCCAGGGAGAAAATGTATCTATTTTTATTCAGTGTAACTGTTCATTATTGTGCATTAAATGAAGTTTGATGTGACATGTTGAAGGGAGAGATAGGAAAAAAAAAGAACATCAAAGAAACACTTATCTACTGAGTCAGGTAGGTATCTCGTTGGAAAAAAAAAAGAAGTAGCATATGATGACTGTTCTTTATGAATGTCCTATCTAAAATACTTTTTCTTTTTTTTACTTTGATGGAAATGTGATTGTTTAGAGTGTACTCTATTTTGCCCTGGTTTTTAATTTTGTTTTAGTCTAATTTGGGTGGAAGTAACTTTTCAGTGTACTAAAAACTCCTTGGATACTGTAATTTCAGGGTGAAATTTAGGAGCATGACAGTTCTGATGGCAGTATTAGTCATTAAGCTGATAATTATGCACTTGGCCCCCACAGAACTACAGAAATGCTGTATGGGCAAACATTCTCTGGGAAGATCTGCCAGGTGCACCTGCTCTAGGATCAGGCACCCTGCAGGATCCATTGAGGTCATTTGCCCCAGAGGGAACAAAGACACACTTTTATGGGTCCAGAACTCATGGCTCATAGCATCATCCCTACCCTCAGGAGGGTTCAATGGAAAGTTGGACAAGATCTGTTCAAAATCTTGCGAAAGCATATTTGGTGAAAAAGCATTCCTCAGTAAAAACATTGCTTTATCCAAAGCAGATGCATTTCAAAGCTCTTTTACCTTATAAGATGCTGGTTTTGCATCCTTTACGGATTTTTAAAACTGCTTTACATACAGGATGGTAGTTTATTGGACAATATATATGGAAAGTGGAAATTTGTAAGCTTTTCACTGAAGAGATACAAGACATGCATGCGAAAGAATTATTTTGCTAGGGTTTGTACTACTAAACACACTATAACAGAAGAAAGCTATGCATATTCTCAAATTGAACAAAATCCCACGTGGAGTTCTAAAAAGGATGTATCTTGACATGGCTGCCTCTATGAAGACTTTCACAGTCCTATTTAAGCATTAGGAATTTTTGATAGTGAGGAAGACACCATCCAGAGAAAAGACAAGCAAGAGTTAAAATCTAGTAATTTTCAAGATATAGTTGTCTGTTTCTGTCATATTTAAAAAGCAATATATTAAGGAATATAGTTTTTTAAAATGGTATAACACTGAACTAGCAGAAATTCCACCTTCCACCTGTTGAAAAAGATCATGTACTTTGCAAATTACAGACAGGTAAGGACAGATAATGTTACAAAATATTTGCCTCTCCCATTCAACTCAGAAAGGCAGTTTTGAGAAGTCTAACTTAGTTTTTTAGACACATATTTTAGCACCCAGATTTGATACCATTGACCTTAACCTTTAACATAGAAATCACATTTAGGTAAGGTTCTGACATAAGAATGCAGCTGGTGTTTATTCTTTTTTTATTGACTGGTGTATTTTTACATTTCAATATAAAAATTGATTTCTTAAGATGCCATTCTCACATGGAATATGATGCCATAATACAGAGCCTTGCAGAGTATGTTGGCTAACTCTAAACAAGGCAAATTGATGCTAGAAGGAGTGTATCTACATTTCAGCCATTTTCTACTTGTGCTAATTTACCCTTCAGCATTTCACAATTGGGTCTAAACACACTAGTAGAGGAAGAAGAAACCTTTAAAATACCTGTGATTAGGTTGCAGTTTACTTCCATTAAGCAAGAAAACAAAAGAGGAGTTTGGCATTTTGGGAACTCTTTTTGTCCATTTTTTTTTTCTCAATCCTTGCATGTTTGCAAAGAATTTAAAGTTCTTTTTCCTTGAATGTGTCACAAAGTACACAATAAGAAGCAGTTCCTTTGCTCAGAGTTTCAGGACCATTTTCAGTCAACACATATACCCAAAACGTTTGCTCTCAAGCATAGTAGTGCTCAGAAAAGAATTAAAGAAGTCATTCATTTTAAAGGAATGATAGGGTCAAGTCTCAGGCTAGATTACTGAAGAGAACAAAAACTCTTCAGCAGTATCAAAAGACACCATAAGAAACACAAAAGCAGTATGTTCCCTAAGCTTTTTTGGAAATATTGATTGCTACCTACTCTTCTGTTCTGAAAGGATGGCAGTTATCTCCTCTGAACACAAAATACAGAAAAAATACCATGTAAAAAGGGAAACATTACAGCTGAATTTCCTGACAGAAGTCAGACCTCTGCTTTCTCAATGACAGAATTAGATCTATGAAAAGCTTTCAAGGAGAGAATGTAAAGAATTACTTCTGCTTTTATAGTATATAATAATGCTGATCTTTGTTGTGGCAGTACAATTCCAATATTGTATCATTTCCTCATTTTGTCAATATTTTAACAAAAACAGCAATTTTCATTGTTTCCTATTCTAAGATGTGATTGTATTTAGCAGAATAGTACACTTCTATGTTAAAAGGAAGAATTACTCCATTTCAATGATAAAGATGCAACAGATTTTATAAAAATCTGCATTTTCTTCTTGCAACATTATGGTTTCTTCACTTGCTCACTGGTTAATATAGCAGTCAAAACTACTATTGCTAAGGGCAATGGTAAGTAAGTCTTTAGTTCCTTGATATGTTACGAGAAAGCTGAAAATAGAAAATTATTCTTTGACTGGGTTTATTTTTGTCAATAGCTCATTGCATAATCTTGGTTTAGCCCTTTGTTTAGAAAGAAAATCTAAAAAGACCTTGTACCATTTAAAAAACTGTTATATTCTGAGTCACTCATTTGGTCCTGAAATAAACTAATTTCAATATATAATAAAGAAAAATAAAATTAGGAAAAGAAAATAAATTAAGTAATTGATCCTTGATCCTATTTTTGGGTGTGGCCTTGGGTATAGTTTGCCTAAATAGTATCTAAAACTGGACATTTCACTTGTTTTTATGATAAAATATTTTTAAGGTGCAATTCACATCCAAGAATAATTGTGAGAAACACATCTAAAATGTAAAAAGTTATTAGCTTTATATGAAAGCATATGGGATCTGTTCATATATCCTGTTTAAAGAATTTATATAGTCTTTTTGACAATAGTTAATTACAGACATAATACTAGTTTTGTAATCCATCTCCAAATGCAGCTTCAGGTTCCTGTGTTTACTCTGAATCATTGCCACTCAAATATGTGGGCAAAAAATAAATAAAGGAAGAAATAATGGCTAACAACCAAGAAAAGTTAAATCTGGAATTTTGGCTTATGCTGCTTCTACACAAGTGGTAAAAAAACCATGTCAATACGATTTTATAACAGAAAGTATCTTCTGTATTTCTGCTAATTTCTTGTATTTGTAACTATCAGCAACCCACCATTTTCCTTACTTTCTGCTTTGTTATAAGCTTGCTTGCTTTACTGCCAGCTGAATTAGTACATTATTTTGTACAAACTAATCTGTGTACTCTGATGAATACTGATTGTATATTGTGTACTGATGAGACATACCACCTGTTTTTTCTTAGAAAAATAAAGAAAAAAAGTTTTTACTTGGTAGTGAGCTGTGGTGGGCTAATGTAGCATTAAAAGAAGTAAAATATATCATAGTTTTATTCATATGCATTCAAAAATAGAACAAATTACCTGAGTGCAGTTTTATTTAATTTAAACTTTGATATAGCTTTCAATGCTGGTAATGATTTTTATTGCACAGATCAGAATATTCATTCAGAAATCCTCAATAATGTTGTAAAAGCAGTTTCCTCTACCTTAGACTTCTTAAGAACATACAAACAAACAACTTCTTTATGTTGGTCATAAGTGTCCTTCAAAGAATCGTAAGAGCTCTTACTGCCTTACCTCTAAGTTCTGTGTTGACATTCTTATAGGCACTTGTGATATCACAATATCTGCCCTCTTTCCTGAATTTTGACTCCATACTGAATAAGACATGGAGAAGGGGACCATGAGAAATTTCTGTGTTATTTTAAGAATGACACCCTTGAAGAATATGAAACAGAACTTATTTGGGAGATGACTACTACAACAAACTACTTCTTTCAAACTAATTTCTTGAAAAAAAGTTTTAATAAGGTTGTGAGAGTGTTCAAATGTCACCTCCCAGAAACATTAGATGCAATGAAAGGGTCTCTCACTGGGTATTTTGTGAATATAGTTTCTTCTATCCTTCAGCAGCAAAGAAAGTACATATTGAGAAATATGACTGTCTGATGTCTGACTTTACTTTTTCAAACAATAGGGTTAATTACGGAAAAAAAAGTGAACTACCTGTCTAGGCAAAGAGTGAAAAAAATAAAATGTTCCATGGTGGACTTCTGAATGCTGTGAGAAATTCTTACCTAGACCGAGGAGTACTGGTGAACATGCTTCTAGTGCTAGAAGTAGCAATTAAAAAGGTAATTTTTAAAACAAAATAACTGTGGCATGCCTGTCCATTTTCAGACATCCACGAAGAAGAGATTTATGTGTCAAAGCTCAGTTAATTACTGGGAGAACCTTTGACTTGGAGGCCTAGAGAAAACCTGACTTGTGATTACCCTGCTTGATTCAAAGATTAGTACAGTAATGGAAAAATGTTTATTTGTCTTTCATCACCCAAAGATGTTGCACATGTGCATATATAAACACATTTCAGATTATTTTTTATTTGGTTTGGTTTCATGCGTAAGCCCAGCTAAATTGTGTGCTTGAATTAATTTGGTAACATCTGACTGTCCTCAACAGAAGGTGCTATTTTAACACTTGAAATCTCAGATGTTGTACAGGAGGGATCTAATTTCACAGGAAAAATAATTAGACTAGTCTTACTCATTCACTTTCTCTTCACCTTATTTGTGTGTGTGAGGATGTTAGACTGTTGTTAGGTTTTCTTGCTAAGGTTGTCCACAGACACTTTTTTTTTTATACCAGATTATTAAATATACTCCAGAAACCTAATCACTGGATTTGAGGCATTATCCTTAAATTTTGGTCCCTGAAGTACTCTTGTTCCATTGACCTAAATGGGGATTTTTCCAGCAAAAGTATGGAAGTGGGTGAATATTTCAAGTAGAAAGTACATAGATAGAAAGAAGAGGAATTAATGTGAAAACAAATTCTGTTTCCAAAGGTCTTAAAATGAACTGCAAAATACATTATCCTCTCTGCAGTCTTCCTTGTGAAATCTATTTTTACTCTTTTCAAAGAGAGCAAAACAGAAGGACAAACAAAATTACTCAAAATTTTCAATGAAAAATCTGGAAGCAGAATATATTCAGAAAGCTCTTGTAAATGCTTGAGACGCTTAGGCAAGGTGTCAAAGCAAAGTTCAGCTAAAGGCCTTCTGAATTGCATTGTATTCCTTAAATAAGAGAAACAGATTTTCCACAGTGCCACTAGTTGTGCACTTGGTGCTAAGCACGCAGTGGTTTCCCTAGTTTCAACTTTCCTGTTTGACAGATTTTGTTGAAGGACAGAGAAAAGTTAAGACACTATACTGAAATGGTATAACAGAAAATACTGTCCTAATATGACCGCGTTATTTTTAAAATGCCCATATTCAGTTATTTGCAAATTATAAACTCAAAATAAATTGTTTTCAAAACAGAAATTTGATTTAGTTTAGTCATTGCTGTGGTTGTATCTGTAACAACCCCTGCTTAGTCAAAAATATAAGACATTTCAATGGTGTGTTGGCCAACAGGTCATTTTTCAATTTCATTTTTTGATGAATGCATGAAACAACAGTCAAGAACAGTTCTCTCATTACCTATTCAACGGTAGCCAAGCTGTTGCTTACTGCTTGTTAATAAAATCTTACTAATGGTCACATGATTTCGGTGATCAGATACAGAAAAGCATGAGTATAACTGGAAGCTGGAGGGGAAGGAAAGTTAGGCCCTTAAGTAACTTTGGGTGCCTGGCCCTAAATGACCTCCGTTTCCTCTGACTTTGATATGAATTGAACCTTCACAGTCCCTCACAGAGTACTACGGACTTGATTTATTCTATGACCTCAGAAATTCTGGTCATTATTTTCATCTCTCTGGGTCAGACAGGTTAAATTCTGTCATAAACCCAGCTGACACTGGTATCACATTAATTGCTTTCACTGGGTCAAGGTTGATGGCATTGCAGCCCACTTTACTGTACACTTTAACCCCATACTTAAATCTCTGTCAGATACTGCATTTCAATTCTCTGTCAAAATGAATTTTATTTCTTCAATAAATTGTATTTTTTGTTCCTTCTGTGATGTTTGCAATCGTCATCCTCCTTTTCAACTGACATTCCAACAAACTTTTTTTTCTAAATGCATAACTTTATTTTTTGACAGAAATGCCCATGAATATCTCCTTAGCAGAGGTGCTAAGTTTCTGCTCATCCCTATGGGAACTGTGGGAATGCACAGAGCTGGAGATACTCACTGCCTGAAGTAAAGGACAGCACTTGTTTCAGGTTACCAAGAGAGGATGCTCAGCTGGCTTATGACTTATTCCCTGCATCCTCTTTGCTTAAGAGGGCAGCAGTTTGCTGTTATTTCTGTTGTCTGAAATAGAGGATCTTCACTGCTGGCTGATAACTGTGGGCATCATAATCAGTTCATTTGGGCACTTACATGTGTTGAGATTGAATGTTCACCCTGTAAGGTCTGAAGGGGGCTACATCATCAGCACTCTGCTTGCTGTCTTTTTTGATCAAAATATCCAGATATTGTTCACAAGCTAGTAAAGCAATGGAATGCATGCATACTGTAGTTTTCTGAGTAGGCTAAGCAAAACAATGGGTTTGAGACCAAAGAACTGGAAGAATTCTGCTTTTATCTTGTGTGTGTGTGTGTGTGTGTGTGTGTGTGTGTGTGTGTTTATGCTATAATTGTGGAAGCTCTGTAAAAATTGAGACAACATGGTTTCGAATCCTAATTAATTTATTTTGCCAAGTAAGAGGACAATGCTAATTCTTCCTTTTGAGCTAATGGACAGATTCCAGAGAAAATTATGTTGGCAGTGTGTAATTTGCCAATGAACATATATTCTAATTTTTTTCCTGAGGGGAAAACAATCCATAGTTGGATAAAATATTTCCTTGAAATGTAAGCAAAATCATAGATTTATGGAGGAAAGAATGTGAAATATATTGTGTTTGAAATAACTGGTAGACATTTAGTCCAACAAATTACTCAATTAACATTTATGAGTAAAATTAAACATTGTTTATAAATAAACAATTCAGGTCAGTATTCCTGTGATAGATGGAATGATAGAATTATAAAATAAAAATTTGTGAGGGGAACTCAACGACCATCTGATCTAACCTTTCTTGTCAAAATGTCAAGATTGTGCAGTTCAAATTGTATTTTGAAGTGTTTTCCTAGAGCCATATTCTACTTTTTAAAAAGAAAATTGAGACAGTCCGGTTATATGAACGTAATAGTTTCACATATTATACTACCAAATATCTTAATTTATTTAAAATAGCACAAATATTACAATGAGAAGGAAAGAAAATTATCAATGACAACTTGAGTCATTAGTAGACAATTCTCACATCAGCTTAAAATATGAAAAAAATCTGCAGAAAAGCAAGAAATAATAATTTGAGTAATATTAAAATAATGGGATACATTGCCTCATCTGTTGCATGTACATCTCTATTAGCATTGAGTTTATTTGATATTCACATTGATGATTTGGATGAGGGGATCGAGTCCACCCTCAGTATTACAGCCCACCCTCATAGATTGCACCAAGTTGGGCAGCAGTGCTGATCTGCTGGAGGGCAGGAAGGCTCTTCAGAGGGATTGGACAGGCTGGATAATGGGCCAAGGCCAGGTGTAGGAGGTTTAATAAGGCTACATGCTGGGTCCTACACTTGGGTCACAGCAACCCCAGGCAGCACCACAGGCTGGGGGCAGAGTGGCTGGAAAACTCCCAGCAGAGACAAACCTGAGGGTGCAGGTCAGCAGCTGGCTGAGGATGAGCCAGCTGTGCCCAGGTGGCCAAGAAGGCCAATGGCATCATGGCCTGTACCAGGAATAGCGTGGTCAGCAGCATATCTGAATGTTCACCTGTACTTTGGAAAGTCTTTTCCCAAAAAGATGCATGTATGACTATGGATGCTGCTGTGCAAGAGAGCCTTCCTAGTGCTTTATCTCTTCATTCACAAACAGGATGACACTGCAGTGCAGGAAGTATTACAGCTTTACTCTTTTCCTTTATTCTGACTATGTACAAGGCAGACATTATTTGAGGCACAAGAACTTCCTTTTCTGCCTTTTAGCAGACAGGCAGTTTTCAAGAAGAAAGGAAAAATCTGACACAGTTATGGCTACTTAAGCTACCAGGCAGTCTTGAAATCATATATGCTCCAGAATTAGACAGCATCAACTAAGATGAAATTATTTAGGTCCTCTGTCCTTATTTCTCCTCCAGCACAAGCAGCATGGGAACAATAAAAAAAAATCTTCTTCCTTGAAAGGAAGGGGTCTTATCTGTGCCAACTTGTACTTAATGCTTTAGATCTCAGTGAGGCTCACATTTATTTTATCTGACATTTAAATACATATTTTTGTGGTGATTTTTGCTCTTATTTAATGGTTCTTTTCCTTATGAACATTTCTATTCTATGTCTGCAAGCAAATAGTAGTTACCAGTAGTTTACAAAAATGCTACAGACAGAAAAGTGCAGAAGGAATATTTTTATTGTTGTTGTTTTCTTATTAACTAACTTGAAATAGCCATGGCCTTTCTGTTGACATGAATGATTTCTGTATGCCTGGAAAAAAAAATACAATTCAATACCAGTTTTAGTACACATCAAGAAGCATTTTCTGAATTTCAAGCATATTCTAAGGGCTTAGAAATAAGCTTTTTTTTTTTTTTTTAATTCTGCTCATGTTTTCTCTTCCTACTAATTTGTATCAAAGAAACAACAACATAACAGTATAGGACAGGAAATCCTAAAAGGACACCTCTTGCAATTCTTCTGAAAGCTTGACAACATTAATAAAGAGTAAAAGGTGTTTCAATATGAGTTTCTGCTTGGAAGTATGTGAAAATATCAGGAGATTGCCACATGTCCCAGCTTGTGTAGGATATTTGTTTAAGAAACTGTCTAGGCCAATGCCAAAATTCTGTTATTAGGAACAGACAGCAAACAACCCTCTATGCACCCTAAGGAATAGTCATGAAATATATCCTGGTTTTGGCGAAGAACAGGGCTAATTTTTTTCTGTCATTCTGAGGGGGTTGAGCCCGTAGTTGTCTGAGCATTATTTTTCTAATGCCATGGAACAGCATCTGACCTCATTGCCTCATGAGGAAAATTGACTGTGTCTCTCTTCTGAGAAGGATGTTCCTTTCCAGTGGAGCAAGTGTGGGGGAGGGAGTGATGGGATATCAATGGTCCTGAGCAGAGGGAGAGGATTGGGTGGTGTGGCTTCAGTCAGGTCAGCCCCTGCACTCTCTCTTTGGTGCACTATTTTATTAAAATTGTTGCTGTCACTGTTAATTGTCTTATCTCATTACTGTTTCAGGTAATTTTTTCCAATTTCAAGGTGTGATCTTTTCCTTTTGTGCTTCTAGCTGACAGGGGAAAGGAAGCGCATGGAGATGTGGATTTTTAGTGGGACGACTGAATTAGAGAATACCATTCCTAAAACACGACACCATATTAAACCTAAAACAAATATGACAAGGACAGGACAGAATAGAAGCAGGCAGTACTAAGCCCTCTTTTATATATTTATGTTCCAAACTATACTCTGATTTTTATGGATTGGTGGGGTTAGTGGGAAAGCAGCTTCATGTTTCTAGTGGTCTGTCTTAAGACTAAGCTTCCAGTCCCTGCCCCTCCTCTTCTCCTTCTGGCTCAATCCCACAACAAGAACAGGAAGCTGCCACAAGGTATATGAAACAAAGTGTAAGGTTTCTTCCTAGCTGCCCCTTAAATCAGAGGCTCCCCAATATTGTGAATTGCAATGCAGGACCATGCTGTCTCTGTACACTCACAGGGAAAATGTCACTCTGTCCAGGGACGATGTTTCTATATTATGCAACAAAATTGCAGCCAACATCTCTCTTCACAGTGCATTTTGTCCCATTTACACAGAGATAGAGACTTTTGCTTGCTGCAAGCTGTTTAGCCTGAAGATAATGAGATGACATGGAATCTGCAAAGTGAAAATAATTTTTCCCAGGCTGTAGACTAAAAATGAAAATGAGCCCTGAGTAATACTTATGTGCCATGCAACTCTTGTCAGGATAACTGAGACTTAAGTGGCACACAGGCAATGTTTGATTTTCTGGTACAGGGATAAATTCCATTCCAACTGCAATTTTGTAAAGCAAGTTAAAAATAAGTATTAGATTATTCTCTCTTTCCTAGTGTATTGCCTTACTTGTGTTTCAAGAATTACTTTGTGTTCAAAATAAAATTAAAAAGTCAGGAAAACAAAAATAAGTCTAAGGCATGGAATGAAAGAATTTTATCAAGAATGTGCAGAAGTTAGGAAATTATTTCAGTTGTTATTTTAGTGCTTATTAGACACTCTTGGGATACTATTTTTTATGATCTTAAAGTTTTGCACAGTAATGTCACACTTAATTGGAACACAAGCTGTGCACTGATTAAGTAGTCATAGCAGTAATATTTTCGCTTTTAAAGCCAGATTCTCAGGATTTTTAACTTGTAGGTAATAGCAAATTACTTGTTAGCTGTAAACTAAGTTTAGTTTGTATGATTGTACTTAAAAACTTTTTTGAAATCTTTTTCCTCAGTGTTACTATTAATGATGCCCATTTTTGCATGTTGTTTAGTAAACTGTAATCTATATTTTTAAAATGCTTTTGTTTTACAATGTCCAAGTACATCTGCATAAACTTCCTGTTGAAACACTATCATCAAGCTGTGTCATTTGACCCTAGATGAATAGCATTAAAGATTGAATGTACCATTTGTTAAGAACTGAAACTATAGATACTAACATACCCAGAAATACTAGATTCTACATTGTTCTTGATTCCAACACTCAACAACAATCACTAATGAGCCAAAATCATAGACACATAAAGTAAATTCATAGAAAAGTTTGTAGAAGTTATAAAAACTGTGATGAAATGGATCAAGCAGTATAAGCCACTAGACCAAGCATCAGGATTCTTTTTGGTATTTATTTGTTGTTAAAGTTCATTTCTTAAGTGACAAAAATGTTTTAGCAACATATGGGGAGTGATAGATATAACAGAGTAGCAATACTCCAGATCTGATTCCAGGATAGAACAATTATTAAACTATATCTCTATTTAGTCCTTAAATATTAAGTTGTGGTTTTGATGAGAACATATTTCCAACAAGTCATTGTAACTCCACAATTTATGAAAGAATTTCCCTTCACATTAAGGCAATCAGCAAGATAAACCATTCAATTTGCATCACGTTTATCTTTTCTGCTTCCTATTTTTGCATTTAATATATGCAGAAGCATTTTATTGTATGGCGCTTTGTTTTGCTAGGCAGCATCACAGCTGTAACAACCAAATATACAGAAACAATGAAGCCTTTTTTGCAAAGTATAAAGGAAACATCAGGAGGGATCTATAGTTCCACCCTAATGAACCAATTCAGCTCGTGTTTATTCATCATAGTAACAGCTCACATGGGAAGGCCAGAAGCACTAGCACTGAGGAGAAAACTGAGACTCTGATACTTTGTTTTACTTCGTTCCATAGCTGGTTTCAAATTCTAGCAGTTAAATCTGATAACTTTGGGCTGCATCAATTAAAAAAAAAATAGCAGAAAACAGGAGAAGAGAGGAGAGGAGA
>JANRGV010000001.1:72817105-72831903 GCA_024734035.1 Alethe castanea
AGAGGATTTTATAAATAAAATTTTGTCGAGTATAATGGAAAATAGTAGCTACCAAGTAAAATTCTATAAATCGAGAGTTAATGTTAGCTGAAGAAAAATAAAAACAAAAACTGACCTACTGTAGAGATTTATTTTAATCCTTATGTATTCACTTTCACTACTTCCAAGATAAATCTTTTTATGCTTCTCTGTGGAACACAAACCATCCTCCAAGGACAGGTCAGCTACATCAAAACTCCTTCCACTGTTTTCTTCAAGGAACACAACAGGAGTGAGTAATTACAGAATTTTCAACGACCAAGCCTCTTCTCTCTCCTACTGGTCAGGTCTTTTAAAGGTTCTATTATCCCCTAATGACCAGTTAAGTCTCTGAAAGAAATACAGCACATAAAATTCCAGCTGCTTACATTTTCTGCCTAGCTTCAGCATGATGGAAATCAGGAACCCCTGACTGTGCTATGGCCCTGCGTCAACTCTTCTGCTGCTGCTGTCACCCACGGTAGCTCCTGTTTCATGACAGGTTCCTCCTCATTAACTTTTGCTTTTCTACCACTGGTGAAATCCAAGCACCCATTTGGTTGTACAGCTGTGTGTCAGGCTGCCACTTACTCAAGACTCAGGACCTCATTCAAAGTGCACTGAATCTTCCCAAAATTTTAAGATTATTTATATCTGCCCTGAGACCTGAAAAATGTGAAAGGACTTGGTTGTTTTGTTGGGTTTTTTTTGTTTCCTGCTTTCACTACATTAAACATAATTTTGACACTCCTTCCAAAGAGCAAAGGAAATACACACTGACATGAACCTTTTACCCATGTGATGCATTCAGAAAAAAATTAATTCCTTGCAAGAGAAAAAAAAAATAGAAATTTTACTGTGGGAGTACTGTGAGGGACAAATAGGTGCTATAGTCTGCATATAAGTCCTGTGGGAAGTGCAAAAACATTATCTAGTTAGAAATTTTCCCTTAAATAAGTGAGTGCCGCTTACTCAATCCCTAAATAACAAAGCATAAAACAATAAGAAGTTGATAAAGGTACTTTGAAATAGATAATAAATAATACTTGCTTTATTTATAAAATTATATTGACATTTACAAATAGTAATTTATTCTAACATTTTCATACACAACTGCAAAAATTTGAGTTCTTTCAACCAAATCTTTCTTTTTTCATAAATACTCATCCTCTGTAGCTTTTTATAAAGTCCAGTGGGAACCAGATGCACTCATAATCATTAAAACCAGGACATGTTTTTACATTAGCTACAAAGACATACATTTCTGAATTGATTATTGATGTCACAAATTGAAATGTTGATCTCAATGAAGCAATCAAATTTTAGAAAAGCCAGCAGCGTATCTGAACAAAATTTAAGCAAGTCTCTTTATTATATAATTTAAAAACTAGTTTATATGTAGAACCAGAGGATGTTTCCCATGAAATACGTTCAAAGTATTGATAGGGCTATTCTGTTTTAAAAATACTTTGTGTTGCATGCAGTACAGTAATATTCCTAATAAGGAGGCTTAGTTAATGGCATGCATAAACAATTAGGAACTGGATTCCACTTACATTTTTCAGTGATTAGTTTTGTGGTTTTCTTTTGTAAGTTCTGAAGTGTCAGCAAAATATGTGTGCATGCGGGAAGCTTTTTGCATGAGCATGGCAGAACTTCCTATTTAGAGCTCACTAATCCAAACATCTGACAAACACCTATCAGGTGTTGCTTCTACAAGACTTTCTATTTTACATAGGCTTAAAGAACTACTTGTTCTTTAATTTCGTTTTCTACCAAAATTCTATAATGGGAGCAACTCAATTATCAAGGAGAAAAATCTTAAGATTAGCAACCATTGCATCATACAAACAGGGACCTACACTTACCTGAAGAAACACAATCTTCAGAAACATTTGAATCAGTAAAGTTCCACTCCATCCTGGAGTTCAAAATTTTCACATGGTTACAAATAATCCTTCATAATTTGTTTTACTATATTCTGGGTCAGAAACTCAGTATTTAACACAAATGACTTCAATAAGTTCCATATTTATTTGTTTTGAACAGGTTCTTTGGACATGTTTGGGCAATAGGCAAGAAAAATCTTCTTTTTCTTTAAATAGCCGTAAAATGGGCATATAGGCAATAGATATCTCTTCTAGCCATATTATTCTCTGTTGTTGCAATTTTGTAAAGATAGAACTCAAGCACAAAATCTGCTTCAGCTCAGAAAAAGACAGCAATAGTTCAAGTCTTCCTCATGAGGAGTGATGGAGATGAGCAACACCAATCTGTAACTCCTCTGTCTCTAAGATATTTTAAATATATTTATTTTCAGTCTGAAAACATTCTGCATATTGTCAACAAAAATAATACTGTGCATTGTCAGATTCGCTGCATTTTCACAGCTCTGATTTTTTTGTCAGAAAAGACAAGCAAATAACCCCCAATCTCTTTCTCCTTTTCTTAATTTGTTTCTCTTATCTCAAAGTGCACTATTATTGTGTTTATAAATCAAAGTGTAATGCTTCTTAACTTCACAACAATTTCAATTGGGTTGAACAATTGGGGGGACTAGAATCTTCACACACATCTGCTGGTGAGGCATAAGAATCTGCAAATACGCAAAACTGGCAGTCTGGACCGTCTCCCATGCTTCCCTGTCATAAAAACTATCATTAGTTCTATATTGAGATACCGAATTAAAAAACAAACAAACAAACAAACAAAAAAACTAAGAAAATATATTGAAGTTGGGAAGCTATTTAACCCCCTAAACCTAAGATTTTCCTAAATAAGATTAAATTATGCAACCTCAACAGTGGGCATGCAGTATCAAGGAAAGCCTTTAGTGGAGGGAAAGATGGCACACCTAGGATAGTGTAAATTAAGAAGTTCATAAAACAAGACTGCATCCCTCAGAAAACTATCACAGCTCATGGAGAAGTCTAGAGTATTCCAGTAGAGGGTAAACACACATAGACCTAGGAAAATCTTCAGTGTTTGCTCATTTCTCATTGAACTTTGGAACACCTGGTGGAAAGCCTACGTTTGTCTCCAATTCATGCTGGCATGGCTCTGAACCATAATCTCCACTCCAATGGAATAATCCTCTACAGCTGTTATAACTCCAAGAGTTACTATTTGAATACCAGTTTAACTCCCTTAGACAAGCATGTGTTTATTTAGGACTGCAAAAGTATTTTTTTCTTTAGTGGAAGACTTAATTAAGGAAGAGCCACAGGGCCGAAAACATTTTCTAATTATGCATTGAAATCCAGAATTTGGATAGATCCCGTCTCCTCTTGTTCTGGGGGTGTGTCCCTTACTTCTGTGTTTAGCCTCACTTTTATTTGGTAGTCCTTCAAATGTTGCATTTAAGATTCTTCTGATGCAATTTTATTGTTTTAGTCTAACTGACAAAAAATAGGAGATTAAAGCAGAAATAAGAATTTATAGTATTGATGGAGGCAGTCTGTAATATCAAGTAGAGGTATAATGGGTTTATTGGTTTTTTGCCAGTGTAGGCAAGAACTATTTGTAGCACAAAATTCACTCTGGTCTTCCAAATTTTCTTCAAGAAGAACAGATTTTGGATACAGCCAGTAAAAATCCCAAGTATATTTGAAGACAATTGTAGAATGAAGATGCTTAACTAAAAAAGGGAAACTGAATATATTATCATATGATATTACTTCACAAATTGAAAACAGTTGTTTGAAAACATTGTTCTAGAGGAAAGTGGTGCTTCCTTTGCATTTCACTTGCACAGCAAAGATATACTTCCTCTCTCTCTCTTCTCACCCGTTCTCAAAATAAAAGAAAATAAATGTAACATTAGCTAGATGAAGACTGGCATCAGGATATCAAAGACTACATTCGAATTTTAAAATGTTTGGAAAGACATCTGCATGATGTTTGTATTAAAGATTTATGTCCTTGATAATACTTTTAGTTCTGTATTCCATGGCAAACTATAAAAATACTTTTAAAAAACTTTTTTTTTTCTTTGCTAATGGGAAAAACTAACTTCTCCAGCACAATATAGTTTAAACATTTACTTACTTGATTACACTGATTGACTAAAAATGTTAATCTATTTAGGATTGGATTTCTTTTAATTCAATTTGATATGTGATGTTGTTGAAACTATTTAGGAGTGGTTTGGACAAAAAAAAAATGTACCCTATAATACAAGAACTTTAATCTATTTATTAATAATTCACCTTCTAAAACCAGAAAAAATTTACTCTTTGAAATTTCCATTTCCACTGAATAATAACACAGAGCTTTGTCATACATTCTCACTGAATTATTGAAGGAGATGGACAATGAACACTATTATAATAATTAAAATTTCCATTATATCTATAGTACCTTTGACTCTCAAAACACTTGCTAATGTCTTGGGAAAATACTTTCTTACTTTGAAAAAGAGCTGTAATGAAATAATAATCCAATAACATGAAAAGTACGTATGGACATTTGAGAAAATTATTGATGTTAAACAAAATAAATTAATCTCAGCTCTAGAACAATTACTCATAATTTTTATTGACTAAAAACCACATGCATTTCATTCTCATTAATTTTGTCTCAGGAACTTTGAGTGCTGGCAACTAGAGATTAGGGAATATAATACATTAATGAAAAGTTTGACTTCATAGTGTTATAGACATATAATTGTTATAGATAAAGAGAGCAAATACTTTATTAATGTACTTTATTAATGTTTACTCTAGTAAAAAACAAATCTAAAACCAGTGACCTGATCTAGCATACCCTGGAATTATGGAAGTCTTCTTATTAATTTTAATGGTTACCAAAAGATCATAGATTTTAATGAGGCTCCATTACAGTTTCCACTAAAATCTTGACTGCTAAATCTGTGATGTCACTGAGGTAAATTGAAATTTAGGGTGATTTAGTAAAGTTGGGTAATAATTCTTTACTTTATAGCTCAAAGAGTTTCATCATTTACTCTCAAGCATTCTGAATTCGTCAAATATAAGATGCTTGAAGAGCAGTGGGGAAGATGATCTAGCTTTGATCATATTTTGTGTTATCTCTGTTTGTTACAGAGCACTTCTGTTTGCATTCTTCATGACTCAGGGCCCTGAAAAGGGATTCAGACTTCTCCCTATTCTGTATTCAGTGCTGTGGGAATTCAGCAAACGTGCTCAGCTCAACTGGGAGAGCTTTTCTGTGGTTTGTTGATTTTGCAGTTTGCTCTCAAATACAGCAGGAAATGTTGGCTGAGGTTTTAAGGGTTGCATAAGGGATTTTGATGACCAGCTCCTATTAAAATTAATGAGCATTGAGCATACAAATCCCACTGGTAATCTCGCCCTTTCTGGTATTAAAACAATAAAAGCTGGAGAGAAGTGACATGTAAAATAAAATTTATGTTGCATTAAAAAAGAAAATCTAGCTATCTATAAAACCATTCAGCAGCTCCTTTCCCTCAGTCTTCAGTGAAATCATTTATGGAAACTCCATGAAGGCACTTTTATTACAGGTCTAGATGCTCATACTTGGATCTTGGTTTATGTGGGTTATTTGACTGATATTTGTTTTATATTACAGTATATTTCTGAAAATTTGACCTCAAATTTATTTCAGGAAGGAGCCATAGGTAATAATAAAAAATGGCAGCAAGAGCTTCAATTTCAAAAATTTTGCTAAAGCTTTATATCTTTGACATTGCATTTTCTTTGACTTATTAAGAGTTTCTGAGCATTAGACATATCTTTTTCTAATCGTTTAGGAATTCATCCTGCATGATGTAATCCTAGAAATGAAAAGCAGGAAGAACATACTTGAAGCATTTATTGCTGCCATTAAAAACTGCATTCTGCAGGAGAGGTTCACTGCTGATTTCACAGAAGACTGAGAATAGAAGAGATATATTGATATACCACAAATGCATTCAAAAGATTTTTTAGTTAGGAGAGAACTGCAAGATTTTTAGTGTCCAGCTCCATAGAGCAGTGACAGATTTTAAGTTTATATGACACATGAAATGACTAGAAAAATGAATTTATTCTCATCATATAAAATGAAACAAAACAACAACAAACCAAAGTATTTTTGAAAAATATTTATCCAAAACTTAGACAAAAAGTTGAAAAAAATTCAGAAACCTATCAGCGGAGTTTCTTTTTCTCTGTCATTTATTTGATGGAAAGGATCTTTAAATGTCACTTTCTGCTGTAGAAAGCAAAATGGACATAGCTCTTCAGAAATAGCAGTCAAAAAGCTATCATTTAATCTTCTTGATGGAATTTTAAATTTCTGTGAAAAGATTTTTTTTTTAGTTGGAAAAATGGTAATATGGAAAGTATTCTACAGTAAAAGTATTTCTCTCAAAAATACAGAATACTTCATACAATTTATTTCATTTATACTTTTACATATTTTACTGTTATAAATCTTTTATAAATACAATTCCATATAATTATATGCTGACTCTTATTTTTTTATTATTAATGCATATATTTTATTATTATCTTTATTGCTTAAGCTTCATCTTTTATTAAAATTTTGGTTCTGTGTCTATACTTTTTTCCTGCCCTCACTTATTTCAAGAGTAGCTGAAAAAAACAGTAGCAAAAAAAACGGACTTGAAATATATGGTGGAAAAGCTAAACATTATTCAGCAGTGTGTCCTTGCATTACAGAAGTCCAAGCACATAGAGATGGAATCAAAAGGCAGAATTGTTTAGTCCATCCTGTTACACAAAGCAGGGTCATCTGTGCAGTCAGGCTAGGTTACTCAGGGCTCTGTCCAGTCAGGTATTGAGAACATTCTAAAACAGGGAATACACAGCCTTTCTGGGCAGCCTGCTCTACTGCCTGCCTGTTCATCCTACACTCACTATCTCTTATCTTCCCACCTTGCAGCCTTTCAGCTTCTTGATAACCCTCACATAGGTGCTGAGGCATTCTAGATAAGCACTCCTGAGATGATGTCTCCTCCAGGCTAACAAGCCCCAGTTCCTCAGTTTCTTTCCACAGGGAAAAGTCTACAGTCCCTGGCCAGTATCCTCTGCTGTACTAACGTATCAATGTATTTATAGTATTGAGGGATTCAAAAGTAGATGTAGTATTTCAGATGGGATCTCATGGATTCCAAATAGCAAGAATTAAGACAGACCCTCAGTGTTCTGGCAATGCCAGTGTAAATACCTCCTAGGGCAGCATTGTCCATTGCTATACTTCCTAAGCCTTATTTGTTGCAATTTGTCTTATGTTTCAATTTCCTGATTCCCTTTTCTCAGTTGCACTCTTCTTTAGTGCTTATTCTCAGTAATTTGACTTAGTCACTTCCTGTGACATTGTCTACAATTTTTATTCCTTGAATATAGATTTGTGAAATTGATACATCTTTAAGCTGATTTTTCCTTCATCTATGATCTTAATATTACCTCTGTTACTCTCTTGACCTCCTTCTTCCTTCAGGAATGAAACCCAGTTAACCATATCTAGTACCCTTCTTGGCTAACTGCAAATTGCTTTATCTAAATTCATCACCTGGTTTCATGTGGGATTTCTCTTACTCATTCCATGCTACACATCCTATGAATTCATATGTCACAAGTACTGGAAATGTTTTCCCTGAGATTGGTTCTTTTAACAAACAAAAACAATTTCCCTGTTTTCAAGGGATAATCTGCATTCTTAGGTTTGCCTTACCTGAACTTTGCGATGTGCTCATCATAGTGTTAAATCCAATCCAGTAGTGCCAAATCTCTATTAACATATTCTGAATCTCAGCATGGCTCATAAAACTCAGATATGATTCTCTTTGTTCAGCATTCACATATCTTCTGTGCAATAAAAAAAAAATAAATTAAAAAAGGTTCCTCATCTTGGAAACATTCATATTGGATGGAAATATTTTTCTTTTTTTTTTCCTCTTTTCCAATTCCTTATTTTCTTGACCACAAAAGCAAATAGAAAAATGGACTAACATTAAGTTTTACAAATTGTGTCTAGCACAGACTATGATATTTTACAGAATATGAGCACCAGCATGTATTGATTGTAGCTGAAAATGAAGGACAAAAGTTTAGGAAACAATAAGCAACATTTGTTCTAGTTCCTCTAGTTCAACATTTCATCTAGAAAGGAGTCATAAGTCTTCTGGCAGAAGGTCACAATGTGTTTCTTTTTTCTCAGAACCATTAAAATCAAACCATTGAGTGCTGCTATTCTGGAAAACAATTTTTAAGTATACCAAAAAAATCCCCCTACAATGAGAAACTTACCATGCAACTTGTGCTATTGTCACTATCATAGTGGTTTCCTATATTCTTTGAGGCACACCTCAGAGTTTGCAATTTTTTTCTTAAATTAGGAAAAAAAACAGGTATGAAGGAAAAATATTGCTTTCCACAAAGAAAAATTTAAAGGATTTTAGGATTTTAAAGCAGTAAACAGAAAAAAGAAGATTGGAAAGGATTTTTGATTATCAACAATGCCATGTTCTAAGCAGAATGAACTTCAAAGTCAAAGAACTACTTAACGCCATGTCCACTTGGACTTTGGATATCTCCAAAGATAAAGATATTGCAGCCTCTCTGGACATCTGTGCCAGTGTTCAACCACCTTTTGGTGAAACCTTTTGTTTTAATGCTGCATAGATAGTGTGGGCAGAGTGCTTGTTAACAGTTGGGGAAAAAAAGGGGATAGAATATTGCCATACGGGATTTGCATGTGAAGTCAGATTTTCTGAACAGGATGGTCAGTTACTCGCCAAATGGCAATGGGAGCCCCTGTTACAAAGCTACATCTTCACCTGGCTCAAACAAGACTCTTTTGTGCTTAATTCTAATAATCCATCGGTTCCACTGTTCTGCCTACGACTCTGGCCCATGCATAATTAGTCACTACTTGTTTCTTAAATATGTTATTTACCTATTAAAGACTGTTCTGCCTGACCATCTGTGCAGGAAAAATTTCTACTGCCTACTACTATCTAAACAGGAGTGTTTCTGAAACAGCACCCACCTAAGGGAGTCTGTGGAGGGAAGGACCAGATTCCCCCAATAGGAAGTCAACCAATGCACTGACACATACAAATTGGACTATACACAGTGGGGGCTGACTGGGCCAATTTCTAAAGCTCCTTCCTATATGTCAGTTAAATACTTCATTGTGAAGATGACTTGGACTTCAGTCACTCATCCAGTTTCAAGTGAGCATTTTCTCTCATATCGATTTCTTTATCCCATCTACATAGATGAATAGTGAGACCATCCAGGAGTTTACTGATTGAGGTGCACTGGCTATCCACAGAGACCCTAATGTCTAGTTAGTCCACTTCTACAAAAAAACTTGGTTTTCATGTCTAATTACATAGCTTATGTCCCAAAATGCTTGCGACATATGTAATTAATCAGAATTCTTTGCTCCCTGCCATTTCACTGAACTTTAAAAATAGGCTGACTCCATCATCTGCATCATCTTTAAAAACCCCTTTTAGGCAGTGGAAGAGTGTAATTAGATCTCCCCTCAGTCTTACCATCTCTTCTCCAGACTAGGCAAACCCAGTTTCTTCAGATTCTCATCTTAGGTCCAGTGCTCCAGTTTCCTCCTCAGCTTTGACTTTTTCCTTGTAATCAACATTTGCTTTGCATGGGGCATACCAAAGCTGACTCTGTACTTCAGTTATGATCTCGTACAGCCACCTCACTGAAAAGCCACACAGTTTCATTTTTCATTGAGGTATTCAATACCAGGAGGTTGTACAGCAGTCAGTGAAGGGAAACCTGTCCTGTGATGTTTCACAAACACCACTGCATTGATTCTAGAAGTCCTGTTGATATCAATCCCCTCAAGATTTTAGCTCCTCAGGCTTTGAATCAAACTTTGCAATTTTTTCTTAGTGGTTAATTATAGCCAGACCGTTATAATTAAGCAATTGCACTGTGATCCTTTTATGCTTGGCTAGACTTCTGTTTAAAAAACAAAGGGAAGACAGTCCCAACATTATTGGACAGTCTGGAAAATAGTCATCAGTTTTGAACTCAGCAGAACTGAACAGTAACTGGGTGAAAAGTAATTCAGAAGTGGGAGATTCTGAGCACCATCATTGACTGCCCACTCCAAAGAGACCCCAGACTGAAATAAAGAGCTGCACATATGGTCTAATTACCATGAAAAATGAGAGATATAGCAAGGGTATAGGGTACTTTATTATAGGATTATATGAAAATATTATGTAAAAAATGAATGCCTATGCCTTTGTTTATTAAAATGTATTAATAGCTTAAGGTTTGGATGATAGAGAAGCCAGCTTTCAGTGGCTTACAACCTTACTTACTAGTTGCCCAATCTGTGCAAACTAGAATAAAAAATAGAAATACTTCTTACCAGGTAAGCAGCCTGTATTCAGAACACTGTAGTGTTAAGCAACAGCTCAATGCACCCTGAGCACCCAATTCAGATCAGTTGCCACATTAACTTTTTGCACACACCATGATCACAGTGCTTCTGGTTACTGGCCTCTACAGATATCAGTCTTTTCAAACGACTGAGATTTTCTAACTTGGCAGGCAACTGCTCCCACTGCCTTTGGTTACAAAATTTGTGTCATTGTCCTCATGAGGACTATATCAGGTGCATATTCCTTTCTATGCTCTGGAAAGGAATCAGATACTAAGCAAAGGACAATTTTAGTCGGAATGTCACATTTTCTGTACTAGTCATCAGGGGCCAGAGCGCAAACCACACTTCCATATCCAGGTTTAGTTCAGCTGCCCGGGCTTAGGGGCCAGCAGTTGGTCCTGCTGTGTGTATGTTAAGTCAGAAAGAAGAGCCATTTGAGAAAGAACCCCAAGAAGTAGGCACATGGCCAAATACAAGCTAGGACAAGCAGCCTTGATCTTCCAATGGCCAGCCTTGGGACTACGCCTTGTCCTGGTCATGTAACTCTGCTCCTGCCCTGGCACTTCTTGTCACAGCTTGTCCAGCCAATTGCCAGCACATGACTGCCTAGCCCCTGGGCTCAGCTCCTTGTAGGGCAGTGGTACTGCCTGCTGGCAGAAAGGGACAGGAGGGGCTGCACATGAAAACCCCAGACACCCAGGTGCACAACACAACTGACAACTCACCAACAGAACATCTGCCTCCCCTCACACCAATCCCACAGCTTTTATTTCAGTTCCATTTTCATTAGATTATTTAACTGTGGGTTGGATAAAACATTGAGAGAGTTTCTTGGTGCTTTATTTTTTGTTTGTTTGTTTGTTTGTTTTCCAGAAGCCTTTAATAAATATAAAAAGATAAAAACCTGATTGCACTCTAAATATATTGTGGTAAAAACTGAAATTGCCCCTAACTGTTCTTCTTTTTTAAGATGATAATTTTCCTCGTAATCTTTCACACATATCCTGCCAGAAAGAAGATACATTAAAAAAATTCCTCATTTTTCATGATAAATATTAATTTTTCAAAGCAAGATTTTCATGTTATAACTATTAAATGTCTCACCAGTATATTGTGTACATTGTATGTATGTGTCTCAT
Organism: Alethe castanea; assembly: GCA_024734035.1. Lineage (NCBI taxonomy): Eukaryota > Metazoa > Chordata > Aves > Passeriformes > Muscicapidae > Alethe > Alethe castanea. Next base: position 72,828,637 of record JANRGV010000001.1, read on the forward strand.
CAGTATATTGCTAAAGCATTGAATAATATCAGGACCTTGAATACTTTATTATATGTATGACAAAACCACAGGAAGTAGCACAGATTTCTGAAGTGTTTACTGAATGATATCTCTGTTATCTCTGTTAACCCCAGTTGAGAGATAGTAAAAGATGCCTGTATGTGCAAATTGTAAGATACAATCAGTAGTAGAAAGAGATCTGAATTTTCTCTGTTGTTCAGCCCTTAGAGCATTCCTATAAAATTCCTTTACTAAGCTAAATAATTTCTCCATGATTCAGTAATGACCAGAAAGCACCAGGTTTTAACACTCTACCTTAATTTATAATTATCCACTTCATCCAATTATTTAATTGTTGACCTTGGCCTTTTTGGCTTTTGTTTCAGAACACTGCAAACCTTCCCAATTGCCTCTGAATTTTAAAAAAAATATTTCAATATTCCCCTTCCTCTTGGCCACAAATTAGTGGAATAACACTTTTTATTGTCATATCAATACTCTGCCAGGCATTGCACCCTACCTACATTTTGATTTTACATGGGTTTGTAGGTTTAGGGGCTTTTTTCATGTCAGGATCACATAGACAGTGTGGAGAACAGCCATCAGATCCCTGAAAATTATCTAAGGAAAGAAATTTCTCTCTATTATGTTGATCAAACAAAAGAAAAAAGAGAGGCTGTAAATTAAAACAATCACTTTTCTCTGATTGTTACACTATTTACAAAAAATCCTACTCCTCAGTTTCATACTAATCATAAGACTCTTGCTAATTTTATTTCTTGGACATTGATAAGTTGATCTGCTCTTTCTTAACTGATCAGAGAAAAGAGAAGGTGCTAAGAACTGCAAGCAGTAGGTGCAGTCCTTCGGAGTGGCTCCCCACTGGAACCAATTAAGTCCCAGCATGAATAGACTCTAATACACTCATTATATTGGAACAAACCCTGCTTCTTCTAAAGCAAGGCAAGGGCCACTTTGGTGCAGAACTGGTAGAGAGTGATTTTGTGAATGCCAATATAGCTGTATTTAAATATACCCCAAGCAAATCTCTCTGATCAATTTTCATAAAATTACCCGGATTACACTGAGTGCCAAAGAGGAATGAAAGTTTTATTAAGAGTTTATTCTCAAAATTAATACTTTTCACTTTCCCTTTAAAAAAAAAAAAAAAAACAAAACTATAAAGCTTAAAAATTATAAAGCATTACATTAAATTTGAATTAAAAACAAACAAAAAGGAAAGAGAGCTATGAATGTAGAGTATTCATTTGACATAGTCAAATCAACTACTCCACACAGAATAACGGTCACATAAATCTTCCCTATAATCACTTCACATTTTTCATGCAAAAAAATTGACTGATAATTAGTTAAATAAATTATATATAAATAAATGCAGTGTTAGGAACAAGCACATTGAAAAAATAGCCTGGACACCACTGTAAAGTAAATCAAATTATATTTTTCTAGTGCCATGCACACACATTAAACACAGTAAAATTACTTAGTTTTCTGTTTCCCACTGTTTTAACTTAAGTAAAATACATTGTCAATTTATTAATCACCATACCAGATAAAGAAATAAAAAGCCCAATTGTACAGATCATGTGGAAAAAATAAATGTAATTTGCTTGTTACTCTACAACATATTACATTTACTTTTCTTGTTGTGGTTAGCTATGAAGTAAAAATTTTCAACTGCATATAATCTATAACATTCAAGTCCTTTCTAATCAATGCTTCTTTTTTGCCCCCTACTTGCAATGGAAAAAAATCTGCCTCCCTTTTCCTTACAGAGCCCATGGCTCTGTATATGAAGAACAGAAACTTTATTCAGTCCTCTCTTTTTAACATTGAAGATAGCATATTTTTAGACCTTTTGACTTCTTATTTTCTTAAATCATAACATCTTCAATGTCATACTTAGAAGTTTACTATTTGCTTCGTGTTTTCTGGTGGTTTGAAACATGAGAGAAACCAAAACTATTACTGTATAAAATCTGCTCCTTGTGTGCCTGACTTGTCAGTCTATCTGATTTGTACTTAGAACTCTATGCCACAGTTTTGAAAAATAACAAGACTACCCTAAACAAATACTACACCGATTTGTTCTTCTGTACTGAAGATATAAGTAGACTAGCTGTCCAACATTTTTGCCTGCGTATTTCTCTTATTTCAGTCCAGAGAAGGAAACAGATGATTCACTACATACTGCTTAAGGTTTCAGAGCCTGGTTTTGCTTCCCTTATGGATCAAAAACAGAATTCAGGAGTTGTGAGGCTATACAAACCACAAACAGCAATAATATCCATTGCATCAACTAATGCCTAAGCAGACATCAGTTACAGCTACACTTTTTTCCAGGAAAGAAGTAATGTGAAAATCTCAAGGAACATGATGCTTTTCTATGAATGTCTTGGTTTAACATTGCAGTGCTTAATGTAGTAGAGGATATAAAATCAAGTTTTTCTGACAGATTCTATTGTCACCAGAATGAAATTTAGTATTACAGTTTTCTAGTGGGACATTTAGAACATGAAGTCCAGTTTTAAATGAATTGTTGGCTAAATTTTATATCTCATTGCAGTGCTTCTTTTCCCCCTTCTCCTTCAATAAAGAGAAGTGATGTAAAAGTGCCATAGAAATTGGCAAAGACTATTCAAGATAAATTAATTTATCATAATTTTAAAAATAAAAGAGAAATATACTGCAATAAAATCATTAAAATTCATGTGATAATGTGATAAAGTATTTACATAGACATGGAGTTATATGATTTGGCATTAAAAAGTCTGATGTGTATTTCAAAAATTCTCATGTGAACACAGAATACTAAATAGAGAGTCTTCCTTCAGAGATATAAATCTTTAACTAAATAGATTGTTCATGCTTGCCTCACAGATTGCACTTAGTAACAAAATCATATGGGAACAAGACTATTTAATCCATCTGAATTTTGCTACGATCTCTTCATTTTCACTGTTTTGCATAATGCCCATAGAAGTGTTTAGAAAAATAGTACACTGTCCAAGACTTCTACACAGCCCCAAAGATTACAATCTGATCTCTGAATTCTTGTCTGATGTTCTTCTATTTTTTCCTCTTCTTCTTTAAGTTGCAAGGGTTCTTTCACAATGTCAAAGAATGAATTACCTTTGAATGGTACTTTCTTGAAGATTTATAATGAGAATGTAGGTTGAAGGAAATTTTTACTTTAAAAAAAAAAATAAGAAGAAGAACAAGAAAAAATCATATCTAGGACCTTAT
>JANRGV010000001.1:72832003-72843079 GCA_024734035.1 Alethe castanea
GAGATTCAGATTATATAAAGAAATTATTTTCCTCTTTTACCTTTCAAATTCTAGGTATTACTCCTTTAAAAAATAAAGAACAGAACTGAAGGCATTTTTGGACTGATTGCGTATCTTTTAAAAAATTAACTTACAGCTGTGACCAAATTTTTAATAATGTGGTTAACTTTAGGAGTAACATATTTGCTTCCTTAAAACAAAGCAAGCCACATCTCCACAGTGCGTACACAACCATTAACTCCTACAGCACACCCAACCTTCATGTGCTGTACATATATATATGTGTGTCTATATTCAACTGCAGGAATGTAAGTCACGCTGCTTCAATGTTTAGAGAATGCAATGTATACGGTATGGTCCTTTCTTCAGTGTTCTCAGAAAATAAACAAGAGAATTTTTCAATGGAAATGTTACTATTTTTCTTTGGAAATAGTAGAGGGAAAAAAGCCCCGAAACTAAAGCCAAAGTACCATTGAGCTGTATGGTCACTGGTGAAATGGATGGAGATAACAATTTAACCTAGTTACTCCAATTCCAGTTTAGCTCTTTGGCCATGACACAAGTTCTTCTATTGAGAAGGAAACCAGGAGAAGTTTCTCAAGAGGTGAAATCATCAAGTGATTGATCGAGTAAAGAAACACACTAAAAGAAATTTGCAAAAAGCAGTTTGGGGAGCCATCTCCGTCAGACATGACTACATATAAATAAATTTTTAAAAAATTAATCAAATTTTACTTGATAACCATAACTCATTAGTTGCTGAAGAAAAATTTGTCAAACAAATAAAACAGAAGTGATCTCCTAATGGATATGGAGCTCTGAGCAACGTGGTCTAGTGAAAGATGTCTCTGCCCACAGCAGTGGGAGCTGAAACTAGATTATCTTTTAGGTCCCCTCCAATGCAGGCCATTTTATGCTAATTTATCCTTTATTCTCAGTCAAAGGCTATTTTCTTTTTTGAATCTGTTACTGTCATTTGAAATGCATTGATTTCCTGAAGGTTAGTTTTATCTAATGTCATTTAAATTACATCTTTAATACATCCCAAACTAACTTTGTCCTCATTCTCATTAACTGTTTAATGACTAGAGCTTTTCAGCTAAAGTATTTACAGCTGCATGACACAATATTTAAAGAAAAATCACAGCCGGTTCCATCAATTGCTTGATTAAACAACTTTTGCAATACCTAATAGACTTTATAAATAAAAAAATTTAAATGATCATTTAGTGGAATCCACTTTTTACAAAAAGTGTGCCATAGTAGTAGTAACATAAAACCAGCACATCAGAAAGAATTAAAATGTTTTAATTCCTGTGCCATCACCAGACAAGTAAATTCTGAGAAAATATTACCTCAAAACAATGAGACACCAGAGGCAGCAGTATACCTTTCCCCAATAGCTGTGTGTGTGTCTCACTATAAAGAATTTCAGAAAGAAACTAAGCAGACTGATGCAGAGCCTCTTAAACTGATTCTCTCTACCTTGACAGTTATTTCAGGTAGATGATTAAGTAGTAATACTTCATAGACCATCACATGCATCAAAAGTTTGGACAAAAAGAACTACATTTAATTTTTTTATGAAAGTTGCACTGGTTCTGGAAATCCTGACAACTGGATACTAGTTCTAAAAGAGCTCTAATTTTCTTTTTTTTTTTTCTTTCTATTTCACTATTTAAAAACTGGCAGTAATACAGTTCTCCCCAACAGTCAAATGATCAAAAAGCAAACATCAGATGAATTCAATTACACACTACAAACAATGGATAAAATATAGTCTACGTGGACAATTCATACATACCCCCTAGACTGTAAAATGCTATCTAAACCGTTCAGATTACACTCATGCATAAAATTCACATTTAAGGAATGAAGCTTATTTGATAAATGATTGTCTAACAGAATAAAGAAGGTGTAATTGCTTAGATAATTTATTTTCACAGAAAAACAATTCAACCATTTCTAGAAACTATATCATCAACCTCCTAGAGCTTGACAGCCCACTAACTCCCTTGATAGCAATTCTGAAATCAAATGTCTTACCTACTAGTACAAGCATATTAAAATTAAAGCATTATGGTTTATAAAATTATCAAAAGTTTTCTATCTGCTTTATTTTGGAATAATAGACTTGCTTCTTGATCTTGTTATAGAAAACAAAATCTGTCAACAGTCAGAAAAGGCAATTAAAGAAAATGTTCCTGAACTTGTGCTATTATGTCAACAGTATATAACACTTACGAATGAGTTTTTCAAGGGCCATTACACTCCTAAATCAGCAATATGCTTCCCTGAAGTAAACTCACTACTTTTGTCTCTATCACAGCATCTGCAGTGACAACATGTTCTAAACTCTCTACATGTATACAGCACAGTCCAGTGCTCAAGTTATTAATTGAATAGAACCATATGTCCATTCAATGAATCCATGTTGCTATTACAGCCGCTGCAACAGTTGGACAGTTTGTAGACCAATTATTATTATAAAGTGTTTAGTTGGCTTTTTTTTTTTAATGGGATAATAATTTGTTAACAGAAGCATACTGTGGAATCACAATGAGTCTTATAGTCATCAGTTCTGAAGATATATAAGGCTCGTATGTATTTACCTGCAGAAATGCTGGTGAATACAGCTGTGAACGCTTATTATGATCATTCATTTCGAGAAATATTTGTACATTTCTTTGGAAAAGATCCACAAAACACAAATATATGCTCTTTTGTAACAATAAAAATAATTTTAGTTTTTTAAACAGACCATCTTAGTTCTAGAAACACTTAAAAAGTTGTGATTCAATGCTAAATACTTACTGTGACAGATTACTGGCAACAGAGGTAAAATCCAACACCAATTACTGTTATATTCCTGAAATTTTGTAATCTTGTTGGAGCAAGCAGCTTCTATCAAAGGTCTCTATTTGTGACTTATTTGCATGCTTTCACAACTGTGCTGGTTTCAGCTGGAGTAGAGTTAATTTTCTCCACAGTGGCTGGTGTAGGGCTATGTTTTGGATTTGTGCTGAACACAGGGTTGATAATACAGAGATGCTTTTGTTATTATTGAGCAGGGCTCACACAGAGCCAAGCCTTCTCTGCTTTTGGTATTGCCACAATGGTGAGGAAGCTGGGAGTTCTTGGGAGCTTGGGAGGAGATGCAGCCAGGACTGGTGACCCAAACTGACCAAAGGGATGTTCCACACCATGCAGCATCATGCTCACTACATAATGCAGGAGGAAGAAGGGGAAAAGAGAGGGACATTTGGAGTGATGATGTTTATCTCTCCAAGTCACTTTTATGTGGGATGGAGCCCTGCTTTCCTGGAGATGGCTGAACATCTGCCTGCCCATGGGAAGCAGTGAATTAATTCCTTGTTTTTCTTTACTTCTGTGTGAAGCTCTTGCTTTCCTTCTAAAATTATCTTTATGCCAACCCATGAATGTTCTACCTTTCACCTTTCCAGTTCTCTCCCTGATCTCATTGGGGAAGTGAGGAAGTGGTTGTGTGAGCTTTGCCTGCTGGCTGGGGTTAAACCACAACATCTCCTTTTTGGCGAGCCAGGCAGGAATCAAACTGTTGAGATAAATTGTTTGATAGGGATATACTACACTGAATTTATATTTGTTAGTGCTGTTTAATGGTAATAAGCAAGCTCCTATGCTTGCCATGGGCCCACTTTCCTGACTCTCTGTTAGAGTCTAGTGCTTGTTAGTGCCTGTTTTTGTGCTTTCACTGCTTGTTGCAGTGCTGCACTGTTTGTCACCTTGCTGAATTGCATCTCCTTCGATAACAGCCATGGCAATGTGCCCAGATGGCAGGTGGCCAGGACACTGCTTCTGTTTTCTGAGCTGCTGTACTGGACACGCTGGAACTCTACTGTGAACCCAAGCAGGAATGTGACATATGAATTAGTCCATGATGGAGCAGAATCCACCTGCAAATATGAAGGAGCCCGCATCAGAGAAGATTGATGCCTGAAGGAGTGTCTGGCATATGAATCCATGACAAGCATGGCCTGGAGCAAGTTTGTGGGCTTGTGACCTCACAGCCGACCCATGCTGGAGCAGTTCCGGGATAGCTGCAGTCTGTGGTATGGACCTGTGCTGGAGAAGTTCAAAGAGGACAATTTCCAGGGGGTGGGACCCCAGGCCTGAGCAGGGGAAGGAAAGATTCCTTCCGTGCAGCCCATGGTGCAGCAGGCTGTGCCCCTGCAGCCCATGCAGGACTATGACATGGGCTATACTAATGGTGGAGTCCAGCAGGAATCCCTTGGTGCAGCCAGGCTGGGAAAAAAGGGGAGGAGTTCATTGTAATGCCCAAAAGGGCCAAGGGTGGAGATTGCAATGGATGTGCCTTTAAATTTTTGTAAACCACAATTTGAGCGATGTGTTACAAGAATTACTGTAGCAGGGACCACTGGAGCTAATGGAGAAGCCATACAGGAAGCAGTTGAAGAACAGCACTGACCCGACCTGAGCTGGTTGGGTGTCCAGGAACCCCACACAACACGCCAATTCTTCTGTCCAACTGACCTCCAGAACAAATGGAACCCAAGGTCATGAATTAAATTACTTGAACAGACTTTCCTTGGACATTTTTTGACATTTTGCAGGGGTGGTTCATAGACTAAGGCAACAATATCTGTATTATATCAAAGAGTGGGAAGGGGTGTGGTGGGTAATGAAGTTGGGTGAGGAATTTGGGGGTGTTTGGGAGGTTGGGAGGAGACACAAGCCAGGACAGGCGACCCAAACTGACCAAAGGGATATTCCACACTATGCAGCATCATTCTCAGTGTATAAAGTGGGGCGAAGAAAGAGAAAAGGGAGGGACATTTGGGGTGATGGTGTTTGTCTCTCCAAGTGACTTTTATGTGGGATGGAGCCCTGGTCTCCTGGAGATGGCTGAACACCTGCCTGCCCATGGGAAGCAGTGAATTAATTCCTTGTTTTACTTTGCTTCTGTGTGAACCTTTTGCCTTCCCTCTTAAAATGTCTTCATGACAACTCATGAGTTTTTTACCTTTTACCCTTCCAGTTCTCTCCCTGATCTCACTGTTGAGGGAGTGAGGAAGTGGCTGTGTGGGCTTTGGTTGCTGGCTGGGGTTAAACCACAACAACAGAAAAAAGTCAATTTTGCTAACTCTTTTTAAGTCTTAAGCCTGCTTGATGAGTGTAAAGGGAAAGGTAATTATATTAACTCTGGTTGCATGAGCAAAAGAACTAAATTCTCAGGAGGTTTAATAAATTTTTACTTGCAAACTTTAGAAAATTAAGGTAAAATAAGGTACTTGGCAAATTTTAAAGCAACATCGAGACAAAGTAAGGCACTTTATTGGAAAATTTTAATCTGACTTAACAATATATTTCAAGAAGAGGAGATTAAGAGAAAAAAGAGAGAAAGAGAAAAAAAAAGGAGAGTGAAATATATATATATAGTCACCACCTTAGGTCCAGTGTAGACTCAACTGCTTGTAAATCCAAGGAAGTGGGATGTGTCTGCTGCACACCCTTGCCACAGCTTTTTATATCCTCTGGAATATAAAAAGGGCCAGAGCCCTCCCTCTGGTGTGCACCTGTGCTTTAATGTTCCCCAGGGTGTCTATGTGTGTGGCCAGCAGTATTTTGGGGTTTTCAGCGTGCCACATGGCTTGCCAGCCATTTCAGAACCAGAGGGTCCAGGGGGCAGGTTGTGGAGCAGTGCACCTCTCTCCCTGCCTTTCCCCTTCCATATATGCACACTTTCTCCCTAGCTGGTTTTGAGCCAGTAATCATCCCTCTCTCATTCTACTGAAAGGTGGTAAAATCAGATCTTCCAAGGTCATGGAGTTAGATTAGTTTAAATGCTTTTACCAGAGCTCTGTGCAAACCTTTTTCTGTTTATAACAAAGTAGATTTGTGACAAGCATCACAAATCCTTTCGTCTATTACAGAGTGAATAAAGGAGGTCTAGTGCTCTACTTTTATGCCATAGACATATATCTCTTCCATGCTGCTTTTCATCTTCTCAAAACAAAGCTATTAGCATTGAAAGATAGTCTAAATATCACACAAACTTTTCTTATTCATAAAACAAAGTAATTCAAGCTCGAACTATAACTTGATTCTGAGAAGTTTTGGTAGAGTTTTATGACAAGGTAAAAGACTGTGTTACAGCAAAGGATCTGCACTACACCACCAATTAAAGGTCCATTAGCTGGGCCCAGCTTCAGCAGCTCTAGCAAGTTCAGCTCCTCTGGGAGAAAAATCTAGGTAGGAAGTGTAGTCACTACATTGGGAGACAAGCCTTTCTTTCAAGCCACCCTTTGCAGTGCTTGCACCTTTCTTTCCCTGATTACTCCCTAGTTAATCAAGAGCAAGAGCCATGACTACACCCCAGCACTCAGCAGTGAATGTATGCTGTGACAGCTGCTAGAAGCAATTCCCACATAGCAATATATTAACTGCACTGTTACTGCTGGCTGCAAAAGCAATCATTAGGCCAGAATCCTTTTTTTTTTTTTTTCACTCTTTCCGAAAGGAGATATGAGCTCATTAGGTTCTCAACACTCGTGAAGTACTAAGAAGGAAACACACTGCACTCAGCTATCGCCTTTGTTCCATGCAACAAGAAAATGCCTTTTTTCTACACCATTAATCTATTTAATATTGGATTAGCAAGATAACTCACACACGAAGAAAAGAAAGAAGAGCAGAAGACAAGCTTTTATTCACTTCTAGATATGCCGAGGGTCAAATCTTTCTCACATGTGAAGTCTTTAATCTTTTGGACTTTCTTGGCTCAGGAGTTATAAATATGGTAACAATCAAACATATATTATAGAATCTTAAACTTAAAGGATTATAATAGGATTTATAGTCTCAATAAAAACACTAATTTGGGTGAATTTAACTCCTCCATCCCAATAGTTTCCAGATTAAACTGTTCTGATAAAAGGAATTTGTAGTAACAGAGAATATCTTCTGTCTGTTGTCTCTTTGCCTGCTAGCAAGCTGTTATTAGCCAGAAAGTTCCTTTTAAACTGTATTAAGAGAAACAAAAGTCTGTTCTTTCAAGAAAGTTAGTAAAAAATTTAAGATCTGTTGAGACACAGGGATCCACTTTGGTTTTATTTTACTATGCTTCTTCTTTGGTTGAAAGACATAAATTTGGCAAAGACCTCTCCCTCTGGAGAAAATCTGATCAAATTCAAAGTAATTATGAATTGTGATTTTTAAAGTATTGTCTGGTCAAATAATCTGCTTGTTTTCATGGGGACAGTCATAGATCTGAGCAGATAACTAACCGTAAAGCTCTGACTGCAGTTTCTTCATCCAAAAAACATCTCTCTGGTTTTTAAATTCACATTGTCATACACTAATGTTTTTTTACTTGACTTCTTATCATTTTTCCATGCATTCAGTTTTCTATTCACTTTCAAGAAAAATATACGTAGACAGTAAAAACAGAACTATGCAGTAAATATTACAGCCATTAAAAACATAGCCTTCGAAATTTTAACATTATAACTCTGTCTAATGCTTAATAGAAACAATTTTCTATGAGAAGATTTTTGTATAATAATTTTATTTATTCATATTTAAGACATATATTTCCACTTTCCCCAAAGAAACTACAGGAAAGGAGTAGGGAAAAAAAAAAAGAAAAAACCAAAATATTCTGTAAAGGACACTACAGAGAAAATGATAAATATTATTTCAGGAAATTAAGTTCCTGTAACTGTAATGCTGCATGCAGCATATGTCTCAAAAAGTTATCTTTCCAAGTCTCTATTCTTCTAGCATGTTTCTAGTGGTTATGGTAAAAAGTCAAAGCAAAAATTCAAAAGCAAGCCTGAACAAATTAGTTGGTCAACCCAATATCAAATGTTGTGTATTTTGTTGAATTCAGTTTTCATTCAAGAAAAAAAAAAATCTCAAAAATATTTATCTTTTCAGATCTCTTTTGTGGCAAAAATGGCCTGGAAAGTTTCTGGAACAGTTTAAACCAAGTTTTAAACAAAAAACAACAACAACAACAAAAAGAAAGAAAAAAAATCTACATATATTAATTCTTTCACTGAGATCTATGATGTGGTTGTAACAACTCAGGTGAGTGTAGGATTCACTATATTAGCTCATCCTTTGGGTCTAATAAAAAATTATTTCCAGCAGAAGACCTATTCAATATGAATGCAAGAAGAAATACTGGAGAAAGAGGATTGGTCATGGTAGTATGCAATAAATAAATCTTAAATTCAAGAAGAAATATGATTTTTCTCTGTCCTTTCAAATTCTGTTATTGCTTGTTACTTCCCCACAGCCCTGAGCTTCCTGTTTCCAAATGAACTGAATCAAGATGTGTTGCAAAGGCCAGAAGGGAGGCTCTTCACGTATTCTATGCTGCTTAAGCAGATACAGAGGAGTCTATAGAGAAAAAAAAAATCTTTATGTTGTAGTGCTTGTTCTAGAAATTTATTTCAAATTCAATAATGGAGTTTCCTATTACAGATTTTTTTCTGCTGTGACAGTTTTGCAAGCTAAATTATAGTATGCCCATGCAATCAGAAACATTCAGGATTTCAAGGAGAATAAAATTAGATACAGTGGGAAGAAAGTTTCCAAAACCGAATGAAATTTGCAATATTATTATAATTTCCTTTTTGAGCTCAAATTATCACAGAAAACATCTAATGGCTCTGCAGGAACTGACAGTCCTACTGATTCTGCCCAGCCTCCCTACATCCATCCCCATGGCCCAGCTTAGCCATCCCAGGGCTGTGTTTGACCCTGTTTTCCCCCACCAGTCCCGATCCTGTTGCCCACTAGTGTGACCACATTCCAGTCCAGCCTTGGCCACTCCCCATCACCATGCCTGGTGTCCTATGCTGTGCCCTGGCACTGAGCAGCAAAATTACATGCTGAAAGGCATTAAGTCCTGTCACATCTTCTCTCTTGCTTTCTTCCATTTAAAATTTTCTGGTTTGTTTTATGAAATTGTTCAGGGTTGTCTTTACTACAGAAAATTACAACAAACGACAGCTGATTTAATGAGATTTGAACCTATGGACAAAAAAAAAAAATTAGTCTAGGTATAGCTTCCAGTGAAATAATCATCTCAGGACACAAATCAGAAGTTAGTATTCAGAGTTGGGTGAAAAAACTTTACGTACACAATGAGAATAGCCATAAACTTGTTTATTTATAAAACCAAGCAAATTTAAAGCACACATATTAAATTTTTTAAAAATTCCAGAATAAAAATCCTTACATTTTATGTAAAACTAATGTATGTTCTACTGAGAATCTACATAATATAAATTAAAACTGATATTGCTTAAGTTCGCTTTATTTTTATAACATATTACCTAATCAGATTGCTGATTTCTTGACAGGTATCAGAACCTCACAAAAATACTGAACAGAATGTTTTGAAATGTGAAATATTTCATGGAGATATCTCAGTTTTGAATAAATTTGAGAACAAAGGCAAGTTTGTTTTGATGGTTTTGAAGTCAGATGGTTCTTATCTAGCAGTGTTCCATTTCCCTTAGTATTACTTCAATTATAAAATAACTGCAGATTTATAAGCACAGTAGTACATAAATGTCACATGATCAAAAGAAGAACTATATAAACAAGACTAAACAAACTTGACTATTCTGATGGCAAGAAATTTTAATTGCTTTTAGATGGTAACTTTGACCTTCTGCTCTATTTCATAAGAAAAAATACGCAGAATTTATTTTTTTTAAATTTTTAGAATATAAATTCTCATTCCTTATGAATATTATCCTGAACATTTAGGTATTTCCAAGTACTTTTGAAAAAAAAGTTAATTTTCTTTATCTATGTATATATATAGATATGCAAATTCTCTCATTACAAATACAATTCTCTAAAAAAATACTTGTTTATGCACACACAACCATAAGTGGTTTTTCAACTTCAGTACAGATTTACAGAAACTTACATAGATTTATAGTCAACGAGGAACAAGGTAAATATTCTGTGTTCCAAAGAAAAAGAGACCGTCTACTAATAAACTTATCTATGCTGGTTTTGAATATCAGACAGAGCCTAAACACAGCAATCAAAAATAATGTGTAGACTAATTTACCATTTGGGTTTTGAGTGCAAAATAAACTACTTTCAGTGCTTTAGGGAGCATTTTAAAGAACTGAAGACATAAAATAAGAAACAGTATTAGTTTGGTCTTCTTTTCAAACCTACATTTTTTCTTTAGTCACTCAACTCATTTCTTTACAGCAGCAAATTGAAAGAACAGGCTCAAACTGCCTTAACATATAAAGCACACAGTGTAGTTCAGTGAAACCATGGGCACTGCAGAAATAAAGCCTTTTCCAGCTGCTAGTGCCTTATAAGTCAATATTCTTAAACTGAGGACAGCAATAAAAAACCAGCATGAATGAATTGCAATGAAGCCATTTTTCCCGAGAGAAAAATACAAATTTTGACATAGGTGTTTTTCTCATGTGAGAGCGGGCCAAAAATGCATCTTTTTTCTACTTGAAGGTCAGTTGTGTACTTGATTAAAATTTAATTTATTTTAAATTCTGAGCTGTGTTCAAAACCAAAATCTAACCTGAAAGATGATGCTTGTCTCTAATGAAGCAGTGAAATGAATTAATATCCCCTCTGGAATTTCAGCAGTACTCCTTTGGTAGAAGATTGAAAGACATGGGATTGATGATCATCTTCCATATAGTCATTGGTGAAATCTCCCTCACCCTATAGGAGTAGTTTTGCACATGCATCCAAACTAGCACACATGCATAAGAATTTACAGAAAGCAAGAAAACATCTCTGATAAAAACCCAGCACACACTTTGCAGAGTGAGGACCCTGGAAAAAAATCTCTGCCACTTACAAAGGAATTGAAGGTTTCAGAGGGATTTGGCAGCTTATGTGGTGATGACACTAGAGCTGCAGTCTCGGTGGAATTAAATTTGACCTGATCCAATTAATGACATAGAATAGGAAATATAAAAGTCTAAATAGGAAGGAGGGAAGGAAGGAAGGAAGGAAGGAAGGAAGGAAGGAAGGAAGGAAGGAAGGAAGGAAGGAAGGAAGGAA
>JANRGV010000001.1:72843099-72856128 GCA_024734035.1 Alethe castanea
AGGAAGGAAGGAAGGAAGGAAGGAAGGAAGGAAGGAAGGAAGGAAGGAAGGAAGGAAGGAAGGAAGGAAGGAAAACAAGAAAAAGAACAAGAAAAAGAACAAGAAAAAGCTTGCAGGAGAACTATGGAATTTCCCCATTATCTGATATGATATTATAACTGATCTCATAGGCTGCTATTGAGATTTAGACTTATCATGGAGTCAAGCTGATGCTACCCTGCTGGGAGCACTTTCTTCCTCTTTTAAGGTCCAGGGCCTTTGTCTGTGATCACCAATACAGTTTGACTACATTTGTTACATGGAAAGGGTAGAAAATAACAATATTAGTATCAAAGAATAAAAGGAGTTCTATTTTCATGGTGTTTAAAATAGTTACATATTTTAAATATTTACAGTTTCTTCCACTGTTTCACCATTGTTTTTTAAACACATTTAATCAATACATTGATCTTGTAATGTAAATTAAATTTTTTGAGATTTATTAATATCTATTATCAGGTATTTTAATCCCTCCCAGTCTTGTGTAAGATAGTTTACATATAAAGAGCCAAAACACAATTTCTGTATATAATTTTTGGACATCCAATCTCACCTTAAAATTTGTATTTGTTCAATGCTTGATACATACTGAATTTCAGTTCTGAAAACCACTGCAGATTTTTTGTGTTTCTATAGCAGAAATATAGACCTTTTAGAGGAGTGGAAGCAAATAACCATTTCACATGTGTCCTCACCTTGGCAACCTTTCCAGTCATTGCATATAAGCTTGTAATCCCTCTCATCCCCTAAACAGGTAACTTATTATTACACTAGACAGTTTTCTATCCTTTATCTCTCACATTCAGGCTGTTACTAAATCCTGTCATTTTCCCTTTAGAACATCTACAAAATCTAGTCTTTTCATTTAATTTGTGTTTTCAGGAAGGACTAGTCATTCAGGAAGTAACTGAGGCATAACAAGGGCACTGACATGTCTATCATGTGCTTCACTCCTTTCTTCCTAATACTTCAACTACTCATTTCTTTGGCTCTAGTTCACCTTCTTTCCCTCTGTCATTCCTTATCCTCTGCCCTGAGGGCTTTCTCATTCTGTGTCCAATATAAACTAGTTATGACTTAATATTAAAATCCTTTTAAAAGCACTTTGGTGTCATGTTCAAGATTTCTTCTTATACACTAGAGTTCAATGCTGATCCTGTATATAACAAGACCTTCTGCTCTTTCAGACAGGATTCCTTATTTTCACAGTTCTGTAAACAATGAAAACAAAGTGCAATTTTTAAAGCATTCAGTGCATTCTTTATTTTATTTCTTCATATTTTATCTGTGAATTTTTCATGCCTCTATTTCTTTGTAGTTGTTTTGATTTTGATTATTGTTAAACACTGGAAGCAGAAGTACAGCAATACAATAGATAGGCCTAACAGTTATGATATGTTCAACAGTTTCCAATTTTAATCATCCATCCTGTATAATATATTCAGTGGAATCTTTGTTTGTCAGTCTATTTAGGATGTCCTTGGGGTTCTAAGATCCTGTTGCTAAGTATTATGAAAAAATCATAAAATGAGTCCAGATGAGACAAATTGTATTCTTGACTATATGCACATCAATTTAGAGTAGCTAAAATTTTGCATTGATAGAAAGAGGAAAATATTTGCATGATTGCTTCTGGAAAGAAAATAATTCTGTATCATGTATTTTGCAGAACTGCAGGAGACTATAAAGACAACAAAGGTGTAGGCGACAATCTTCTGCTATATCAGTATCCTTACTCTTAAGAAACCGATTAAAGAGGATAAAGAAAGTAGATAAAATGACGGAGGCTTTTTGTGTTTGGAATCCATGGTAAACCTTGTAAATGAGAAGTTAGTATGCATTTTCTAGGTTAAAAAACATTCTTGTATTTTCCAACTTTAATGTTCAAAAAGTAATTTAGTTACCTTTGGTTGTGAGGAACTGATTGTGCTGGGACAGAACTAATTAAGTAAAATTCGATTGCAGTCTTTGCGTAAAGGGAAGACAAGTTAACTCCTGTTATGCATTTAGAGGCATGTGAATATGATGACTACAGTTTGCTCTTTTTTCTTCCCTTATACACTACAGCACATTCATGAGTAATGCTAGAATACTTAACTGCTTCTACATTGCTTAGACCTTTGTTTATGTTTATTTTGCTTCAAGGGGAAAAAAAAAGGAAATACAGTTACCACTGAACTTTGTTAGAAATAAATACCCGCACTTAATTTGGTTTTGGGTGTTTGTATTGCTGTCATGAGGTAGCAAATTCACACAACATAATCTGAAGTTGTTATCCTTGTAGTACAAGCTTTTTTCTCCCTTTAGGCAAATGTTTCAGCAATAATCAGCAGGGGTTACTTCAAGATCTGAAGGATTTAGGTTCAGCAATATTTGGATTTTAATCTCTTGACAGGGTATGCCAAAATAAACTTTCTGTTACTGAGAACTTTAAGAATTTCCTATGATATTTTTGGGGAAGTTTTAGAGTGAGAACCCATTTTAGGTTCAGGAACATTTTGATCACTTTTTCAGACCGGGTTAGAAAGGTAACCCACTTTTAATCTGTTCCAAAAGTGGAGTATCAAATGTATTTCTAAACTCCTTTCAATTGTTTTAGCTTTCGATTTCATCACTGGGACTTTCATACTTTTCAAAGGTTAGATATTTTACATGTAAGTTCCGTAGCAATCTAGCACCTTAAAGCAAATTCTCACTTTGATTGGTGTGGTATCCATGAAAGGCAAAAAAACCCCAAAAATAAGAATCAGCATCCTTGCACAGCACAACTTCTTCCTCTGAAATGATCTAAACAGTACATTTTATTGCTTTACTTTATATGATAATACAGCTAACACTAATGCCAGGAGGATAAATAATGTGCTTAGCATGCTCTGCAGAGGATGGAGGGTAGATTTTTGTATGAACAAAATTGAATCACACCTAAATTTCCTTACCCTGACAAATTACCTCTGCTACATTCTATGTCTCTATTCAATTAAACAAATATTCTGTTGGTCCAGCATTATTTAACCATTATTAAAATCACTTAAAACGAAATTATGGTTTCTTCCTTTTCCAAGGTTCTTTTGTAAAGAGCATCACTTTGTAGCTTTCTGCCTGAATTTATTCTTCAGTTGTGCCAAAGAAGCTGAGTTGGATTCCAGCCTTGGCCAAATTAGTAACTGAGACACATTCAGAAGGAAAAGTTTAATCTCAGGGGCAAAACGTTGACATTAAGATGCTGTCAGAATATAATGTGATAAAAAAGAAAACAAATTCCATGCTGCTTGAAATGAACAACGTACTTGAAGCTCTTTGAAAAATGTTCTTTATATTTTTGAAACTATATAACCACATCATAATGGACTTGTGTCAGACCTTTGCCAACAATAAAATTTTCAGTTGCATTTTTATGAGCTAATTAAATGCATTAGTGCAATAAGTGTGCTTATGACAACCCCTTCTGTTTGCATTCAAGGACTTCCACATTTTTCTTAAATGGCGGGGCCCAGAACTGCATACAGTGGTGAAGATGAGGCTGCACCAAAGCTGAACGCAGTGGGATAATCACCTCTTTTGACTGGCTGGTGATGCTGTGTTCGATGCACCAGAAAGCATTTCTTCTCTTGGCTGCCAGGACATGCTCCCTGTTCACACTGAGCTGCTTCTGACCAGCACCCCCAAATCCCTTTCTGCAGGGCTGCTCTCCAGACACTTCTCTTCAGATTCATATTTGTGTCCAACATAAATCTGTCCCAGGTGCAGAATCTGGCATTTCTTTTTAAATTTCATGCCACACCAGCAGTAACTGCTGCTGCTCCTTTGTGTATTGCAAAGATTAATATAATTTATGCATTTAGACCAAAATATGTACTAGTAGAAGTACACACTTAGAGATATTATCTTTCTGTTTCCAATATAATACTAAAGAAAGCTGAAAGAACACTATTCATTTATTTTCAGATAAAGTTTCTATATGGATTGTTCAGCCTTTCAAATATAATGTCTGTACTTATATCTTGTTGGCCAATGTCTGCAGAACAGCTAAAAATTCTACTCTACAAACAGCCTCAGTCAGAGACTCACACGCACACATCACACACTTGGTTGTAAATGTTCTCTTCTACACCTGCTTCCAAACCTCATGTAATGATATATGAAGAAAGAACGAGACACTTCCACACCTCAGGTTGACATTTACAAAGCTGTTCACAATTTTTGCTGCTTTGCCAAGGGGCAGTGAGGGTTGAACAGCTTTCTGTGTTGTTTTCTCTTTTTTATTTCCTTTTAACTTTCTTTCCAGGCAGCAGATGCTTCATGCACTTGAACATTCTAGCAGACCTAGCTAATCATAGCAATCATGCCCCAGGGAGGAGTAAAATACTGTTCCTCCACTTAAAATCATTTCTTCATCTGATGCTTGAGAAGGTACTAGTTGCCATTAGAGACTGGAGATTATGGGAAAAGGTTCATAGACAGAAACTACTGCCTAAGCATGCTCTGCAATGGCTCTGGGAGGAAAGGCAACAATCCCAGATGTGTAAAGATCAGAACAATCAAATCAAGAAAGCCTACACAGTATTCTACCTCAGTGAGGGGGTTAGGGAAGGAGAGCATCTTGAAAGAAAGAAGATCTAATAAAAAGATAAAGAAGGCAAAACACAAAAAAACATACTGAGCAACAAAGCTATGCATTTGTGTTTGTATTTATAGCTGCATTTGTATTCAGTAGTTCCTACAGAGAGAGAAGAATTATACTATTTGTGGAGGAGGGTTATTAATTTTTTTTTTTGGATGATATTTTTTGTTCATTTCTTTCTTTGGTATGGCACATTCTTTTTGTTCTGTAGTAATTTTATACTACTATTTTTATTCCATAATAACTTTATACCTAGGACAATGACTAATCTTATTTTTCAGTTGGCCTTTGGGTTTTATTCAGAATTCCTAAAGCTAAAACACAGATATAGGAATATGTCTTTCTTTGAACATGTCTTTGTTTATGCAGTAAGAAATGAAAGATGGGATCACTCTGTGTCTCCAGCATACAAAGGACATGGAACTGTTGAAACAAGTCGAGACAAGGACCACAAATTTGGTAAGAAGACTGGTGCAATCCCCTGTGAAGAAAGGGTGAGAAAGTTGGGGCCCTTCAGTCTTGGGAACAGATTGTGTGAAGACCTCATAGCAACCATCCAGTTGAATGAGTCGTACCAGGAAGCTGGAGAGGGACCCTTCATCAGGAAATGTAGAGATAGGACAGGGGGGAATGGCTTACAACTGATAGTAGGTTAGATGATATGTTAGGAACAAATTTTTTATTCCAAAGGTGATCAGGCACTGGAACAATTTGCCCAGATAAGTTGTAGATGTCTCAACCCTGCCAGAGTCCAAAGCCAGACTGGATAAGGCCTTGAGAATCTGGTCTGCTGGGAGGTGTCCCTGCCCACGGCAGGAGGACTTGGGGCTGGATGACTTTTAAGGTCTATTCCAACCTCTTAATATTCTATGATTCAGTGGCAAAGCATTTTGCCTACAATTCCTAACCAATGAGGCCCAATAGTAATAATAACAAGTCAAAACTGAATAAAATGTACTGGGGAAGGTATGAAGAAAACTAACTAGAAAAATATATTTATGAGACTTGGTCTTGAACACGGCCAGTTCATAGAGATTTGTAGTGACACAAGATAAACATTATGAAGCGGTAGATGAGATGAGAGGTAGATTCTTTCTTTATCTTCCCACTAATAAGAGAGTGTCGATGCTCTTAGTGCTGCCAATTTGCATCTTCCAGATACCTAGTTAGGGAGTGATTAATCCTCACATGGGCAGTAGTAAAGATAATGGCTTTTAAAGGATAATGGACAGATGACCATTATTAATTATTTTTTTTATTCCTTACACTCTTTTCTGCTTCTTCCCAGATGCTGCTACTAAAAATTCACTCTTAGAAACCTGAAGACCAGCCATTGGTCTAGTGGAAGAAAGGTTGCATAACAACAGTTGAGTGCAACACTTTGGGTTGAGCTTTCTAACATATAAGGAGTTTAAAATGTAAAAAATTGAAAGATTGTGAGAGAATTATATTTTTCATAAATATTTCTTTTTTAACCACCGATTTTAAAATGGGCATCACTAGCTATACCCAAAGCTATTTACCATTCAAAATGGTTCCTAAAAGGAAAACCAAAAAATGCTTAAGCTTTTGACTGAGTTAATGATATAATATTATGTCTCGTTTTATAGAAATAGTTTTTGCTCATTGAATAGCTATAGTACTAATTTTCAAAAAGTAAATTGCAAGCAAGACTCATCTATTGCATAAATTAAATTTGGTGTATTTACATATATGTCAGCAATTTTCTTATTCAGCAACACTTTTTTTTTTTTTTTTTTCAGGAACCAGAAGTTATTTTTAAGAACCAGGAAATTCACTCTAAGATAACAAAAATTTTCTCAGATTTGCATGCAATTGCAGCTTCATGATTGTTTTATCTTGCAGTGCAAAAAAACCAAACCAAACCAAATGAAAAAAATTATCAGGAGACCAATACCAATGGTCCAAGCCACTCTGAAATCTGATAATTTTGCAGTATTGTCTTGCTGTACTAAGTGGAACTGGTTGACTTCGGGTATAGAGAGATCGAGAAAAAGAAAATTAAGACAAACCATGGCCTGACATCTATACCAGACAGGCATACTAATAAGGTAATGGATATTGGTAGACTCTTGCTGAGAAACATTTTGGGACTTTCAGACTCCAAAATATTGTATTTATTTATGCTGCAAGGACAGGAAGACAGAAAGCTTTTGTTTCTGTGTCTGTTAAATCTGAGTGAGAACAGGATAGCCACTAAGCACTTGCAAGTATCTGTTTGATTTTTATAAGAGTTTTGGGTGAGGCCAATTATGATGGAACTAATAGTGGATGGTAGCATATTGAATTTTAATTGCTACTACTAATGCAGTTTATGTAAACTTCCTGGAATCTTGGAAAGTATTTTTGATCTGAATTACTGTAATGATTGTTCTGATTCTTTATCTTGTTACAAAGAAGCCTTCAGAGAAATATTTGGCCCTATGCCTTTAGACTCTAGTTCTTTTAAACACAGCCACAAATGCATCTTTCTTGCTTAGTTCTCATTCATCAATATTTTGTTTCAGTTTATTGAGATGGTATTTTACCATTTTAACTTAAGTAATGGGCATTGTATTTGTTTCTTTGAAGCAAAAGAAGGCTTAATATTAGCAAGGATTCTTGTGAAAAGGAAAAAAATATCTTTAATAGTAAATAAGAATAAAATTAAATTTCAAAAGTGTTTGTACTGGCAATAGAGGAGAGGAATCAAAGGCAAATGAATGTGAGCAGAGGAGCCAAAGGTAAATTAATGTAAGCATCAGGTTAGCAATGATTTATTGGAAGAAATGATTAAAGCAATCTCCAGAGAGAGATAGCTTACATATATAATTCTATAACCCTAAAAATAAAAATAGAATATTAGTGGGTAGTCTCTGTTATTTTAGTTTTCTGTATATTTCATGGTTGCATGGATCATGCTGAAGCTGAAACATCACATACTACCTAAGTGCATGATTTTATATTTTACAAGTTTTTTGTCCATTGTAATATGGTTTAAATTCTTTGACTAATTCTTTTGCTTTGTTGTTGACTGTCCTTTTGCATTTATGCATTGGCACAAAAATATTCATAAATATCAGGATAGCAGATATTCTTGAACAAAATTAAATCACCTTCTCTCTGTATTGTCACCCCACCTTCTTCCCAGGCACAGCTTCCCTCTTTCATTCCCAACTATTCCACCTCCCACCTTCACACCCTCCACCCTCAGTAGCTCAGGTGGATGGGAAATGGGAATTGTGATCTCTCTCTACCTGTTCATCTCTGCTGCTCCTTCATCCTCACACTTTCCCCCACTCCAGTGTGGCTTCTTTCCACAGGCTGCAGCTTCCTTTAAAGCAAATCTACCTTTTAATGTGCGGGGCCCTCCACAGACTATGTTGTAAATGTCTGCTCCAGCATGGTCCTCTCCATGAACTGCAGGGAAATAACTGCTTCACAGGTAAA
The DNA here is from genome assembly GCA_024734035.1 of Alethe castanea. NCBI lineage: Eukaryota > Metazoa > Chordata > Aves > Passeriformes > Muscicapidae > Alethe > Alethe castanea. The sequence continues at coordinate 72,851,210 of JANRGV010000001.1, forward strand.
AGGGCTGAAAGCTGTAAGATAGGAAGCAAGATTCTCAGAAGTTAATGAACAGTATATCTCCATCATCTTAATCAAATCTATAACTTAGGCTGGCTTATGTTCTGGTGCGAGCTATTTTAAGTTTTGTATTGTCAGAGTTGGTTCTGCCCTATCAGAGGCATTTAACTAGTTAAAACATTCTGCAGTGAAGTCTTAGCACAGAAACAATGAGGATGTTTCAAGGAATAACAGAATAGTTTGCTAGTTTTACTGTGAGACTACTCATGCTCATTTCATGTTAAAACAGGTAGCATCATATGATTTACAATAATTTAGAAATCTGACACATGTAAATTCTTACTAAACTGTATGAGTATGGTGAAAATATGGAACTTTGAATTCTACCATGCACTGCTGCCTAACCACTCCCAGAGCAACACAAGAACATATTTGCTAGTCTCAAAAGGTGAGAAGCCACTAATGGTAAATTTATATGTTGTCTTTGTGTGAGGGGAAGGACACAAAAGAAACACACAAGGGTTCAGTCTTGCATTACACATCCACAGCCCCTAAAGCCTTCCACTGCATTATTTTGCTAAGAAGCAGGTGCCATAAACTACCATAAATCTTGAAATACATCAGACAATGTGGAGCAATGAGAAATTATGGAATTTCTACACTTAGCTTCACCTTATATGTTGATATCACAGTTTGGATAGTAAGAGTTAAACCTGTAATGAGGAAGCACACCAGCATAGCATTTCACATTATGTAAAGGTAACTGTTACATAACAACAAAAAATATTACTTTAATATCTCAGCAAATTGTGGATAATCATTTTCTAGGTTGTAGATGTATAAAGTATTTATCATCCCTGATTCATGATTTTAGTGAGTCCAGGACCAAAACAGCGTTTTACACATTATTCCTGTGTCAAATCGTTGTTTTCCATACTTAATTAAAAAAAAATTAATAACAAAAAAAAGAAGTTGTTAAGTTATTATTTTCTTCCAGAGAAAAGATGAGAAAGGCACATTAACCTACCAAATGTTACTACAATTCCATATTGAGCAACTTGTGGGAAATATTCTCAGTTGTACCCTCAGTATTATTGAGCAAACAAAATCTCTTTTGCATGCACACTTTCATTTGACGTTTCCTCTCTTATATAATTAATTTTTAGATTAAAAATATTTTACCTACCATACTTATCACTCTCTAACACTGAAATAATAAGGAGCTGGCTAAATCTGAGTTTAGTTAATGCAGTCATCTTTCTTGGGAAATATATTTTGTGAAATTCACTCTCTGAAACTATATTTATCACCTTCTGCCAGGAGTTGAGGAATAATAGAAAATATTAGGAATATTTCATATGCATGTGTGAACTAGTCCTGTTCTACTTTTCTTTCTTACTGAACCTCTTTTCATGAGAAAGAGAACACTTGCGGAAATAACTCTGTCACTACAAACATATCTGGATCCTTTATAAATGTCCTTTGTGGTAGACAGTGTAGAGGTAAAAACAAAGCTATAAAACTATAAAAGTCAACAACAAATTTAAAAGCTTACAACATTAAAGGATCACATTTCCCTGGCATTTTTTTTTCATTGAACATTTCAATGCCTTTATAAGCTAAAACTTATTCCTTTTAAAAGAGAGGCTGCTATAATCAGTAACATGATGGATTCATAATTTGCCTTTCAATCAGTTATACACAGTGCCATCAAGAAAGGTGCTCCTTCATTTAAGTAGTCATCTATGTTTTTTGTGAAATGTGTTTACTCATAAATATGTAATCCACTGGTGTATTGTGCTATGCATGTCTCTCAAGCACCTGGTCCACTGAGATAACCACTTATTTCTGTTACCATCTGTGATTATTGTAACAGTAGGGCTTTAGTGGAAGAGATTTATGCTATAAAGCTGTAGGTCCAGTGCTCAGATGCAGACAGTGATGACTGAGAAGAGGCATAAATCTACTTGTATAAGCCCAAACCAACAAAAAAGGAGGCATGCATTTAAATCCGAGGCAGTGCATGTAAAAAAAACAGCTGTTAAAAATATGTAATTGAGTATGAAAACATAAAATCACAAATATTAGATAGAGTTATGCTCACTAAATTAATTCTGTCCCATTCTATTATGATGCTGAGTTTTATTTCACAAAACTTAATAATAAAACTTTTTTTTTTAAAACACCAATTTTTATTGTAGATTACACTCATAGAATAAAAAAAAATAAGCCACTGATTTTTTTTTTCTTAAGAAAGATGCTCCCAAAGATAATCCTTGCATTCGTTTTGGACTCTGTGGTTCTTAATTATTCTGTTTAGCAAACAACCAGGTGCTCTTGCAGCCAATTTATACTACTCTGTGCATGTGTAAGCTGCTCTGACAAATAAACAAATGCACCTACCTAATTATTTTCATACACAGCATACTAATAAGTTACGAATCAACAGATCTCACCTAAATCAATTTGCAAATGATCAGTGGTACCACATTTGTTTTACAATGGCATTCAATACAATCAATGTATTTTTCAGTCATTTGTAATATTCCATAATTTTGTATATCAGATATAGTTTTGTTTGGTTTCTTTTTAAACGTTGTACTTATTTTTACCTACATTAAATGTTGCAGCTTCTTATATGTCTATAACTAAGTAGCTAGCAGGGGACTGCTTACCACAAGAAAGTAGAATAGTTTGGAGTAGCTTGCTCATTATACAAAAATATAGCTGTTTTTCCTTTTGTAGGGTTTACTAAAAAAATTCAAAATGGCAGGAAGGTCCATGGAGAAAAAAAAAAGATTATTGAGATATAGACAATACTAGTTAAGTCAAACACCATTTTGTGGTGTTAGTCAGGATAGACACAAGCGGCTCTGATGAATTGTTTGATACATGTGATAAATTTTAGATTAATATCATGCTTTCTTTTTTAAACATGATCTCCTTTCCTTGACACAGCTAAGCAGTTGTTTTGTTTATCATCCCAGTTAATGCTGATAATTTTGAGGATTTGTAGCCAAAGGAACAGATGACAAAATGAAAACAACAAATTTATTTGAACTAGCATTTCTATAACCAGCAGATATGTAGAAGTGAGCCTAAAGCTTTCTAAAAACTGCTTGCAAATTTTCTAAGCCATTACAACAGAAACTTCAGAACACTCTTTCTAAAATTTGGAAAAGTCCGCTTCCTGAAGGACTGACATAGAGTTTAAGAAAGTACTCCAGCTTAACTTCATTCTTTATTATAATTTTTTTTTGTTAAAAAGCACTCCCAAAGCAAAACCAAAACCAGAACCAACATCAACCAACCAACTAACCAACAACCAAAAAGAAACCAAAACCAAAACCAAACCAAACCAAACAACACAAAACAAACAAAATAAAAACCAGCAAAAAATCAAATCAAATCAAAACAAAAAAAGCTTCAAACTGTCTGGATTGTCCCTTACTAAATGTCATCTCTACTGGGAAAGGATAAGAATCAGGAAAAAGAAGAGGAGATGTAATATTGAAGCTGGCAAAGACTGAATGAATTTTGGTCTAGTGGAAGGTGTCCATGCCCATGGTCCCTTCCAAACCATACCACTCAAGAATTCTACAATTCTCTGATTCTGTGAAAGAGGTTTTACATGAAGAAATGAATGCTGATCTACAATCTCTGACAGAGACAGGCCTTGCTTGTGAGAACCTAGTGTAAAATTTGAAAGGAATTACAAAATCAGTAACAATTAAGCATATTATTTCCAGTAGGACCATATTTAAGATATTCCAATACAGCAAACCATTTTTTATTCCAACAGAGTTACTGTGCATGTGCATGGAGAAGCAAGGTGCCGTGCCTTCAAAGGTCTCAGGGAGCACAGCTCCACTCTTCAAATGGAGGAGGGCTGTGTGCTGAGCACAGAATGCACACATATATTGAAGCTGTTGGGTTCTGGATCTTTCCCACTCCTTGGTGTTGGGCTCCCTGGTCACAGGATCAATTTAGAATTTTTTTTTTTTCCTAACAAATAATGACATGGATAATTTTTCATAATTTCTTTAGCTCATTTCCTTGGGTATTTATTTATTTAAAGAACTGTAACTAACTCAGAAAGGATTGTTAAGACTATGACACATTCACAGGAGAAGTAAAGATAATTGGCCATAATGGCTGTAACATTTGGTTTCTACTTGGCAAAGCATATACAGTGCTGTCTTCAGACATCTGGCCCCAGATGGACAGCTTTTTGGAGAAGGAAAACATAGTGGTGGGTGGACCAAACAACACTCATTGGATAATTGTCTTTGTTGGTAAGGCACTCCCTTTTCAGTGGAGGGAGGGCTCTCCTCTAAATTACAGAGGTTGGATACTTAAATATGTTCTATGGTCTAAACAATTTCCCTATACATCCTATGGTCTAAATGATTTCCCTAACTGTTGGTTTGGTGGACATGAAGAGGAAGGAAAGCTGCATCATTTTAACTTCTGATTGACAAGTGAATATTTCTTTAAAACATTGGTTTTGTTTCTACATTTTCCCATAATTTAAAAAAAAAAAAAAAAAAAAAAGGACCTACCCCAAAATAGAACTAGTTTAATTTTAAAGCAAATTAAGGATGCTTTGATTCAAATCAAGTGCTTGCCTTCCGTGAAAACAATTGCAAAACTTGATTTTGAGATGATGGAAACCTAGTAATTGGTCTATTGAACTCTTTTGAAGTACACAGTATGCATAAATCTTGGACAGATCACACATCTGTAGCTCAGAAATCCCTGAGTGTTTGAGTACAGCAACTATCTGAAACTAGAATTCTCCTTTCTTGCAATTATATTCTGAAACAGATTGTGCACGACCAGGAGTTTTTCCTTTTCTTTTCTTTTCTTTTCTTTTCTTTTCTTTTCTTTTCTTTTCTTTTCTTTTCTTTTCTTTTCTTTTC
>JANRGV010000001.1:72867530-72884467 GCA_024734035.1 Alethe castanea
CCCAAAAAAACCCCAAAAAATCCAAAAAAAAAAAAAAAAAAAAAAAACAAAATAAAAAAAAAAAACCCAAAAAAAACCAAAACAAAAAAAAAAATCCAAAATTCCAAAATTTAATCCAACCAAACAAACCCCACAAACAAAACCAAACTCAACCTGTCATGAAGACAGAATATGGTAAATTGAGCCATGAAAAGAGGCTAAAACGTTTATGTCAGCAATTCTAGGAGAAAGCATGGTGTAAAATTAATGACGGATCTGAATGGAAGACTTACTGTGTGACTGAATCTCAAAATTTCCAGTTCTAGCAATACCCATCTCGATTTTAGCGCTATTGTTGAGGATTTAATCTTGTGTCAGAGACCAAAACTTAGCCCACAAAAAATTTCACATTTTGGGAAAATTGAAATGTTTTAAAGATATTCTCATTCTGTGTGTCATAGCTGACAAGTAGGACTGACTTTTTCTTGAAGATGCTAGGAAACAATCTGGCTTCTCTAGAAGGGCAATTCAGTATACATGATGATGTTCTTAACTTTGCTCCAAGATTTCATGTACTTTGGAATCACAGCTTCTGAATAATTTTCTAAATATGCATTCCTGTTGCATTGAGTAATATTATTGATTTACATTAAAAAACCAACTCTATATTCTAAAGTGCATTTTGCGTCTGAGAATTTGTCCACAGTGCTCAGAAGTTTGGATCAACTAGTTTAATTATAGAATTTTTATTGCATTTATACAGTGACAGAATTTAATCCTTTTTTAATTCACTGCCCTAACAGCTTTTATAAACAGAAAGTTCAGGAAGCAAAAGGATTTCCTGAAAAAGTAATTTATATTGCTATTTCATATTAGTTTTAATATATTCAGTTCTTATACATACAAGAAAAATGAGGTAGGAAGAGATGAAGTAACACACTTAAATTAACAAAGCAGCAAACTAGATCAGTATTGACTTATTTATTTGTAAGTCTGTGGCTTTGTTCCCCTTCACTTCCATTGCTTGAGAGCATGATGGTCTATTTTGCCTTGCAGATTTGAGAAAGCATCCATTTCTTCAAAATGCAATTTCTGCCACTACATAATCACTGTCATTTCTGCTTCATGCACTGATTGCTTTATCTCGCCAAGAGCTGATAAAAGGAACCATAGATACCTATTTCTGTGGGGGAAAAAAGAAAAAGGTACTTTCATTGTTGCTGTGGAGAAGAGAATATAAAATATGTTTGAATGTGTGACTTAAAACATGTACAAATCTGTGTATTTTAGTTTTTGGCTCCTGAATTCCTTAGTATTTTATCCTGCATTACTTCTTGGAGTTAAATGAAACTAACTGTTTGGTAGGAATGCAATTTTAAATTAAATAAGCACTGACCAGATTCCTTAGGAAGCAACAATGATATTTCTGGTTTGGTATATCTCTAGCTGTCACAAACTAGTCAAGGGAAGAATGCCTGAAGTGCTGATAGGCCAGTGCTGACAAACAACTAATTAAAACACTCATGTATAAGAAGAAACTAGCCGGTTTTCTTTAATGTAGAGATTGATAGAGGCTGAGAGTGAAATTATGCTGGGATAAGGAAATATGTAGCAAGACGTTTGGTTGTGCTGACTAACTTTCCTTGATAATGGATTTATTTGGTCTCTCTCTTGCACACACACACAGAGCCCAGAGAATTAATCTGTTTGCTGAGGACTTCTCTACACAGAGAAGTCCTGTTTGCCAGGTGTTTTATTTTAGGGAAAGAGATCGCATAGCATTCGCAACAGACTCTTTATAACAATAATAATGCATTTAAACACAATTAAAAATTAAGATTGAGGCTTTCCTTCATAAAAGGACATTGAAGTAAGCTAATATAAAATAACAATGCTAAAGGATAATCCTGCTATGCTTGCATACTTCTTTTGTCTATATGGCCACATATTTATGAGTACTTCATGAAACAGAAGAGAGGAGGAGGGAACTGACAGTTACTTCAGTTGCTTGCAAATTATAAAACTCCAGGAACTATGTGAAGCTATTGAAGCTGTCTGCGGCTTCTACACAAACTGAGACCTTTTCTACCCAACAGCTTTCTTCCCTGACTAATTGTAATTTCTGAATTGTGGAAAGCAAAAGAGGTCAAAATCTGTCTTTCTTCACAGAAAGCTAATTTCAGTGAATTCTGTTAAATGAACAGAGATGTTTCATATACAGTGCGGTAATAAGGGAACAATTTGTCCTCTTGCGTTTTGTATTCCCTGGTAGAAATCAACTGAAAGATTAAACTACCTGGAAAGCATTATTTATGTAGAAGTCTTTGGCATAAATGTGATGAGTATTATCTGAAGTAAGAGGAAGTATCTGATAGTGCTTGTTCGAAACACTAGTGTTTAATAATTTAATTTTATTGATCTCATGCTCTTAATAGTCTGCAAATACAACTGTTGTCAAAGGAAACAAGCCTATTAGACCCCTGCCTACAATTAGAGGACTAAAATGTTTGTAAGTCCTAATTAAACTGTACATGGAGTGCTAATGAAACAGTCTCAAATCACCAGTTTTCAGATTTTAATTTAGGTCCAGTAAATGTAAATAATTTTGAAACATTCTTAATAATTAGGAAAATAACTCACAGAAATGTAAACACTACTTGTAGGAAAATTGTAAATCCCTGAAACTCAGAAATCAGTTCTTTATTTGTATATGCACCTCTGATACCCCACCCACAAAAAAGAATGGATATAAGTTGAACTTAAAAATTACAAACAAAAAATACTAGAGGCATCAGGACTCTCTCACTATTGCAATTACATGGGTAAATTCACTGAATTATTTCACAAATAATAGCAAAAAGCTGCACTAAGTTTTTTCCTGCTAACAAAGTTTTATATCATAAGAATACAAATTAGGTATTACAAAATTATTAGTTACATTTAAGAAGTGTATACAAGGCAGTCACAGTCAATAGTTATTTATTTGTATACATACTCATTACATATAGGGACAGGGATAGTCTTAATTTAGCAAAGTCATTGAAAATATGGATAATGTAATCCTGAAATTTGGTATAATTGTGATTTCTTTTTTTTCATTTTCTTTCTGTCAAAATCAGGTACTACTTCTGTGAAGGAAAATCTTCATAGGAGAAGATTTTGAAGTGAATATCACATATAAACCATTATACAAGTGACATTATTCACACAGTAAAATTACCCAAGATTGTACTTATAAAATCAAGCATTTGTCTGAGTATTATTGCAATGTTCTTTACTGTGATCAGGAAGTAAAGAACTACTTCTGTTTGCATTTATTTTCTCATCTGAAAATAGAAAATTGTTACCACTAGGGTATTTCTGCCCATACATTTTTAAGGCCATTAAAGAACTAGGCTTTTCATTTAAAAAGCATAACAAAACTTTAAAATGAAACATTCAAAAATCTCAAATTACAGAGAATAGAAAAAAGGTACTAATCTCCTTTAGTACAGATTTACATAAAGGTTCATAAGTAGTAAGGGAATTAAGGTTAGCCTTATAAGCAAGCATGAGTAAATTCAGATCTTTGTTAACATCTTTTTTTGTCTCAACAGAGCACAGATTTAGTCTCTTCAATGTCTTTCCATCTTAAAATTTTGCGGTCAACCTCCAACAATTTTAACATTATCTCATTTCTGTTACTTCTTTCTGACAATATTTATGCCACTGCTTTAAAATACAAGGTCATCATGCTTTCTCTTAACATTTAGTAAATTTGCCAATCAAAATGAAAAATGACTGAATATATTTAAAAGACATAAATCATTATTGAATCCTTCATGTTCCTATACCACCAGTTATACCTTTGACATGAAATTAGGCCTTGGATGTGAAGTGCTGTTAGGACACTTTGCTTAACTTATAACTGTTTAGTTGAAGTCTAAGTGGAAGAATTATATTGGCTCTAATAAGCCAGGAACTAATGACTTGCAGGAACTAATGACTTATATTAAAATACCACATGTATCTTTCTAACTATGGGTTTCCTTATTCTTTCAGAAATAGTTCCTTCTCTAAAGCATATTGAATAGCATCACATATCTAACCTGAATAAATGCATATGATGGATTTTTATGAGGGCTTTTTTATTATTATGAGGTCTCTTTTATTGCATTCCTTTTCTCTCCTCTTTTAGCCACAGTCTATTTCAGGTAAAGAATTTTATGCAACACTTAGACATTGCTGAGTTACCATGAATTCTGATTAACCGAAGGGGTCAACTTTCATTAGAAAGTGCATAAAACTCAGTCCATTAAATTGTCCATTTCAAGCTTGCAGTAATGGCTTATGGGTTTGATTATATTAATTAGTACACCTTCTGCATTGCCAACCTAAATGGTGATTTTGAAGAGCACAGACTTCTTCTAGCATAGAACTAGTTTATAGGGAAGAAATGGTAGAGCAGGTGGGAGATTTAAAATTTAGTAAATTAACTAAAATATAATAGATTAAAAGAATAAAGTCATTGCAATAGATAAATTATTTTGTCAAAGAAGTTATCATATCAGCTACAGTTTAGAAAAAGTAATCCCAAGTCATTACTTTTTATAACTTCACTTTGAAACTAGGGGCATATGATTTTATTTCCTTTGGTCAGAGAAATCCTTTTAATTGTTCATAACACATAGTCCAAACTCATATGCTCATATCTTCAACGACTCCTCTAAATACATAAAAAGTTACTGGTTTTCTAAACCCAACTCTATTCTAAAACAATATTCATTTCTACTTCAGCAGTTGATAGAATGAAGCATACCCAGCCATTGTTCTATCCAGCTTAATATTCTTCACAAAATGACAAATCCATTTATTTTGGAGAACATATAGATTCTCTATATCTTTCAACTCAGCCAGTCAATGATCAAAATAGATCAAGAGAAGGGTAGAAATAACAGACCTTCACAGACAGTCTTCTGCATAGGACCACTCAGTGAGGGCTGAGTCAGCTTCAGTGGGAAACAGGACTCTTAATTCACTACCAGCAAACTATTTCAATGACGTGGATTTAAAAAGTGAACTGCATCTCAAAAGCCTTACACTAGGAGACACGTTTCTGAAAAGGATCAAAAATTGGTGGGTTTTTTTTGTGCTAACAGCACCAATCTAGACATGTGCTAGAGTTCTGTCAGTCAGAAGAGCAAATTTGACCTCATCTCTCTTCTAGGTATATGCAAGAAACCAACATTCAAAAGCTGAAATGAAAATTGGTAATAATATATCTGATACTAATCTACCTCTATTCCTTCTCTGCCTCCCATCTGTCCTCAGCTAAGCAACATCAGCTTGCCGTGTTAAGGATCTGCAACTCCTTCCTTCCCTGACTTTCTCATGTCTAAGGCATACACATAATGTGACATAACAAGGGAACTTGAAATTGCATCATCTAAGTTTTAGTTTGTCGTCCCTATCTTTTTGAAGTTCATGGCATGACTTTCTGTCCTTGCTAAGAAGTTCAAGACACATGCTCTTAGCATCTTCCCTTTTCACCCTCAACATCTATTCTACCTGGGAGCAGCATGTCCCCTTCCTCCTTTAGAAATACAATTCAATGAACATCACTGCTTGGATCAGGTGGCCTGCTCCAAGAAACCCTACATAATCCATAGGGACTGAAACTCTGTGAGAGGCTGGTCCTGAGCAGATGTTAGCTTGACAACTCAGGTCTCTCATATAATAATCTCTCTGAATATGTGGCAACATGGCCTCCTACATCAACACTCTTTTTTTTTCCCATCTTTCCCTTCATTTTTGAGTTAACAAATCCAGTAAGTCATGCCTTCATGTGGGAGTGAGATGAAGGGAGACAATGCTGAGGTTTTAGCATTACCATTCTCACTGAAAAAAAAAAAAACAACAAAAAACAAACAAAACAAACAAACAAACAAAACCAAAAAACCAACCAAACAAAAAAACAAAACAAAAAAAACCCCATAATAATCTTGGAAACAGAGCTTTCTTCTTAGAAAGAGTATAAATTTGTCCACTGTTTTCCATTAATGCCTACTGTTACAGCAAAGTTCATAAAAAGAAGTTTTCCTTTTTTTCTGTTCTACTGATTTCTGGTTATATCTGCCCCTGGCAAAAAGATGTCAAGTGATCAGCTCAGGACCAAAACAAACAGCAATAATGAAAACTTGCTATGCAGTGTCTCAAAGCAGCACTTGTAATACTTAAAAAATTCAGGGCTTGAAAACAGAGTGAAGAAAAAGGGAAGGTACACAGCTGCACAGCTGGGCTGCCGTTACCTGGCCACACTACACTGAACAGTGGTCACAAGTGCTCCAGTACACATAAGGATGTTTAGTCCCCAGCATGGAAGAGGCTAGGTCTTCCTCTTCCTGAATAATATTCCACCTACTCTATCTCTGATAATAAATTCATGGAGAGTGTATGTACTATCTGGAGGTTTTATAATCCTTCAGTGTTGGCCTCTGTGGTCAAAGCAACCACAAAGATACTGTTTGAGAGGCAGAAATTCCATTCCATGCCTAAAAATGTGCATGCTCTTTCAAAACACTGTTCCCACCATGCACATTATTGCTATAAACTTGGTCTGACCACAGGACTTCATCAGAACTAATGTAGATGCTCGTTTTTGTTTTTTTTTTCCTGATCAGGTTGGAAATAATTATAGAAATCAAACATTTTTCACAGAACTGACTAAAATACATTGATTTTGCAAAATTTTAAGAGAGTTTAAATTAGAACTTGTCAGATTGGCTGTTTCTGTGAGTAATTTCAGTTTTATTTCTCTTTAAAAAAAAAAATCAATAACTTTGGTTTAGGTAACGAAAACTGTTTTCAAAAATTTTAACAGCATTTCGAAGTCCTGAAGAACATTTTGCATAAAGAGAACAAGTATCTGTAATTATATCCCGAACAAAACAGCTTGAGAGTTCTGGACTTTTGAAAAGGCAATAGCTCTTGATAGAAAATAAGTAACTGAGTGCAAAATTCTCAGCATGACAGTTTTAAAAATACTGTTTTGTATTGACAGATTTATATCAATTTTGAAAAAATCTTCATAAATTATCAGAGAACATTTCACTTCAACAGGACAGAATTCAAGAAAAGAAGCAATTAATGCCTCATTTTAAATTTGTTTATTAGGAGGGCTTACTGAATTTAACATTCTAATACACTAAAGGCCCATATCTAATATGTATTACCCAGATATATGGCAAAAAAAAAAAAGAAAGTAATGTATCAGAATGATTAAAACTAAAATGGTGTTTAACTTTATTGTCACACATAATTGTACATTTTACAAAATGTCTAAATACAAGGTAATTAATTTCCTTGTTCTTCACAAAAATATTTCAAGCAAGGTATTTATTTCTATTTGAGATTAAATAAAATCAACAGTTAGAATTTCCTAGAGAAAGAGGACTTGGTTAGCTTATTTAAAGTTAGATATTACCAAATATTACAAAAGCAGGCATACTTTTCTCTCAACTACAGAAATACAGATGGGGTCTATTTGATCTATGTCCAGAAGTCTTACCACAATGTTGAATCTGATGTTCTTTTTTATGAAATTCTGAGAGTGAAAATCTCTGCCCCTGTACAATATGAAACTCCAGTAAAATCAAACAATTGTAGTTCATCTGTATTTGCACTATCTAAAACCAGAATATCCACACTGTTTGTATGCAGGTATAATGTAAGTACCTGGAAAGATTTACAACCCTATAGAAAGAAAAATTAGAAAGAATGTTTGTCCTTGTTAAAGCTGAAGTTTTTATTGCTGTTGTTTGTTGTTGTTGTTGCAGAACACATTAGCATAGTCATTAGTAGAGGTGATACAAACATTATAACAATTACATCTAAAACCTTCTTTGATATAGTTTCTCAAAGGCAATTTTGTGTTGATATCAAGAATCTATGGCAGTCTAGTTTCAAACATGCTAATATTCAGTACTAATAGTAATATCATAGATCAGTAGCTTTTACTCAAATTCAGGTGTATAATGTCTGTCCAAGGTCTGTTTCATAGACCATTTTGAAGACTTCACATATGGATAGACCATAAAACACAGAATGCATGTCCCATCCAGATGACATCCCATTTTTTCATTCTTGAAGAAAATCTCTATTCTGACCAATAAAAATGTCCCTTATTTATTAATCCTGTGGTATGAAAGAAACCACTACCTCTGTGGTAGTGGTGATACCAAACACTATGCAAGATTTATCGCATCATGACAGTAAATCAAGTGCGAATAGAAGTTTGGATTAAAAATAAATAGGTTTTCCCTATTCATTTATGTGGACGAGAATATAAAATATATAAATATAAATAAAATATTATTGTTACATTTCACATCTGATTTTACATGCTCATCATTTGATCACTTATAGCTTCAATAAACTTATGTATTTCCAATAGAACCAAACTCAGTATTTGCTTTTATCAGACATGAATGTGAAATGAGTAACCACGTTTACTTCAATTTTTACTAGTTCTCATTCTAAAAGGACTTTAATATCTTCCGAGTTAAATGAGTATATATATACATAAATAATTTAGATGGAACAAAATATTACATCTTTGAATCAGGTCAGAATTCATCTAAACAATTCACCAAAATAAAGCAAATGCTCAAAATGCTCTATGCTGATATGCAGCAGTCTGCCTTGCTCTGACAGTGAAAATAAATTACCGAACTGCAAGAGGAAAAAACAGATGTATTTAAAAGACAAATAGCCATCCTCTCTGAAATTCAAAGTAGTGTGAAATAGAGAAGTCACAGCAGATTAAAAAACAAATGGGAAGCAGAAATTCAGATTACCATCAAAGATAAGCAAGTTCTAAGAAGAATTGTTCTTCTGTGCTCTTTCAAACTCTTGACACCTTTTGCCTCACAGCAGATCAAAGAATGGCAAAGGTTGACTTTTGGAACACTGCAGCAAGGAAAAGAGAAAATGGAATTGTCACTGTCCCCCAAGAACAGGAATTGAAGACAGCTGGCATAGTTAGTAATGCTTAAAGACAGTGCCATAAATTGGAAGACTGGAATCATGGGCAAATGCCCTAGTTTCTCTCTATTCCACTATTAAACATTAAAGATCACTTTCAAAATATTTATGCATCTAAATGTAGTCAGTTCACTGGAGCTATGAGGCATTCTTCTTCATCTTTTGCCTCAAAACAGGCTGGCTGTACATCCTAGCCTCTGAAACCATAGTATACTTCCAAAAAGATTCCAGCCAGTGGACTGGGTACTGCACAGAGATCATACAAGCATTCATTCAAATGATATTTGAGGGAGTGCAGAATGGCAAGTTTTAAAAAAGGTCTTGCTTTTAAACAAAATAGCTGACCACTCTTCAGAGTTAGCTGGCAGGAGCCAGCTCACTAGCATGTTGTGGGATGACAATACTATGGTGAGCCAAGAAGCCCTGTAACAGTACCAAGAGAAAAATAAAGCAAGAAACAAATATGTGGATCAAGGTGCCACAGATTTTCTTTAAAACACTCCTGGAAATCTCTTGAAAGTTTGGAAGCCTATTATAAATTCTATGCAACATTTTCATCAGAGATTTCCTAAATTGTTCTCTCAGAGGTAACTAAGAGAATGACAACAGTGGATTGTCATCATAGTCTTGGAGAATTAATCGTATCGCTGCAAATTAGCCTCCTTTAGCTACTTATTCAGAACTGACCTTTAACCAACAGACTGACATTCCTAAGCCTAGTTGTGAATATTTCATTATCTGGTGAATCCACTAAAACACTAATATTCTCTAAGTACATCAAACTCAACCTTCATTTTAGTATTCCTTCAAATACTGCACCTGAAACTTTTTGTTTCATAATGAGCACGCCCAAAATTTGTCATAAAAATAATACTTATTTATCCAAACATAATAATTCACTTTTATTTTTTATTTGGCATGCTATACTTTCCTTTCTAACATTTGTTTCTAGCATCCTTCTCAGAACTCCTCACGTGCCTTAGTACTGTAAGGCTAAGGAAGACCATTGGGAATGTCTCCCTCTATTTTGTGTCTGAATAGTTTCCAAACAAAAAGTTTAATTTAATAGCAGACAAGGAGATGTGGATGTCAGTTTATGTGATTAAAATCTCCTCCCCCCCACACACATATGAATGAAGGAGCAAAGAGGCACAGTACCAGACATGAGAGCCCTAATAAACCTTTTGAGAAATGAACTCCAGGATTTCCCACAGTGATTCCAGGAGTGTCTCAGCCTCATATCATGATGGGACTAGCCACCACTGTGAGCCAGCACAAGAAGCTCTGGAAGTCACCTTCCTAACTGAGGGGAATCACTGCCCAGAGGAATGGGGCACATTATGGGATCGTAGAGGACGTTCTAGGATGGTGAGGGGGAGGAACCAAAGATGGAAAATGGGAGGGAACAAGGTGGATTGGCGAGGAGCAAGCATGGACAAAAATAGAGGAATAAGACAATAAAAGGATCATATAAACAGGTGGCTGACTGTTCAGCACACATCTGGTCATACCATGGTATGTCATCAACACAGTCTTCTCTGCTCTTTTATTACCTTCCATTTTCAACTCAGGAGTGTGTATGTGGGTCTGAATGTCAGCAAATGGAATGAGTGTGGATGTGGAAGTGTGAGAGGTCTGTAGCAGCACATGAAGGGGCCCTGGGGTCTCAGTGGCTCATTTGTCCATGTGTGACAACTGGGAAGATTTGTATCCATGAGAAGCCAATGGATAGATTAAGTGCCTGAGCCCAGCTTCAGGAGGGATCCACATTAGGCATGTGCAGGTGCATGCAGGTGTGCATGGGTCTTTCCCATTACCAAACCTTCCTCATAATCAGACATTGAGTGGAATGGGAAGAGGACACAGGTGCCATTTGAGCTAGTGTGAGTGCTGAGTGTGTCTGGGACACATTTACACATGTGTGATGTGTGTGCCCAGATGCGCACGTGTGTGTATATGTGGTACGTGCTTGTGTTTGAATATATGCCTATTGTGAAACCTTGCTTTGCAGGAAGGGAGTTACAGCAACCTTAACTCTTTCAGACTATGAGGTTCAGTAATCCACTCACCTTGGAGACCACAGTATGTGCTAGCAGATATGAAAAGCAGAGTAAAAACATTGCAATTGGTGCACATAGATATGAATTTAGATTGACGTCCAAAGACACACAGTGAGAAGCAAAACACTTCTAGAAGGGAACATCCAATTGGTTTGTATCATGCATGCCATACTTTTAGGTCTTACTTTTTCAGTATTGGATTTCCCCATGCCAGCAATGCAAAGAGAAGTGTATGTAAACCAAATGGCCTAAGGCTTAAGAGAAAACAGTAAGCCATCCTGGAAAACTATAGAAGGAAACTCATACCCTTCTAATTGGTGCAAGCAAAGGGTTTTGCATGAAAGAGACCTTGTGGAAAGCTTTCATTCTAGTCAAATATGTCAGCCTTCAAATTCAGTAAACTGACAGCCCTGGTAGAGAAAATGCCACTTGGGAAATCTGTAGATAGCAGACTCTATCTAATGTAGTGCACTATTTTGTGATATACTCTAAGGAGCAGAAAGATCACTGAAGTGCCCTGCTTCTGACCAGCAAGAAGAAATGTTGAAGAAGACGAGATGCAGGAGGCGCCCAGGGTTGCCACAGTTGGCAGAGAGTCAAACACTGCTGCAAGACAAACATTCCAACCACTTAACAGTTTCTTCACAATAAAAGAAGAAAGAATACATTAAATTCATGACAATTGGTAAAACAGATATTATTACAGCCTACATTTCTCCTTTCCTCTCTTCTTCTCATTCCTTCCTCCACAGCAGGGACTTGATTCACTTGATTTGTGAGGAGACAGCAAAGGTCACTGAGCAATCAGGTTGGTCTACTTTTCCCTGAGTTTGGGATAGAGCACAGGCCAGTGTTTAATTATGGGTCATTAAAACTGAAGCTGGCTCCCATTTCTAATCAGAGCATGGTAAATACACTATGCTTATACATTAATAGCATCTGCATATGTGCACATATATATCTAATTCAAGACAGATAACTACCCTTAGGAAGAAAGACACATTACACAGATAATCTGTGTATAAACAGAGAAGTAGGTATATAAAAAATAAATAGCTTCTCTTTAAGTTCTTATTTTGGAAATAATGCATTAATTAAAAAAGACAGTTACTTCTCAAAGACTTAACATAATACTTCAAATTCTGTTGTCAGAACATACCATATTTGCTTGAGTCTCATATATCCCTGAACACCTAAATGAGTTAATATTTCCTTTTTCTCAGTATGGCAATCTTTCTATTTGAAGTGAAGAGAGACTTTCTCTCTAAAGTAACTGATCTTATCAAGCAAAAAGTGAATATAACAAGAATTTATTACGGACTGGATTTTAAAAATGCCTTTCTCAGACAGTAAAACTGTGTATTTTATGAAGTGAACAAATAGTAATTAAAATATGGAATATTAAAACATTTTAGATGGCCAGAAAAACTGTAAGTGACAGAATTCCTTGTGGAAGAAAGATTTATTTATTTATTTATTTATTTATTTATTGCATCCTTATTTAGCTTTTCAAAGAATTCAACAAAGCCTGACCCAGCTGGGACCCAGTAGTCTGCCTCTAGCTGTGGTAAAAGCTTAGCAAAGTATTGAAGAAGAAATATAAGAATGTTCATATTCTTAAGAATAATGTTTCATGATATTACAACTGAGGTTCTTTTGTACAGGATCATACTACAGGGACACCAGATTTAATATTCAACTTCTAACAGCTGGCATCTGCTGCTTTAGAGAAAGAGGAACAAATATAATTCTCCTAATTATCTGTATCATTATTCTTCCTACTTCATAAACTACGTTTGCCTCCTGGGTCTGTTTTATACTGATCTCAGTTTCTGCCAGTTGTCTGCAAGTCATTACCAAACTCTTGTCCTATTCTTCAGCCCTTGTTCCTACTCTTTATTTGAGAACCAAACATAACAGGTGAGCATATTTAATGCTGCAGCCATGCCAGGTTTATACATATCCATCACAAACACATTCTTTTGGATGTCTGCCAATAATGCTTAGATATTCCTTTAAAACCCTGCCTCTCACATCTTTCAGAAGTCACATGCTTTTCCTACTTGTTGCTTCATTTTCTTACAAGCTCAGACTCTAAGGATCAACTCTCTGTTACATTGTAAAATTTTACTAAAAGAACATAATACCCTTGTTAAAAAAAAAAAAACAAAAAAACCGAAACATAAAAAACCAAAACCAAAACCAAAACCAAACCAAAACAAAAAAAACCAAACCAAAACAAAACAAAAAAAACCCTGAAAACCCACACCACCTTAGATTTTTAATTTTCCCTTAATGCAAGGGCTTATAAGCATCACATTCTTACTTCTTTATTGTCACAGCCACAGTGGCAGCATTAATTGTCTAACCACTCACTGAAACTCCGCAGCTTCTGGGCAGCATTCTGTGCTCTCAGTGGAGTGACGCAAGGCCTGGTGCAATTAGGAGTCTCATAAAATCATTCATGGTCACTTGCAACAGTGTGGTTAAGTCCTAAGACTGTAGTAAGGAGTACAGTTGATCATGAGTTGATCATGAGAAGATCATGAGAAACTTCCAACAAAAACAGGTATCATATGGAAGATTTTGAAACAAGGACTGTCTCTGAGTTTGTACAATGTCTGGCATAGTATAACCTTGCTCTTGCTAGTCCTTTTGCACTCAGTATGACTAATAGCAATTAAAATATGTTATAAAAAAGATCAATCACAACATTTAAAATGTTTCTACTAGATTCTGTTGATTAACCTTTTACCAAGCACTATATTATTCTCTTTATCTAGACCTTTAATCATCATCACACACTCTGAAAAGTGATATAGGTTAGTAGTGACTTCTGAATGAAAAACATAGCATTAGACGAATCTAAAGCAAATGAACTAAAGAATATTTTTTAATCAATATCACAACATCTCAGATGCATTGGAGGAACTGGCAGGGGATTAGTAGAAAGTTATTAATACTACTACTGATTTTTCAACAATACTATTAAGATTATAAAGTGGAAAATAAAGAACTTTACAAAACCTACAGAAACACATCAGCAAAGCAGAAAGGATTTGGCCAAATAAGAAGTGTAGAAATACTGACTAAAAGTTCAAAATTTGGAAGCTAAACATTGAATGCTGGTAAGCGTGCATGCTAGTCCTGTTTTGAATTGACAGAGATTCAAACTATTTTGTATATTAGCCATTTTTCTCTGAAATGGATATAAAATTTTGGGTTTAAAACCTATATGATTAATATAGTGTGAGAAGAATCTCTCAGCTTGAATATGAAACTACCGTAAATTGCAGCGGTTTTGAATTACACTGCACATATTGCAACTGATAAAAAAAATAGAGTACTTACAATGGTTGCACATATGGTTACTCTAATATTAATAGTGAATTCTTCCAATGGTGGTGTTACTGGTAGCAATAGAAGCAGTAGGTTAGACTTCGCAGTGATTTGTACTGACTTCTGAATAAAGTTAAAAGGAATCCTTCATATGTTATCAGACTATCTATCAGAAGGCAAATCTAGTAAAAGATTCAAAATTTTTCAGCAGAATGAAAAATCTTACCCATTTGACAAGTGACCCTGGCAAAAAAAACAAAAATGGAAACAAAACCAAAACCCAACGAAACAACAAAAACAACAAAAAAACCAAAAACAACAAAAACAAAATTAAAGGTATTTCATTCTTTTCAATAAGACTGAACAGACCAGTCAGTGGA
Organism: Alethe castanea; assembly: GCA_024734035.1. Classification (NCBI taxonomy): domain Eukaryota; kingdom Metazoa; phylum Chordata; class Aves; order Passeriformes; family Muscicapidae; genus Alethe; species Alethe castanea. Next base: position 72,882,310 of record JANRGV010000001.1, read on the forward strand.
AGGTCCTCATCCCTGCCCTGCTCACTGCCCAACACAGACAATCCAGGCAGAGAACTCTGGGTTGCCTCACCAGCTTTCTTTCCCAACAGGACAGAGTAAACATGATGTGCGTCCACATGGCAATCTGCAGTAACCACATAGCCTTCTCCCAGTGGTATCTGACTTGTGCACTCTACAACATTCAGAAATATTTATTTTAATATTTTTAATATTTTTAATATTCACCAAGAGTCACATTCAATTCTGCATCCAATTTACTTAATTAGACTAGTTTTTAAATTGTTTCAGAATCTTTCTTCTCCTTCAGTCAGGTAGTTGTGCCCTTGAGATATCAGGACTGCTGGTACTTAGACCCGACAAGAAATTTTAGCACCTATTCTGGCTGGTTTATGTAAACAGACTTATCTACCTCAAACAGAAGTGTGTCTGAATTCATGTCTTTTACATTTCAGTATCTGTGGAAAAAAATGGCTTTGTTGGATAACATTAAAAACAAGATTTTAAAAAGATTTAAGTTTTTAAGAGTTGAGAAAGATAAGTGCTGAAATCATCAGAAAGTAAAAAAACAAAGTATGTATTTAGCTCTTACTAGTTTAATTGGGACATGAGTTGTGAAATCTTATGGAAAACCTAATGAAAAAATAAATATTTTAATGAAAAATCTGTAGCAGCTTCCCACCAATGTCTTTTGAAAATATTTTATCTGAATGTCTATGCATGGATTCCAACAGATAGAAAGGGCGTTTTTTCCCCATCAGCTTTTTAAATTAACAATACCAACTCAGAGGATTGTTTTCTGTTTGTTACCTCAATATCTGGTACTGATAGCATTTCTGTTGCCTGCAGTCACAATCAAAGCTTGTTCCTTAAGTTAACTGTGGAACTGTTAATACCATCAGAGGAGGTTCAAATCACAAAATGATAGATCCATTATTCTTCATTCCAATCCATTTTACTGGTACGTGGTGCTTCCAACATGGACTTAAAATGTTCCTGCAATCATTCCAGTACCCAGCTTTATTCTGCTCTGTATAACAGAGAATAAGGTACAACATGTAAGAGCTTGACAAAGACTTATCTTGCAATTAGCATCACTGAAAGTGGGTCCTCTTGTTGGTCATACCATTCCGAATCTCACATTTTTTAAATTATTTAGATAATCTCATAAATAATGTACTAAGACTACAAATTTCACCATATAACTGTGATGGAAACATTGGGTGAAACATGCAAAATTGATTTCCAACGTATAACAAGAATTTGCTCATGCATGCACTTGCTCCTCGGAGGATGAAAAGGAAGGAGAGAAAAACCTGGTTCATTAAGTTGTCTTGCAAGCAAAAGCAGAAACATCTGCTAAAATCATGAGCAAGCTGATGGCTAGATGAAGCAAGGAAGATGGAAGAATTAGATGTACATTTCGCTTTGTGTTAAGTTTCACACACACCCTTAGAAAGAATATTGTTTAAGATATTACCCTTAATGCATGGTTTTGATCTGAAATATAGGTGAAGAAGTATTGTATAGGATCAGTCATAGCATGTACTCTTAAATGACTATTTCTTCACCCTTCTCTTTGATTGTTTTCATATTTTTATCTATTTCCTATGTAACTGCCTTTTTTTCTGGTCCTTATTTTTGCCTGTTCTTGACGATTGAAACTTCAGCTTACACATTCATTATTCTATATCATATACATTCCATATACAAATTTTATTCATATGAAAAATGTCTTTTAGGGCTTCAGGACAGATCATAATTGTGGCTGAAATATTACACAGTACTCTAAATGGAATTGCAGCAACCAAATATACGACTGCATAAGCCGATTTGACCCTATAACCAGAACTTAGAGGGTTTTACTCTTCTACTTTTGTTGCTCCTGGATTGCACCAACATGGCAATCTGATTACTTAATGACTGCAGAGTCTCTTCAAATGAATCTCATTTCCCATAGATTTCTCAATGACTTGAGGAATTATCTAGTGAAACAGAGCCTCATATGAACAAACTGGAGTGGAAATAACTAGAAGAAAGAAAACTGTGAAATATTTAAAAGGCTTGTTTTCCTTCTATTTTTTTACTTTTTTTTTTTTTTTTTTTTTTTTTTAGTAATTGCTAGTTTTTAAAATTTTTAAGTAAGGGTTTGTAAAAATAC
>JANRGV010000001.1:72884567-72914648 GCA_024734035.1 Alethe castanea
AAAGAAAACTGTGAAATATTTAAAAGGCTTGTTTTCCTTCTATTTTTTACTTTTTTTTTTTTTTTTAGTACTTGCTACTTTTTCATATTTTTGAGTACGGGTTTGTAACAGTCCCTTACCACATTATTGAACTAGATCTGACTCAGCCTTTATCTTATGAAGGTTTGCTTACATGAAAGACTGATTAGCTTTTGAGGAATCTCTAAATAGTTAGGTCAGAACAGAAATAAGATGACTTTGTACTTTTTATTTTTTATTGCAACCATGCACAGCAGTTTCCTGCTCTTATGCTCTTAGGCTTAATCTCAGTTCAGTGTCTCACAAAATTACAGCAAACTCTTATTCTTGCTTATGATGTTTTACTTTTTACCATCTCTGCAACTCAATGACCAGAGTCCCATTTCAAACAACTGCCAAATTTACCCTTCAACTGTTTATTTCACACCCTCCAAAGTATATGTTATTCTCCCCCAGAATGATCACTGGATAGAAAAGGAGACATCAATATGCTAGAGAAATAATTATACTCAAACTAATTCTTTATTAGAGAAATATAAAGAAAACACAACCAAACAAATCAACTATGCAGTTCATTCCGTTCATCTCATCATTGTAATAATATTTGAGAATTCTTCCCACCCTATTAAGTCTGAAGGTGTACAAGTTTGTTCTGTGACCATATTTAAAATTTCACTATAGTACTCTATTAAACCCAGTAAAGATTTGTAAAACTAGGTGATTCATTGCATCCCATGAGATAATTCAAGTTTTATTCCAATTTACACTGACATAAGTGATTACCTGCAATGAAATGTAGCTTTGGCTCAGCCTATAAAGCAAACATTAGGACTATACATGTCTCTTCAGTCAACTCTCTTTACCCCTGTTGAAATTGGTAAGTTTAGAGGGGTTAAAGTCTTGGTATCAATTTTCCTTTGACTTTTTGTTTCATTTTCTTTGTGGTGTTTTTTTCCTGAGGCAATTAATACAATGTGGTAACCAGACTGTGCTAGCAATGTACTTCCAGCACTTTGCACGATTCCAGAGGTGTTAACCAAGACAGGACTGGGCTACTAGCTGGGTAGCACTTTAAGAAGAAAAGGATAAAAATTTGAAAAAGTAATGTAAATATATTTTTGTCAAAAGTATGTGAAAAGCATTTCAAACTTAAAATAAGTCACTAACAAAAATAATTTAAAGTAATAATGAAAGAGATTTTAAAAAGATGCATGTAAACATAAGGCAAAATGGTAAATTTATTCTGAGGGACAGGGTCAAAAATTACCAGAAATTTTCTATTACAGATGCAAAATTTGAAAGTTTCAGTTTAAACAGTTCCCCTCTGTCAAGAATATAAAAACAACATATATATATATATATACATATATAAAAATTTTTACTCTAGGGATTTGGACAAAGAAAACAGGTTGCTTTACAATAACTAAAAGGGAATTCTCAAATTAGGAGAGAGATAGTACTGCCACACAATACAAATGCTGCAGTACTTACAAGAGGAGCAAGTCTTCACAGCTTCCCCCTGGGACTGGACTTTTGATGTGTCTTCTTGCATTGGTCCACCAGGGCTGGGGGGAAGGAAGAAGCAGCTACCACATGATGAAAATCTGCAGTAATATGTGAAGTGCTGTGCACCATCAGTCGAAAGAATGAGATACTGAGACAACCAAGAAATAAGCCATGTACAGGCCCATATGGTAGCACTACATCAAAGCTTCACTGATGATCTGTTCTGACCCTGAACATTTTTCCTCTCATGGTTCAGTGGTATGAACAAACCCAAATTACTTGACACAGCCATACTCTCCTTCCATTTGCTGTTCAGTTACAACAACCAGCATGTGATGGGCAGGAGAGGAGCTATGACTCTGTAGCTTCTATTTGTCTTTCTGATTTGTTCTCCAACTTTAGTAGGTGAGAAAAAAGTGGCCTGCGAGTTACAACTCATCCATTGTTCATGAACTGTGACAGCAAAAGCCTATGCAAAGAGTTAGGTGTATTCCACTTAGCTCCATGTGCACATATAAGAATGAAAACCATTTCTTGGGGAGGAAGAAAAAAAACTAAAAAGAAAACCAGAAAGAAAAAAAAAAAAGAGGCTGAGACATCAAAAAAGAAAAGGGAGAGAAAAAATGTAAAAATGCTGTCCTCTAAAAGATGTAGGTGCTTAATATTGGGATATTTTCTTCTTAAATAAGAGAAAAATGACAAAACTTATGTAACTAGCTCAGTAATAGGAATGGGAAGAGTTGGTTGCATGAGTTAGCAGCAACAATTAACTTTATTGATCAATTCTTCAAATTACAAGGTGGAAATAATCATTCCAGAACACATTATTGGTCAGGTTTCATGATGCTCTGGAAGCGAAAATGGTACTTTTCAGTGAAAATTGAACATAAACAGAAAACGCAGGTAAAAAATTCCTAATTACTGTCAAGGCTGTGTGTGGTTTTCTTGGAGGTTTTTGATATATCTTTCTTCCAAATGTCATATCTGAAACCTGATCACTCCTTGACTCTTTGCTCACTTGCTCTGACACTCTCTATGCTCTCCTGACCCTCAGCTATGCTTACTTGTGTTGCTTTCTGAGATGCCCCTTGGTGAGGTGAAAGTTTTTGAAAGAACCTCAAGGAACTCTCTTCCTTTTTTCTGTGAACTAAGTTTTACAATAATGCTGACTGCAGAGAAAAGAAGTTCATCATTCTGTACATCCTGTGCCGAGCACTAACCTTGACAGAACAAGGATGTTTTTTCAAACATAGAATTTTTTTGTGTGTTTGAATTTTTTTGTGTACTACCTATAAATAGGCTTCTTTCACAGAGGGCATACATGGAGCTTAGTTTTGGATGTACTTTAGTTATTATTTTATTTCTTAAACATATTGATTTATTTCAATAAATGTAAAATAAATGCTTCCATTTCCTTCATTTCATTAGAATAATAAAATTATTTGGGTTGGAAAGGGCCTTCAACAATTTTCTAGGCCAAACATCCTGGTAAAGGCGGAGACATCTTCCATTAGATCAGATTGCTAAAAGCACTGTCCAACCTAGCCTTGAACATTTCCTGTGATCCACCACTTCTCTGGGCAACCTGTTCCAGTATCTCACTCCACTTATCATAACAATTTTTATACTTATGTCCAATCTAAACTATGCTCTTTCAGTTTAAAAAAGCTGCCCCTTTGTCCTGTCACTACACATACTGATAGTCATTCCTGTCTTTTTGATAAACCCCTTTTACATATTGAAAGGCCACAATAATGTGTTCCTGAAGACTTCTCATCTCCAGATTAAACTCCAACACTTTAAACCTTTTTACATAAAAGGTGAGTGACAGCCCTCTGATTATTTTCAAGGCAAGAGCACATTGCCAGGTCATATCCAATGTTTTATAGCAGACTCCTCAAGTCCTTCTCTGTAGGGAAGCTCTAAATCCATTCATCCCACATTCAGTATTTATACTGAGGATTGCTTCACCTCAGGTGCAGGTACTTGCACTAGGCCTTCATTTGAGCAGCATTTCATGATGCTCAAATGAACTGACTCTTCAAGCCAGTCAAGGTCCCTCTGGATGGCATCCAATACCTCAGCTTGTTGTCATGCATAAACTTACTGAGGGTGCACTAAATCCCACTATGTATGTGATAAATTAATATATTAAAAGGTCCCAGTGTGGAACCCTTGGGGCACACCATATGTTACTAATTTTCATGTGGACACTTCCTCAACTTTGCTATATTATGAGAAATACAGGTTCTGTCTCTATTAACACAGTTTTTGCATATAGCTCTTCTGATTCTTCAATATAATGTTGATCTTTCTAGGTTATTCTATGGCACCCATATGAGTTTTCCAGTTTGGGAATCATCATCCAGTGTTAAGATCTAGTAGGCTAAGATACAGAAAACAAACATTTTCCCTATTAAAAGCACAAGGTAAGGCAGTGCATGAAGTTCATATTTGTAAAAGGTTTGGGGAAAGCCTCTGGGTCACTACAACATCATTACTGATCTAAATATTTTTCAGTTGGAATATAATTTGCTTCCTTGGACTGCTGAGAAGTTAATAGGAAGCATCAGTTTATTCTAGAAGGCAAAATGAAGAATGAAAAACAGGGAAGGTAATGCACATATATAAAAAAGTAAAAATAAATTGCCGGCACTTTCCTCTTGGACAAGTATCATGAGTTTAAGTTAAGAATCACTGTGTTTTAAAATCAACTGTCCTCACACTTCACACCAGGCATGACATCTGGAGTGATGAACATATTTGTCTCTAATTTTTAATCAAAAGGTCTGTGTGGAGTTGCCATTTAACATCAATTTTTTTCATAGGAATGTACTTAAAGCTGATGAGGATTCATCTTGATTTTGGAATAAGTTTAGCAATAGTGTAATATTAATTATAAATCTAAGTAATGTTGGTTTACCTGAAACTGATAGTGAAAACCTTATCTTCATTGAACATACAAGTAAGTGCCAGTGTGTTATTTTGAGAAAATAATGAATCTGAATATTTTTCAAGAGGCGATGTTTCCAGACCATGTAAATTCATCACTGGTGAAAATGGCTGAATCAGATCAGTTTGGATATCCAGGAGTTTTAAATTCTACACCAAAGCTCTCCTCGACATTGTGAAGAAAAAAACCTATTTTCACTCATGAATCCTTGATCAGAAAACTCAATACGGGTAGCTGGGAGATTGGCAAGCTGAACCTCACAAAGAAAAAGCTTTTTTTAATGTAAGGGGAATTCAGTTTTCTGTCAAGTCCAAGAAATAACTCACAGTACATAAAGCTAAACCTGTGCATGTCCCTGCAGAATTTGGACCTAATGCTATAAGGATGAAATAGTACAATATTAAAGAGCTCTGCTTGCTCCTCTGACATGCTGTAAAGTTTCTGTTTTGCTCAAAAAACAGGGAAATGCCTGGAGAATGTGATTCTGTGTTTTATTAATGTACAATCTGAGCTCACAGAAGTTTAGGAGAAGGCAGAAAATAGCATAATTCTCAACATTTTGACAGGACTTTTTTAGTTCATTTCTTCATATTTTGAAAAGGAAAATTATGCTTTCATTTGAAACTGCCTTTGACATACTTTCCCTGACTGACATATGCAGGCAATACTTCTGTATATATTTAGCATTCCTGTAGCCGAACTATTTTTTTATGGTTTAACTCCCAGGATTATCCTGAAAACTATCCAGATGAAGATATCCCAGGTCTGAGTATAGCTGAATTAGTATTTTTTTTTAATTTCTTTAATTCACGGTTACAATTTAACTGCCTTATTGCAGCTTCTGAAATGTTTCCAATATACAGTAATGTAAATAATGTAGGAAGAAAAGACAGCGTCAGTAAAGCACAGGCACCTGGTGAACAACTGAGCTCAGCAGAGAGAGGCACAATCAACCTAGGTTTTGGGGAGTATATTTGTCATTGATTTTTGTTATTTCAGGCTGGAGCTGGGAAATGCTAGCCCCCATTTTGCTTTAGTTCCCAGCAGATATGTGAGTAGTGGGTAGGACCAGTCACCATATTACCTTTGTCTAGGAAAGCCATGTGGGTGCAAGTTTCGGGGGGTGTTGACCAACTTTTTTTTTTTGTTCCTGAGGGTGAACACATTTTTGTGGGTAAAACACCTTCTCTTTTTGTATACTTTTGCTATTAATACTGCTATTGTTATTGACAGTGTCTTAGTACTTTGTTTTGTGCTTTCAGTAAACTGTTACTTCAAGCCATACTTGGATTTTGTCCTTCCCTTACCAGGAAGGGCGTGGGTTAGGGAAGTGGCTCATGTGGAGTTCAACTTCCAGGTGGTGTTAAAACCAGCACAGTTATTTTAAAGGCACTTAGTTAATGTTACTATACTAAAGGAAACAATAATTCACATTATATTTAACTAATCACATAATCCTTTAAAAGCACTTGAAAATTTCAGGAGCTAATCGGGAAAAAAAGTCAATTCTTTGCTTGCTGAGATCCAGTTCATGCTCTTGAGTCTCATATTTAGATTTCTTCACAATGGAAGGACATAGTAAAAGCATTTCAAAGGATACTGATTTTGAGTGATAGGGAGCCGGGATTACTAATCTGTGGGAAACTTTAACTTTCATCTGGCATTCATTTCCTATTAATCCAATGATTAATAGATTAAGAGCTATATATATAATAGACAAAGTTATATATAAATTGCCTACTGTTAAAATTTGCTTTACCTTGACCAACTGTATGTTTGTGACAAGTTGGTGTCTTTGCACAAACAATGAGAACGATCAAAAGAACAGAAAAAAAAAGTCCTAGAAAATTAAAAAAGTGGTATATTGAGTCAGAAAGGAAGCATTTGAAACTAAGTAAAACTGAATAAAAATGTGTAAGTACCTCACAGAAACTTGTAGCCAGGTAGTCATACAGCTACTGCAGTCAGTTAAATTTTGTTATTTTTGACTGAGACAACAAATGTTGGTACATACAAAGAAGATATGCAGGATACACAGATCAGCACCTGTGGAATATTAAGGAAATAACTGGTTTAGAATAATATATGTCAGTGTCTGAGACATCTCTCTAAATAGTGGAGATTGGAAAAAATATAATTCTTGTAAAAAGTAAAAACTCATGAAATAAAAGGTTTTGAAAACTGTCTGAAATAATTACTTGTCCAGTGCTCAGTGCAATATTCAGTCCAAAGAAGCTAAAGTTCATCTGGCAAGCTGATTTGGTGGGGTTTTTTTTTTGTCTTGGAATTTTTTAATAAGTAGCAGGCCAGAAATAGTGTTGTAACAGTCACATAAGAAATTAAATAACTCAACATGGTATGCTTTGCATATGTAATGATTTTCTTTCTGTGAAATGAAAGAAAATTGGGTGGGATAGAAAAACTGGTTTACATTCATTGCCATAAAAATTATACATAAAATGCTAAGTCCTTTCACCTAATTATTATGTCAACTATTAGTTAGAAATGTATCTCAACAAATGCATTGGAAACCTCTTAAGGAATAGCTTTATAAGACAAGTCTCTCTCTGCAGGATGTCAGGTATCCTCCTGTTAGCAGAGAAAACAAAGTAGTTTGAATCATCCATCTTCATTTGAAAGGTAGCAAAACCAGATCTTTTTTGCAAGACAGTAGCTGCTGTATTTGTCAAAAGTGTAAATATAAATGAGAAATCATTAACTAAGTCTATAATATTTCCTTTTTATTCTGTAGTATATACCTGAAATCTGTCAGTTCTAATATCCCTGTCAGTAATTATGAAGCCCCTCAAGGCTATTTGTTAGACACTACATGATTGGTTTTACAAAATAGCAGCTTCTCTGGATATTCATATTTTTCTTCAGGAAAGTAATAAGAAGTTTTGCATGGTCTCATAACAGATCCTGTACAGGAGTCCCTCATTTATGCAAGCAGATAAAGAATGAAACCAAAAAGGTAAAGAATTTCTTCTTTCCACTGCTGCACTTGAAGAAAACAGCTAGGTTCAATTTTTAAGTCTATTTTGAGTCTGCCTAATGCTTAGAATGCCATTAAAATTTTATTGAACACTTCCTTATGCTTTAAATTTCATCTAGGAAATTTATAGTGCATTAGGTTATTTTATGCATGGCCTATATTGTGCATAAGGGGCAATATTGTTCAGCTTTAATGTTAATACAAAAAGAAAAAGCAGTCCTATTTCTTACACATCCTGGGCAAAGACAAAGGAAAACCTCTATAGGTACTGCCATTAAGAGTAACAAAACAATAGGTGTAGGCACATCAGAGATCTGAGTTTTCTCTATCCCTGAGTTTCTGTTTTCTGGGCAAGTTCTGTTATCAAAATCTTCATTTTTTCACTCTGTCTTCTGTTAACCATTTTGAAGCTATATGGGGAACACCATTAAGGTTTACAAAGAAGAAAAAATGGGACTTGACAAAGTTGAATTATAGAGGATGATTTAGATCGGTTATTGTGTCCCTGCAAAGAACCAAAATCAGAGTCTAATTATTAATTAATTCCTTTTCACAATCTCCCATGTTTCCCTAGACAGACGCCTAACATTGAACAGCAGTATTCATACAAACAGGGGCACCTCTGTGTCATTATTTGCTTTCTATGTTGTAGTGACATGGCTTTCGGGCTTTTATTATTACGGGAGCTCTTGAGTTTCTGGACCAAACCCACAAATTCATTAAACTGCTGTTTTCTGGAACCATATCTGACACAATGATGGTGATAAATAAAGTATATTTTCAGCCTTGGAGTCTTACACTGAATTGTGGGCAGTATTTTCTGCATCCATCCCCTACATATCTTTCTTCCATCATTTTCTTTTAGAAAATTAAAATAAATTACAAATTTCATTTATTATATGGACAACAGCTCTTCAAACTCAAGCAGTTCACTTCCCTGTCCCTAGAAATGCTGCCAAAACCAAGGACTATGATCAGCCATTCCCCTTAATATAACCTAACTTCTATTGTGGCCATAGAACTGAAATTGCTCTCTGATGTTGGTAGGAGGCAGTAGAGTGAAGGAAATCTTAACCCTTTTGGCTACTAAAACATTCTCCAAAATTTACCCATGTATCATTAGACTAAATGAAAGCAAATTTTCATTTAATGCATTAATATAGAAAGTTTTTTTTAAAAAATTAGGCAGTGCATCGTTCTAGTTTTCAAAGAGAGATATTTTAATGACTTGAAGGAATCTGAGATAGTGTCAAGAAGAAAAAAAGAAACAAGTAACAAGAAAAACATGCTTGGGTCTAGTTTTCAACAGCAAAAATTACATGACTGATCTTAGATCACAGTCTTATGTAGTTCAAGTAAGAGTACTCTTGTCTTATAATAGAGAATATTTCTCTCATAGAAATATTATGGGGATACACATTAGTAATTCTACTATAATGGACATACTATTGAGGTTACTGAAGATAAATCTGTATGAAAATGGAAATAAGGATGGAAATCAAGATGAGATATTACAGCTATTGTGTAATATCTACCTGTATAGATACTTTTATGCTGTAGTAAATGAGAACTTTTGTAAAAAAAAAAAAGAATTTAACTTATTTGACTGTGAAATAGATTTGTTTATTACATTATAGGGGTTTTTTTCTAACCATGTCTTAAAACCCCAAACAAACTGTCTTATGATTTGTTTAGTAGGAGAAATATTTTCTATATTCGTGGTGTCATACACATCTCTTGCAGTGATGAAAAAGCAAGATATTATACAAGCTGTGTTTTGGACAAAATTGTATCTGTCTTAAAAGATAATCTTGAAATTACCAGAGAGAAAATTCAGTCCCTAAAGTATTCCAAAGCTAGGAAAGATGGATAGGTTATGGGACGCAGATGATAGAATTAAATGATCCCTTGGAAAATGACTTTTTTTTTTCTACAAAGCAAAGAAAAACACAATCACCATTTAATTAAACCAATCCTAATCACATTATATGACAATCAAAATAAAACTTTTAATTTTCAAGAATATGTACTGAGCATAATAGCAGCAGTTTGCTGCTGCTGTTTGCAGTTTTATAAATCTAGAGTTGCATGTTACATTAATTTTTATTAAAGGAGCAGGGGATCATCAAAAAAACCTTTCAATTTCATTTATGATCATCTATCAAATTGCATTACTCTTTTGCAAAGTCACCTTTCTGTGTGCACACTCAAAGTGTGACTGTGCAAGCTAGTTCACTGGGCAGGGTAAGAGAGGGAAAGAAAAAGGAAGAGTAAGAGACAGAAGGAGGTGGATAAATAGAAGCATAAGGGATAAGGGAGGGAGACAATGAACCCCATTAACAAAACATGCTAAAATATACTTAGCAACAATTTAATAAAACCAGATATTATTAATAGCTTTAGACCTGAAATGTGATTACATATTCCTATGAAATCTCATATAAAATATCACAGGTGAGATTACTAAAACTTCTTTGCCACTATAAACTCTTGTTGATGAACCAACATCTAATTAAAAAGAATACAGTTCAATAATTATGCATTTAACATCTTCCTATGTGCTTAAGGGATTATACACCCGTCTTAAACTTAGCATGACAATAAGCTAAAAAGGCTTGACATTTGTATATTATAGGGCTATAGGAATAATTTAACATGTTAAATTTCTTCAGTGGTGTTTGATAGTAAAATAAAATGCATATTCTTTATCCGTAATTAAGGAACAAAGATTTCTTTATGTCAGTCACAAAATGCTGAATCACTATCAGCCTCATTTTCCAGTGTAATCACTGCTATTTTCTTTCTATTCTCCCATATTTTGAACTTTCGTTTACCTATGAGAGCCTTTTTACAAAATCTGCTATTGTTAACACATTAAGATGGTTTTCACTGCTAGCTTGAATTTATAGCATTTAAGCTTTTACAATGATTTACAATTTATAAAATAATTTCTCAGAGTTGTTTAATACAGATCTAAGAAGCAAATTTCTCATGAGTCTAGCATGTACATTTGTCCACATTTTCAATGAAACATCATTTTACACAGTGTCATTTGCTTGGGTGTCAAGAACATACACTCAGGAAATTCAGATCCACAGTGGAAAATTCTTAACATTTGTGACCATGACACTAAATGTTTCAAATTTGGAAGTTTTAAAGGTACTACAGTACCCAGTATACATATCAACCCATTTGATGAAAAAAATAGATTCACTGATGTCAGGAGTCTTCAGAATTGTATTTTTTTGTTCATCTCATTAATTGCTCATTATTTATCAATGTCAACGTGTTTTAACAAATGATCTTATGAGTCATTTCAAAGCATTCAAGTTCCTAAATCTCTCAAATTGTGTCCTGTTTCTACAGAGCCAATGTCTACCTGTGCATCATCCTCCCAAAGCCTCTGAAATTATCCCACTTAGCACACCGCTGGTCTGTTGCAGTCAATGCCCAGGTCTGAATGGCTAATTATGCACAGTGACCAGGGTGGACTGTGATATGTGCCTGTCACACAATTCAGATGTATTCTGAATTGTGTCAGAATGCATAGGGTCATTATAAATTATTGTTTCTGTAATTTATAAAAAGAAGTTATTTTTAGAAATAACATCTACAAAACAATGATGTTAAAAATGCAAATCTCCTGACATGCAGAAACAACGGATTTTAATTTGTTATGTGAATTATTACCTGCAACACACTATCTTGTAATTTCATAAAATTCTTGTGCTTAGTGTATCAAACAATAAAATACTGTGTTTGAGGGGGAGAAATAGTATGTTCAAAAGAGAAAGCTTTTCAAGGGTTTAATACTGGCCAATGAGAAACTGAAAAAAAAAAATAATGGTTTCTAGTTGAACTGTTTGAATTACATTTGTGGCAAACTAATGTTAGCTGAAAATAAAATTATTAGCACAATAATAAAGAGACAATAGATAAATAGTAGAAGAAAAAAAAATCTAATAAATATTTGAAAAGTGCTGACTAAAATCTAATTATTAAAATTCATCAGAATACTATATTGAATTAATTTGTATATATAGACAACAAAGCAAAAATGAAAGCTGCTTATATAGAAGACTGCACTAAAAATAACAAAGATATGTAATTAACCATATACAGCATGGCTAACATTCATTTTTATACAAGCACATAATTTGCAAGCAGCAACATGAGATTAGCTCAGCTGGTTAGAGAATGATGCTAATAACGCCAAGATCACAGGTTCAATCCCCTCTGGGCCATTCAATTAAGAGTTGAACTTGATAATTCTTCTGGGTCCCTTCCAAGTCAAACTATTCAGTGATTCTGTGATTAATTATGTTTTAAATGCTTTTTACTTTATTTGCCTGACATTTCAGTTCTTAACTGTACAATCTTAATTTTAGTTTGGGATATTTAAAAATGAAATAAAAATAGTTCACTGCAGTGAGAAAGAGATATTAGGCAAGTAAGTCCAGTAGAATTTTTCCAAAGTACAAGTTTGGCCCCTTGTCAGTCAAAATTACACTGAAGTGATTTCAATATTTGCTATCTATTTTATATTATCTAGAAATGGCTTACAGAGTTTGTAATAAGGACTGTACAGTTTTAATATTTTATTCACTCCTGGGTTTGATTTAATATCTGCTTGGCAATTAATGTAATGAATTTAGTAAGAGAGACTGAGAGGATGGAGCTCTTTTGGAGCAGACACCTGGCATACATCAGTTGCTATGGTGATTACCCAGATGTGCAAACAAGGAGAGGAAAAAATAATTATTAAATATTCCCATGGTAAAAGAAAAAACATCTAATTGATAAACAGCAAAGTAATAGGAGTTAAACTCTGAAATTTGAAACCAAAAAGAAAAATGTCATATATACCCTATCTAAGAAGCATGAGGAAGGAGCTGCAGGAGTTTCAGTTTCTGTTGGGAGAGTGAGCAACCTGCAATGTCTGGCACAGGGGATTAATGATGTCCTGGTTTGCAAGTGTCATTTTCTGCTCAGATTTACAAGGAAGGTCCCCTGAGAAAATATCTGAAAAAAGAAAACATGAAAATTGTCTCATGTCATCTATCCCAAATTCTCATCCTCGGTTTCATCATGCCTGGGATAGAGCAAGGAAAGCAGTAAGGCAAAGAGGAGAGTTTTAATATTTTCCTTGGTCTGCAAAGATTGTGTCACATTTATGATTTCATGTGTAGCCAGATATTACTATATGTGTTCCAGCATCAGACTGAACATAAATAAATATCCCACTACCCAATATTAAATTGTACTACTGCTTCTGTTCATGGTTCTCCGAGGCATGTTTTGCTGCTTCTGTGCTCACATCTACAACTGTCTCATGAACTGTTAACATCACTTACACAAACACACAGAGAAGAAGAAAAGGTCTTGAATATGAAATGAGACTGGTGAATCTTATTGTTTATTTCACACTGCATCTAGGACTATTCCAACTGCATAGTCCTTAGGATTAATCTAGATTTGCCACATTGGAAGGCAACATAACATTTTGCAAAGAGGGCATTGAAGCCGATTGGAACCTAATGATGTATAGTGACAATAATTGCTTGCAAAATAAATTCTGTGAAGAAGACTATTGTATTAAATGACACAGAAATAATAGCTTTAGCATTCTTTCTCCCTAGAGATTTTAGGACAAAGAAGGTGTGCATGCAGAACAATACTAACTGTACCACAGAGAAGAGTGCTGAGCCAGATGAGTATTCCCTATGTTAAGCAATACCAGAAGCCACCAGGGAAGGGAAGAAAGAGAAATTGAATGACTATAGTTGGAGGTCTGTAGCTCAAAAGCATCAAAACACCTCATTAACATTCCTTTCCCTGAACTGCCTATAGCACCTTTTTCCCCCTCTTTTTTTTTCCCCACAGCAGCTGACAGATCTATCCTTGGTTCTTACATTTACTTTTAATAATATAACCTGGGGAGACTCAACAAAAATATGTCCCGCAATACTGCACAGACAAAATCTCTCATATTTATTTTTGAATTCACTTGTAATGGCTTATAAATTCTTCAAGAGGGAATGAACTATCTATTATCTGTATGAATGCAAGGACAGCAGATTTTTAATTTCCCATTCTTTGGAAGATATGTTTCTCTGTCTTGGTTCCAGCATACTATTTTAAGCAATCTAAAGGTAATAAATAAAATAATAATAAAACTAAACTAAACTAAACTAAACTAAACTAAACTAAACTAAATCTTATCCTTTCTGTAGTGGAAAATGAGGCAACTTACAAGTTGGTTGATGGAATGAGTTTAAAATCATGACTCATAATGAGATGAGGATATCTATCTGCAAATGCATTGTGTCCATCCAAGTTCTGCTTTTTTCCTCTATTTTAGTTTTTTTTTCAGATTATTAAAGAAAAAGAGGAAGAAACTAAAGAAAGTGAAGATAAGGAGGATGGGGAAGATAAAGAAGATGGATGGATGGATGGATGGATGGATGGATGGATGGATGGATGGATGAATGGATGGATAGGGTTCTGGTAAACAACGTATTTGTGAGCCTTTCCTGAACAACTTGGCTTGAAAACCTCCCTTTGGAAATCCTTCTTCCAACAGCCAAAAACAGGGGAGTTCAGTCTGACCAGTAGTTTCTGTTCTATATACAAACCTTAAATACAAAGTATTTCAAAACCAAGAAATAGGACAAATGCTAAGTAGCAGTTAAAGTACAAGGTAGCATTTTTTTTTACGTTAACAACATGACTGAGTATTTAATGTTCTCTCACCATACAGGTAAAGGATGCTAAAGGTTCTTAGAAAATTTTCCTGGAATGATGGTGGGAGCTGTTTATGCTCAACTCAGAGAAGCAGGAATTTAGGGTGAAATGAATAGCTTATTTCAGGGACATTGCAGTGACATTGACAAATTATTTCATGTTTGCCACCATGGTGATAATTGAAGAAGTGCCACCATATTTGTTAAACTGTACATTATACATAGGGAAAGACCTTTATCTTAATCCTCAATTATTGCATGTATAAAAAGGCCACCATTGAGTGCCTATATCCTGGTAAATTTGATCTGGATCTTATTCCCTCAATGTACGCAGTTGGTTTCTATGCCATTTTAAAAGACTCCCACTCTATGACTATTCTCCCACAAGAATAGCAATTATGTATTTGATTTTAATAACTGGTATAAACTCATAAGTCTTCAGTTACTTACAAAGAGTTATATAGGATTTTTAACTTCTTATATGTGGGATGAATAGAAGTATTTGAAAATCATTACTGCTCAGGAACACAAGCTCATGCATTTTGTGTCCTCAAAGGAGTAAGAAATAGCCAGGGGCAAACCTCACTTCTGTGATAGGATAAAGTTCATTGGCAGCAGAGTTAGCATGTAGATAAGCTATCAGGGGTATAGTGAGGACATGAACTCCCTAGTGTGATGTGAGTTTCTTCAAGAGCTGTCTGCTTGAAAAGACCTAGTTTGTGACGGTGGCTAAGGCAAAGCTGAGAACAGTGCTGCTGGAATCCTCAAATCCTTCTTCCCCCACAGGTATTTGGAATGTTACTTCGATCAGAGATATCAGTATCAAAAGTAGCTCTACCACTTAAGCCAGAGACTATGTTATTTTCTATTTCTCCTGCTTTGTGCTGAAACAGTAACACACAGGAGGGACTATCCCACATTCAGCTTCAGGAAAGACAGTTTCACAGAATAAGATAGCACTGATCAAAGTAGAAGCAGCCTTACTTTTCACTATCAGAGATGGTTTGTGTTGATTTCAAGCTTAAAAGCTGCTATTCAGTATCAAATTTATGGTATTTTGTTCTCAAGAAAGGCTCAGCACCATTACTGAAGTAGCAACTGGCATGCTGTTCCACTCTGTAACTACTTCAAAGGGAAATATTTTGTCTCTAGTGCAGACATTTCATGTAAGGTGTAACAAGGGTTAACACTTTTTTTTCTGCACAGTGGACTATATTAATATGTCAGTCTCTTACCTGCCAGATTAGCAATAAATAAATAAATAAATTAGCGCTGCATCTTGTGTGGTCCAGCTGCCTTCAGCAGGATAGGTGATGGAAATAGAAGATGAGGCTGGAAACAACTGAAGGGATCACTTAAAAGAGCATATTAAACAGGGAGATGGAGGTTTCTGTAAGAAAGAGGAAAACAGAAAAAGAAGAAAATGTAAGGAAAATAAAGCAGAAGAGGATCAAGGAGCAGGAGAAGAACAAATGAAAGGAAGCACAGGGATAGGAAATAAAAAGGCAAACTGTCTAGAATAAAGTAATGGAAAAGAAATTACTGAATGTTTTACTCACTCAGATTCTATTCTATTTGATCTCTTAGAAGAAATCCTCACCTCAGTTGTCTTAATATAACAAAACGAGCACCAAAACCTACACTCTCCTTCATACAGCACATCTGTAAGGTGATCCAAGACTGCTTTCCTCCACATCCTCTAAACTGGAAGAAGTTAACCCGGATATTTTCTCTGACTAATAAACAGCACCTACAAAAATAAACAAACAAAAAAACAAACCAAACCAAAACAAAACAGAACAAAAAACCCAAAAAACCCAAACCAAACCAAACCAAACCAAACCAAACCAAACCAAACCAAAAACCCCAAAAAACTAAACAAAAAAAAAAACCTCGATGCAAATACTTTAGCAGTCTTTTTTACTAGCGCTCTGGAATTCTTGACTATCCTTCTGTAATGCATAGGAACACTGTCCTCATTTCTATGCCATCAGTAGCCATTTTACTTTTAGTTTTCATTTTCTTTTCTTTTCTTTTCTTTTTTTTTTCCTTAACTTAAAATCTGTACTGAGAGGCTTTTAATATTTCCTACTAAGTTTCTCTAAATAAAAAAAAAAAAATGTTAAAAGGGATGCATCAGTGACATGCATTAATCATGACTAAAAGCTGTGACCATGGCTACATAAATAAAACAAATATGTTAAGGATTTCTCTGATGCCCCCTCTTCTTCCAGTCTGGATGACTGACTTTTTTTTTCTTAACTGTAAAGAGGTCACTTGGGGTTCAATTGTTTTAAAGACATCAGTATTTCTTACAAGCTCATACCACAGCTCATTGTTTTTCTGGCTCAACTTCTATTAAAAAAAAAAGTTATTTTTTTCTCCTTTTTTCAGTTACATCAGTTGCAATAGAAGATCCTTGAATAAATGACAAAAAGAAGGAAGGAGCAGGAAATAACGAGTAGTATATCACATCACTCCCCCATGATACAGGTATAAGTAATGATATTCTATTCCAGTACATGCTGTTAACTGCAACACAACTATGGGAATGTGAGTTTCTGTCTATATGCCTGGAAATTAGATTAAATCTAATCCCTCCCCATGCTTCAACTCAATCACCTCTCTATGCAGAAGCAAATAATATTTAGGTAAGTTTAACATTGTGGCAAAAAAGATTGTTGCTTATATTTATTACAGAAATAATTAAAATTTGCCAGAACCAGAAATGCAGTATGGAAAAACATTGCAAAGTTCTGTCATGTAGCTATATTTCTCAACAGTCAAATCTGACTAGCTCAAAAGGATGTGGCACTTATAGGCATATACTGTCTTACCTCAAAACAATGAAAACCTGAGTAAAGAATGTATTTCCCAGCCCCCTGAATTATATTGAAATTAGGTATTCAGTATAAAGAATAGTAGAAAAATTAATCTGACTTTCCTCATATCTGGGGAATATTATTGGCTTCTTAGTGAAAAACATTAAGGTTTTAGTCACCATACTGGTTGAGGGAAGAATGATCCTCAAAAGGGACTGCTCTTCCAGCACAGTCCTAGGACACTTAAGACCTATCAGTTTCTGACTCTACCTAACCTGACTGCCAGTACAATTGAGTTTCCTGCTCATCCAAGTGATGAAGCAAATTCCCAAATATGTGGTCAATACAATAGCATGTTTGCCAATAAGTATTATCATAGTGAAAATCGACATTATCCGAGGAAAAAACATTTCCAAAATATACTGTCTGACCAGCTGCACAGATCCTCCCTGTCATACTGTATATACAGTTATTAATCTTGAAAATTCAGTCCTGACGGCAACAAGTTCACTGGGTTGACTGAAGCATTACCACCTGACTAGTCCTTTAAAATCCACTGGACTACCTAGGAGTGCATAATTACTAATTGATTAGAGGAATAAAGCCGAATTCAGTTTTCCTGGGTGTATCTGTTAATTTACTGCTCACATGTGTGCATTTGCAGAACTGGAGACTGCAGTCTCCCACTAAGACACAAATTATTAAATGGGCATTATACTAGAATCATGGAATCATTTAGCTTAGAAAAGACCTTTAAGGTCATTGAGTCCAATGGTTAACCCAGCACCACAAAGTCCACCACTAAAACATGTATACATCTATTCAGTACCCTTAGGAATGGTGACTCAACCATTTTTGGGGCAGTCCATTCCAGAGCCTGACTACTCTTTCTCTGAATAAATTTTTCCCAATATCCTAATCAATCTCCCCTGGAGCAACTTGAGGCCATTTACTCTTGTCCTGTTGCTTGTTACTTAGGGAAGAGACTGACCCTCAGCTGGCTACAACCTCCCTTCAGGTAGTTGTAGAGAGAAATAAGATGCCCCTCTGAGCCTCCTTTTCTCCAGTCTAAACATTTCCACCTCCCTCAGCTGTTCCTCGTAAGGCTTGCACTCCAGATGCTTTACCAGCTTCCTTGACCTTCTCCGGACACTTCAGCACCTCAGTGCCCTTCCTGATTTTAGGGGCCCAAAATTGGACACAGGATTCAAGGTGTGGCCTCACCCATTGCTGAGTACAAGGGGATAATCACTGCCCTTGTCCTGCAGGCCACACTGTTGCTGATACGGGCCAGGATGCCCTTGACCTTCTTGGCCACCTGGGCACACTCTGGCTCATGTTCAGCTGAGTAGCATCAGATACTTTACTGATGGGCAGCTTTCCAGTCTCTTAATTGGGTATTAGGCTAGATGGGTTAGCCAAAAGAAGGAAATGTAGTACATTGAGATTTGCACCCACCCTTGAGCCTGTACTATTCAGATTTGCCAGTATGAGTGCTGAGTAGCTCAAATTCTCTGTGTGAGGTTTGCTATGTGGACTCTTTCTTACTATTAGCTTGACTCAGACTGTCAACAAGGAAACTTTTTGCTCTCAGCAAAGAGATTAATGGAATTATACATCTCCATCAAATTTGACAGATTTGAATTACTGACCTGGAAATGAAAACATTCTTATTCCGTCACAGATTCCCAAAGCAATCACTTTTTTTTTTATTTTTACAATTTTAACTAAATGTGAGTCCATCTCACAGACAACAGCTCTTCATAAACTGCTGCGGCATGGGTCACTCTTCCACAGGGTGCAGTCCTTGAAGAACAGCCTGCTCCAGTGTGGGTCCCCCCATGGAGCCACAAGTCCTTCCAGGAAACCTGCTCTGGTGTGGGCTCCTCTCTCCATGGGTCTGCAGGTCCCTGCCAGGATTCTGCTCCAGCAGGCACCTCCCATGGGTTTCAGCCTCCTCTCAGGCATCCACCTGCTCCAGTGTGGATCTCCTCCAGGGGCTGCCGGTGGATCTCTGCATCCCCATGGACCTCCAAAGGCTGCAGGGGCACAGCTGCCTCACCATGGACATGCACTGCTGGGGAACCTCAGCTCTGACACCTGGAGCACCTCCTCCCCTCCTTCTGCACTGACCTTGGTGTGTGCAGGGCTGTTCCTCTCACATAGTCTCACCCCACTCTTCTCTGTCTGCAATTTCAATTGCAAAATAACTAATTTTTCTTTTTCTTTTAAATATGTTATCATATTACAAGGTGGCATTACAACCGTTTCTAATCAGCCCAGCATAAGCCAGCAGCATTTGGGCATTGGCTCCCCTGAACATGGAAGGAGCTCCTGGCAACTTCTTACAGAAGTCACACCTGCAACCCCTCCACTATACAAACCTGGTCTGTTGTTCAAACCACTAAAAAATCAACTTTTGTAAAACTGGTAAAATTTTGGCAACGTTTCCTTGGATTTTTTTTTTTATCCAGCTTCCGTTTTTCATCTCCACCTGTATTGAAAACATATTTTTTCTCATTTTGACGAGAAAAAGCAAATCCAGTATGGACATACTTTGTGAATAAATGCATAAAATATAAGAGCCATTCCCATTGTACTATGTATATTATATAAAATACACTCCCATTGTACTTTTCAACTATACATACATATATGCCAAATACAGATACAGATGTGTTGCCCTCATCACTGGATATTCTGCAAGTCATACTTAGAATTCTTCTACCACATTGTTTTTCTATTGTTGGTGAGTGCCACGTCTGAAGATGCTGTGTCTTTAGGAACTTCCAACCTTAATTTTTTTGCCATTGAAGCTTTGCAAGTATGGGATTTCTGTGTTCTAGGAAATTCTACTGATGGAAAACATTTCTGTATTTAACCAGACATTTATTTTACTGGATTTTTTTTTCATCTTAAAACATGACAGGTTATCTTGGTTTGTTTCCTTGTTTTGTTGTATTTGATAATTTAAAAATAAAACTAAACTGATTTTTTAATGAAGTCTTTGTATCGTTCATTTTTAAAACTTCATCTCAAAACCTTAGTATTCTGAAGAACTTAAAACTGAACACTGTGAGCTACAAGGATGGCCTTCTGAAAGTTAGGTGCCTCAACTGCTTTTTTTCTGTAATCAGGGAAATGAGAGAGGCACCTCTGAAATATGAGCAATAAAATACCTCAGAATGGGTTGAATCAGGCTTTGCTCATTATAGACAGAGGCACGATACTTGCCTGAATGATTGCTGAAATAATTGTATAAACAATAGTTGAATAATTGTAAATAATTAAGAAGGAATGTCTCAAATCTGGCTTCTTTTCTGCCAAATATGGGTTTGATGTAGCTTCACCTTAGATATCAGGTGATATCTATGATTTGATTTTTGCCCCAAAGTAATTTTAGTTCTCCAAACAGTCCAAGACAGTTAACTAAATATGCAGGAGTTGGTATGCCACTTTCAGCTTGTATGTTATGATGTTTGTGTACATTATGTCTTGCATTCCTCTGAAAAGGTGCACACTGGATGCAGTGATTGCTCCTTCTGTGGAAACAGCCAAACATCAGTCACAGAAAAGGCATCCACACCAGCAGCTCTGGGAAAGGAGTAAGGCACAAACAGTCTCAGGACATCAGTCACTGTCACTTCTTGTGTATTGGAAGTACTGCTGACTCCCATCTATGGGGCAGACCACAGAGATGTCAGAAAGAGAACTCTGAGGAAGCCAAAAGGGACCTGGTAGAGTTGTTCCAACTCAAGGCCACTGACATGATAAACAAACTAATTTGGAAGAAGAAATCTGCCTGCAAGGCCACAGTGAGAGAATATCTTATGAATTGTTATAATTTCTGGTCTATCTGATGAATCACTTGCAGTCTTTATTAGGAGTTATGAAAAAATTTTCACTTATATATTTTTCTGCTTTAAGGTTTTGGAAAACTGTCTACAGAGAAAAGGTTTGGAAAAACCCAAAGTTTTGTTATTTGGGAGCAGGAAAAATAAAGTTAGGGGAAAAAAAACTTAGATATAAATTAATACTATTGGAGTGGGGTGACTTTGGCTGGATGCCAGGTGCTCATCAAGCCACTCTATAACTCTCCTCCCTCAGCAAGATGGAGGAGGAAAATAAGAGAGAATAAAATTCATAAGTTGAGAAAAGAAGAAAAACCAAAATCAAAAAGCAAAATGTCATGAGTTTGCATGCAAAGAGATAAAGATTTTATTCTACTTCCCATCAGCAAGAAATGTCCAGCCACTTCCTGGGAAACAGGACTTCAGTAAGCATAGCAGTCCTCTGGAAGGCCAACATATTAAGTAACGGATGCTCTCACTTCCTCCCCCTTTTACTTTACTTTTATATCTGAGCTGACATCATATAGTATGCAATATTTCTTTGGTCAGATTGTGTCAGCTGGCCTGGTTCCTTCCCAAGATTTTAACTACCCTCAGCCTTCTGATAGGGGTGCAGAATGCTGTGAGACAGCGCTGATGCTGTGCCAGCGCTGCTTGGCCGTACCCAAAACTGATTTGTTATCAACACCTTTCCACTCTCCACTCATCAGCACTGTTTAGGGCTGATGTGGGGAAATAAACTCCAACTCAGCCAGACCCAAATACACCTACTCAGCAGAGTGGTAAGTGTACTTCAATGCTTTCTTAAATTGATCCTAACCTTAGCAAAACTTACTGGTAGAGGGAAATGAAGCAAGGCTGACTAGATGTCTGACTAGATTTTACAACGATGATTGGACTGAATTATTGGAAAGACACAGAAGGAAAAGTGGAAAGGAGTAAAATGAAAAACGCTGGAGGACAATAAGTAGGGCCAATACAATGCTCAGTAAATGAGTTCAGGGTGACTATAACAGCAATATCCTGCAATGACTTCAGATGAGCAAGGCTGCCGTAAGGATGTCTAGAGAACAGATGTTGTCATGCTTAATGTAGGCAATAATAAAAGCTTGCACAAATGTTTGGACTGCGTGCACAGTTGGACTGACAAGGTTTGAGAGAAACCCAGTGAAAGCATCCCCCTGGAGACAGCAGGAGTTTAAGCTTGACATTAGTGAAGTAATTTGGAGAACAGTGATGTTTCTGCCTAAGATGGAAAATGAATTAGCAAAATGTTTTGAAAGCAAAGATCAAGAGATTAATTTTGGCCATAATGGATTTAAAATAACAACTGGATGTAGTTATTTGTGAAAAGCAGACGAAGATCCTTGGCTGGATGAAAGGTGATAGATCTTCCACAGTAAAACACATTTTCAAGTAACT
Organism: Alethe castanea; assembly: GCA_024734035.1. Taxonomy (NCBI): domain Eukaryota; kingdom Metazoa; phylum Chordata; class Aves; order Passeriformes; family Muscicapidae; genus Alethe; species Alethe castanea. The sequence continues at coordinate 72,906,878 of JANRGV010000001.1, forward strand.
TAAATATTATTCTGATACATACTTGAAAACTAGTGATCTGCATTTTTACTATAGCCTGGAGATCCAAATAGATGTCAAGAGCTCATGAACAACACTGAAAAAAAACTAATTGCAAGTTGTTAATAAAATAAGGAACTCAATGTTTTGAGTTCAAGTAAATATATCACTTCTGGAACGTCTATTTACATCCAGTTGGAATTATATTCAAGAGATTCACTAGTTAATTCCACCCAACCCACTCAAATGTCCAGCCGTAGCCTTCAATACATCTAATATTTTGCTTTAAATTCATACAAGTTTACAGGTGCCTTCTATAAAAGAAGACTTTCTCCTAATTGTTTTTCTTCTCCCTCCCACTTCCACACTTTACTGGGAGGCAGTTTATCTGTCGAAATACATTGAAAGTTTATATCTAAAATAAATATTCATAATGCAAGATTTTAATAAACTGCAACAGACATTTTTATGGTGCCACTAAAAAAAAAACAAGTGAATTTAATTAAAAAAGGAGATGAAAGAATGTGAATTGACATAAGCTTGTTTCATACAGACTGCCATAATAGATTCAAGAGCCACCAGAGATCAAAAAGAGGGAGGGGATGAGAATGGAAAGCAATTTTGCTGGAGGGAATCTCTCTTGCTGGAATTATAGAGAAAAGGGAGAAAACCAGAAATAATAATAAGAAAAGGTTCAAGGGCCTCCATAGTAGGTAAACTGCATAGATAAACCACGGATTTTTATTTTTTAAGGAATGCTGGCCTCCATATATCTGAAACTATCTCCAGTTTCTCAAATTTTATGATTGCTTTAAACTCAAGATCATAAAAACAGAATTCTCCCATGGTTCATGGGTTTTCAGTCTTTCTCTTTTCCATCTCTCTCACATTGAGAAAAATCAGAGCATCTGGATTTGCAGTTTGGAGTTGTGCCCTTGGCTCTTGATAAACTAACATATGATCAAACCCATTTGCACCTGTGCAAACTGGTAGTCTCTAGCCAATGTTATTTTTTTTGTTGTTGTTTATTTTTTTGGTTTGCAGTTGATTCTGCTAGATTTAGCTAAACTTTGAAAAGTCAAGCCCAGAATGAAAGCAAAAACAAGCTGCCTAAATATTGACTCATTGTATGTTTATTGAATGCATTCAAATTTATTTGTTTATTTGCATTTCTTGAAATCCAAAAATTTTCATAAAGTAAAATTTTAAGATAATAATACTCTCTCATCTTCACAACCAAAAGATGTGAAGATTAAAGGTATTAATCTTCTCAGCCACTGAAGAGAGAATATTTGAAAGAAATAAGTAAGACTCACACAGACTTTACCCTCCTTCACATATTTTCCTATAATAACTGATAAACACCACGTTTGCCATACACTTTTCAAATCTATAAAAATATGACTCTGTAACCAAAATACTATTTTCTTTAATGCTAAAACAAAGACATGGATATTTTTGCTTGAAATTGAAGACCAACAGGTGATTTGAATATCCCAAAGAAAAATTAAGGATTGCTAACATTGACAAAACATTTACTGTTATCATAATCAAACATGAAGATTATGGCTGTTGCAAGCTACCCCATTTCAGGTGTTTCTTGAAAATATTTCTTATATTAAAGACCTGCTTATCTTACTTTGATTTAATCTTTGTACTCAGTCTCTAGTATAGATTCTTCACACAATACATTAGTATCTATGCATTCGCATATAAGGTCATTTTATTTAAAACTTATTTAGTTGCAGGATGGGCATCTCAAAGTCTACTGAGAATATGTTCAATCCAAAAATTGATGCAATGTAAAGCAAAGACTTCCTCCGTCTCTTAATATTAGAACTCAAAAGCTTTACTTATGAGACCAATAGAACATATTTACTACAACAAACACAGAATCATTGTTCTTTCTCAGTTTAAGCATACAAATGCTTAGTCCATTTACAATGGCGTACTTTGTCTTCTGAAGACTGTTTATGCTGTGTCTATTTCTTTAGAAATGGTCAACTACTAAAGTATTTGGCCCAGATAAATAATTTATGGAGTTTCCAGAAGTTCTAGATGTGTCTTTGTTTTCTATATTTCTGCTGCTAAAACAGATTCCTAGCCAACCTAGTAGCTTCTTGTAAAATAAACTTATAGAAGGAAAATCAATCATTTCAACTTGTTGCAAACATGAGCTCCACGCAACTAACCTCTTCTTCGTAAGACCACAGCAGTTGTCCTCAGACCTTTTCTATTCAGTGTGATTACAGTTTAAATGCCTTCCATGTCTTCTCTAAACAACCTTATTTTCAGCCAAGTGCCACAGTCTCAACTGCATTGCTTGAAATAATGCATGTGATTAAAGGGGAAACATGTTTATTTGAATAGTCAGGATAAAGCCAGATGGCATTTAAGATCGGTGTAATTTATTAACAATAAAATACATTGTATTTCCCTGATTTTTTTCCTATTATGCACACAGACCTGTTGCAGCTCTAGTAGTACAAGTGCACTGTAGAATTTTTATGTACTTTTGTCCATGAACATTAAAGAAAATATATTTTTGATCAAACCAGAAGTCGTGATGTGTCGACTCTTTAGGGAAATATCTGAGTTTGCATATGAATATTGATGTGATAGATGAGCTTCAAATGTTCTTTCCTACTAAAGCTGCAGTCATTCAATCAGGGAGCAGTTGAGAGTATGAAATGGTGGGGGTCTGTTCCAACCTGTGAATAATGAAGTTCAGACAGCTGAAGACATCTTCAAAGTGAACACATCAAACGGCTTCTAGCCTACCATATGTTTGTATCTAGTCTTCAGTTAACAATTGCAAAAGAAAATCAATCTGAAGCTGCTTACACATAATTTGCAAAAATAAAAGAGCCGAATAATTTGCTAATTATAAAGGAAGACTTGATGGACAAAAAATTAGCCCTTTCACAGTAAATATTACGCTGACAGAGAAATTATGAGGGGTCCAGTAAAATAAAATTACTTCAGCTATTTCCTATAAGAATAATAGTACTTTTAGAAAGAAATAAAAATAGAATAAAGTTATAAAACAAAAAAAAAGCAAAAAAGGCAAAACCCCACATCTAATAAATCAATTTTCTGTCTCAGGATAATAATTTTATGAAAGCAGAATCTATATTTGCCAAACAAAGGATACACATAGAGAATGACCTCATAGCACAACACACTGCAGAACAAAAGTTCTGTAATATGGTGTGTCCTTCATGTTTCTAACTGCCTTGCAATCACATTTCTATGTATTTACCTCTCTCACCCTCATAAATCTTTCAGTTCCTCTCCGGTAGATTGCTCCACGGCTGCCCCAGATGGACAAGTGACAGCATATGCTGTGGCTGTGTGTGCTGCTGCTGGCCAGCAAACATGTGCCTGCTGATAGACCTAACAGCTGGCAACACAAAACTGGTAATTGCTGATCTCATAACACTTGCTGAAATTTAATTATGTTCATGACCTTTAATCCTCTGTGAATTTGATTCAAATTGTTAAGTCATGGATATTTCTTGAAGAAAGACCATGTGATCGCAACACTGCCTTGTTTCTAAAATACATCCTCAGAAATTTTTTTGGAAGTAACCTCAGTGAGATGACAGCAGTTCAGAAAATTAAGGATCAAGGTCTGTTTAATGTCTTTGTTGGCAACATGGACAGTGGGATCGAGGGCACCCTCAGCAAGTTCACTGACGACACTGAGATGTGCGGGGCAGTCGACTGCTGGAGGGAAGGGATGGCATCCAGAGGGACTGGACAGGCTGGAGAGCTGGGCCTGTGCCAGCCTCATGAGGTTCAACAAAACAAGGTCCTACACCTGGGTTGAGAGCAGCCCTGAGGAGAAGGACCTGGAGGCGATGGCTGATGAAAAACTCAACATGAGCTGGCAGTGTGAGCTTCCAGCCCAGAAAGCCAATGGAACCCTGGGGTACATCCAACGGGGCACGGCCAACAAGCCAAAAAAGGTCATTATCCCTCTCTACTCTGCTCTGCTGAGAACCCACCTGGAGTGATGAATATAATTCTGGAGCCCCCAAAATAAGAAGGACGTGAAACTATTGAAGTTAGTCCAGAGGAGGAACACAAAATTGATAAGAGGACTGGAATTGGGGCTGTTCAGCCTGGAAAAGAGAAGGTTGCATGGAGACCTCCCAACAACCTTCCAGTATCTGAAGGGGGCCTAAAGGGAAACCAGAGAGGGACTCTTAATGATAAACTGCAGTGATAGGTCAAGGAGAAATAGGTAAAAACCGAAAAAGGGAAAGTTCAGTTTAAATACTAGGAAGAAATTCTTTAGTGTGAAGGTGGTGAGGTACCAGAACAGGTTGCTCTGGGAGGCTGTAGATTCCCCAGCTGAAAGTGCTCAAGGCAAGGTTGAGTGAGGCTTTGAGCAAGTTGGTCTAGTGGGATGTGTCCTGGCTCATGTCATGGAGGTTGGGACTAAATGATCTTTAAGGTCCTTTCCAAACCTTAACATTCTGTGATTCTATAAGGTCTCAGTAGTTTTTCTTAATCAGAGGATGGATATTAGAACCAACATTGGGTCTGAGGTGCAAGTCAGATTATTGTAGTCATCTTTATTACAGAGTCGGAATAATCTTCTGGAAACTAATTACTAGCTATCAAAACTATAAAAACAATTGCATGAAAAAGTGATCCTAAACATCCATAAGTGCATGAAAAAATATGCCAAAATGCAAATTCTTTCAGTATGAGACTAGAACTCACCATTAGTGACTTGTATGGTTTAATTTCAGAATAATTTATTAGTCTATCACTAGGCCTGCTGAAAATCAGCTGCTTGAAAAATAAAGCATGACTGGAAAATTTAATGGATAAAAGGCATAAGGAGAAGCAGAAAGCAGAAGATAGCTTATCTTCATAGAAATTTTTATAACAAATGAAATTTTGCAAATTCAAAAGTTCTATGGAATGTTCAGTTGATGGCTCTTAGTGTAAGGTATGGAACAAGAAGCATAAAGAAAAGCATAAAGAAAAGCATGCATTAAATCATGCTATCTAACTCAACAAAAAAACGCTGTCTGGAATGTGTACACAACTATTTGTCAAATAATTTCAAATGAACAAATTCGAAAAAATCAAAAAGCAGGAAAACAATATAAGGAAAAAAATATATAATTGCTATTGACAAAGTCGTGTAAGAGTAAGCTTATCCATCTGTAAGTCTGAAAAGACAAAAATTTATATCCATAGTCAAAATATTTAAAATGTATAGTATTATGATAGATGATCTTTAAGAAGGGGAAAATCAACACAGGGCATTTTTCTTCAAGGTAGCTTGTCTGTATCTTTTATACTCACTGAATCTACTATACCAAAATCAATGGTCACCTTAAAGCGCTTAAGTTTCCCTCCCACTTCTGCACTATCTCTTGCTCTCACTCATTGTGAGACATTCTGACACACATTTTGGTTTTACAGATTCATAATTACAGTTCCCAAAAAATTAGTGCAAGTTAAATCTCTTTTCTTCATCAGTCCTCAGCAGATTTATTAATAAGAACTTAAATCTTCATAGTCTGTGTTGGTCTTGATCCCTTGGGAGAAAAGCAAGCATGATGGCCTGGGATCAGGCATAGATACACAGCTAAGATGTATTTCCCTGATCATTTATTGCAGCTCAAAAGGATATGTTCCTTCACACTCTCTAGTAAATATCAAAGTTAACTAGGATGCAACACCTTTTTCAGTAGCAGACAAAAGAAATATATGCTGTAGCTGAGACAAGCACCATGCATTATTATGATTCAGTACTTCTCTTGCCTTCTCTAAAGAGTGGGTAAATGCATAGGCTACACAAAGACATACAGTGAGAGAATTTTATCTATACCACAGTCCACAGAAATGTTTTAATGTAGGTCCAAGAGGAAAAAAAAGCCTTTCTCTATTATCAATTTATCAAGGTCAAACACTCTCCATGCAGAGCCTATGTGATGACACAGAAAATAATATATTACAAAAAAAAAAAAATAAAAAAAAAAGGGGTAAATGAATACTGGAAGTTAGATACAAATCCAAAACAGCTTGAACACAACATATTACTAAACAGAAACATTTGAAATACTCTGGGATTGTGAAGAACAAAATCTATTTCACAAATTAAGGATTTTAAAAAAGAAAGATGCAGCTAAAAATGAAAATCAGCAAACTGTACATTCACTTGTAGGGAAATCTAAGAAGAGGTACATATTTAGTAGGAACCACTAAAGACAGCCATGTAATTTTTCTTATGGGCTAATTATCTGTATTTCCATCTTACAAAAAAATAGAATGTAAATGACAAAACTGAATATAAAAAACACAGTTTAAAAAAAATAAATTAGTAATGCTTTCAAATTTAAAAACTATTTTAATACTCTGGAAGGTCATTCCTCATCCTTATAAGAAAATCCAAACAAATCCAGTGTAAGGAAGTCATCTGTAGATGTTTATATCCTCTAGATTTTCAGCTTTGAACTATTTTTTTTTTCTCAGATACAGGGAAAGTTCAACATTTTTTTGTGATATGTCAGTTAAATCTTTAATGGACTTTCTAAATGTACACCTTTGGTGTTTGTTTTAATCCAAAATTTGAAAGGTCTGCATACCATCTCTCTATGATGAGAATTAGGATAGTGCAACCAAGAAGTAGTGAATACAATTTCTCTACATTTCAACAAAGCCTATTCAAAAAAAACCAACTTTGTTCCCTTATATTCCATCTCCAATCAGGATGAGTCAAAATGACTAGGTTCCTTTTGTCTGTCTTTATGAAGAATCATTTCTTGTCGCTTTATATTCATGAAGTAATTCAACAATGCATGTTTTTATCAGATGTCTACTAGGCATAGGGAAGCAGAGCAGTCTGGGTCATTGGTGTAAGAAGCACTTTAGAGTACAGACCAGTTTAGTCAAGGATAAATTGAAATATTAATAATTTCAAAGTTAGGTCCAAATATAAGAGTATATTTATTGTCGTTGTTTTAACATTAAAACAAACAAACAAACAAACAAACAAACTGATTTTTAAGAGGAACTTGAAAACACTATAGAATTTCTTTCTTTTGCTAAATCCTGTCGTGAGAATTTTTTCAGATATGAAAGGACCCCTGCACCTAAGCTCTTTAGGAAGAAAATAATGAGTTAATGACCAGAAGGGAAAGATCACATTGGAATTTGCATGAGCTAAGGTCCTGAAATTCTTCTCTAACACTGACCATCAAAAGAAGATAGAAACCTCCTCAGGCTCCACAGGGATTCCCCTATATAGTCTGTTCCTCTCAGACCTTTCCGTGACTTCCATTCTTTCTATAGTTTGTGATCAATAATATTACGTTGATGATAGAAACATATCATAACATGGGCAGTGTTTTGCCCTGATTTTGCTGACAGTGGTGGTAACAAAATAACTCTATCGGCCTCATGTTATTTACACAATAGGTAAACAGCACTAATTATATTAGAAGTGGTTTTAATGCTATAGAGTCCACTAAGGAAATTCAATACAAGGTTCTCCCTAAGTATAATAATAAACATCTATATATCTATATGCCTATAGTTGGTTTTGCTACTCTGTTTTATTTCTAACTGAGTCTTGAAAGTAATCGATTTGAACTAAATTTCAAATTAATTGAAATTGACTCAGAAACATTATCTGCAAAATGGTCTCTCTCAATCCCTTGGCAAATTTAAGAACTCCATTCAAAATTTAAGTCAGAAGACCCCGTGTTATATATCATTCTATTCTCAGGAAAAAAAAAAAAAAAAA
>JANRGV010000001.1:72914748-72927274 GCA_024734035.1 Alethe castanea
AAAAAAAAAAAAAAAAAAAAAAAAAAAAAAAAAAAAAAAAAGAAGAAGAAAAACTCCTATATAATGGTAAGATAACTCCAGAAGATGACCATTCAATATTCCATGTCAGGATGTCTAAGCAGCATGGCACCTTTTCATTAAGAAACAGCCATTTTCAGTACACTTAGGCCTTTAATCTTTATAATCTTATACTTTTATCTTCATTTCTGTGGAAAACAGCATAACAGGGGCTCATTATCAGAAAACCGCAATTTGGAGGAAGTACATCAGAAGAGACAGTCAAGTGCTAAATCTTAAAGACTACCAATTAGTTCTGGTTGTTCTTGTTTCTTTTTGTTAGTAGCTGTAACTTTGGTGGAAAATGCATACAAAATGTATGCAAATTGGAACAATTTAAAACTGAAATATTGTGGAAATTTCAACTTATTTATATAATGCATATTTTAGTCTCACAAAATCCACATATATTAAAAAAGCTATGAAGAAAAGACAATTTAAGTGCCCAAATAGCATAATATGCTATAATGATGCAACATTCATATTTTTTTTTCCATAACAGAAACACAGTATCACATATAGGTATTAATACTAGTATTTCCGACAAATCAAACACAAGATTTTAATTTTTCATTCTAAGCACCAATATCACACAAATGCAATGTGAACTGCATAATTTAATTACAAAAAACTCCAAACATTTCAGTGTGACTTACATTCTATTTGGCAAGTAGAATTTAGCTTGATCTTTCTCTACACAGGATCAGCTGGAAACCGTTCAGTGCAGTTCACGATGCACTACATGGGCATCATGAGCATTTGGGCCCAAGGCAGCAGTGTTAAGCCTGCCTTTTATTTATATTTATTAGTTTCTTTTTGTTCCTGTGGTAACTACTTTCCATGAAGGAACATTTCAATGTAGATTACAGTCAGAACAAGCCTGTCCTGGTGGTTGTTTTGTTGGGTTTTTTTGCAACACACTGCATAGACAGTATTCTAAGCTACAAGCTTAATGCAAAACATCTAAAACCTCCATGCCCTAATAAGTCCTGATGATCTGGAGGTTACAAAGCTAAAGCAATAAAATAATCAGAAATTATTTTTTCTTATTTTCGATTCATCATTAGATTATCTGAAACTTTTCTTATAATTTTAAGGCTGGTCATTAATGGCATGGTTATTTTTAAGTATTATGTTTTGATAAAAAGCATCAGTGAGATAAATATCTTAATTGAGCAGCACCACTATAAGATTTTAATACTAGACTTAGCTGAGGCTGTTATCACAGCATATATTGAGTTGGAAGGGACCCATCAGGATCACTGATTCCAACTCCTGGCCCTGTGCAGGACACCACCCCAGGAGTCATATTATATGCATGAGAGCTTTGTCCAAATGCTTCTTGAACTCTTCAAGCTTGGTGCTGTCACCACTTCCCCAGGGAGCCTGTTACAGTGCACCCTCTGGACAAAAAACTGTTTCCTGATACCTTTCCCTGACCTCAGATTCATGCCATTTCCTCAAGTCTTGTTACTGGTCATGAGAGAGAAGAGATGGGTATCTGCCCCTTCACTTCCCCTTGTGAGGATCTTGAAGACCACAATGAGGTTTCCCCACAGTCTCCTCTTCTCCAGGTTGAACAGACCAAGTGACCTCAGCTGCTCCTCATGCAGCTTCCCGTCAAGGCCCTTCACCATCCTCACTGCCCCGCTTTGGATGCTCTCTAATTGTTTAATGTCTTTTTTTATATAGTGGCACCCAAAACTGCCCACAGCACTCGAGGTGAGATTGCCTCCGTGCAGAGCAGGGCAGGACAGCCTCCTTCCTTGCCCAGCTGGTGATGTTGTGCATGATGCACCCCAACACAACTGGCCCTACTGACACTGCTGACTCACATTCAACTTTCTGTCAACCAGGATCCCCAGGTTCCTTTCCACAGCATTCGTCTCCGGTCTCTCACTCCCTAGTCTACACATAAACCAGGGTTGCCCCATCCCAGATGCAGAATGGGGGCCTTTTTAAGTTTCATATGGTTAGTGATTGCCCATATTATCTCTAATCTGTCAAGATTCTTTTGCCGTTGAGGGAGTACACAGCTCCTCCAATTTAGTGTTGTTGAGAAACCTACTTAGTATTTCTTTAAGTTCTTCATCCAAGATGATAATCGTGTTGAAGAGTATGTTAAACAGTAACATAAAAATTTCATAAAAATAATCATTACAACATTTCAGTGTACCAGTGAAAATATTTGTCACTTAACCTTGCTTGAAATATTAGGAAGCCCTGTATCAGAAAACTGAATATCCAAATATTTTTACAATTCTAAAAATGATTTTATTTGCTGATTTATTTCATACATCAAAACCTAGGCATATGGCTCCTTTTTTCCCCCCAGATATCTATTCTATGGCAATGAATTATAGTTTGGAGCATAAAATATTCATGACCAAGTTTGCCCATATGTAACTCTGCACAGAGAGATTTGAGCAGATGCAGTTTGGTGCAGTAGGATTTCTAGTCTCAGAATCAGTAGGTGTGCTGACAGAAAGTCATACATGTGCAAAAATGTCATCAGTTACATTATCTGTGGTTCCAGAACTAGTGTGGTGCCTGCCAGCTTCAGAGTTATCCTGCCTACTGTACTGGGCACTGTGGACATGTCCTAGTAGTCTGGGTATGGCAGTTCATAAGATTTTAAATATAAGTCTTATGATAGTTTCTGTTTTCCTGGAAGATCCTGAGGCAAAAATTCAAAGCCCACAGGAAAATTGCAGCCTGCATGCTAAAAATTTTGATTGTAATTCTCCAAGTCATGGAAAAAAGCTTTGAAATTTCACTGAAAATGTACCCTAAAGGATAAGAAAGCTAAGAGAAATGCAAAGGTCCAAATCCCTTTCTTTTTCCTTCTAAGTAGTGTAATGTTTAATGACTAAAATCTCGAATATTTTTTGGTTTTCAGGCACTGAAAAAGTTCCTAAAACAAAAGAGAGGAAATACCAGTCAGGATAGAAGCAGCACAGTGGGTATGTTATGCCACATATGGTATATCCACAGGAAAGCCAGAATGTTTTGGGAATATGCAGCTTCCAAAGGATTGCCTATCTTCACTGCACCAAACATAGATGTGTGCTATGTGTGCCTTTATTACACTCTACATTTAGAAAGCCAATAGTAAATCTAAACATCACCATTCCCTGAGCACAGGATCTACATTTCTGCAAACTACTCGGCAACTATTTTACCTATTATTTCTAGTACCAAAACTTCCTATTTTGAACTTGCCTTTTAATACAAATCTTATTAAACCAACAATTTGTTTAGCATATCATTAAGCTAAGGATGCATCATGAAAACAATAAGAAGTCAATGATGCCTTTAGCAGTAAAATATTTTATTGTGAATTATGCCTTTAGCAGTAAAATATTTTATTGTGAGCTTACTCCAGGTATTAAGTGCTCTTTATTTCTCCAAACTCATTGGAAGGTGAGTATGTTTATTATTTTGTATGATGCTCTTAGCACTCAGCAGAAGTGGAAACATGACAAACACTATTTTCTGGTTATACAGTGTTATGTCCAACATTTGATTTTATAAACTAATAAAGCCTATGTTGTCTATGTTCTATGTTATTAGTCACCTAACAAGTGTCTATTAATAAGAAAAGTTGTCATGGGGGGAAAAAAGTAACATTAAAAACACGATGCTGCTAAGTTAAATTTACTGAACAGGCCAAATTAGACAGAGGTAGCATCAACCTCAAAGCTTACCCTCATGCACATACACACAGTCAACTGAGACCGCCCCAATTATTTTTGCAGAGACCAGTACAGCTCAGCCATGGAAAGACAACTTTCACTCAGGGTAGTCTCAATGACTGGTTAAGGACAGGAGATCAACACCCACACGTAACTTTTTCATCTGAGCCTTCTGCTTCTTGAAGGAATTGGATGTCCATGTAGCAACACTTTCCCCAATCTTTCTTACTGGTGGCATTAAAAAGCAAGATTACATGCAATCAAATCATTATCATACTTAACCTTTTCATCAGTTTCAGGTATTGTTCTGTGTCACAAATAAGTACCTTAAGATCACTGAAAAAATCATTAGCAAAGGTATCAGCAGAAACAGGTTTAATATAAAAGCAGTATCATGACCAAATTCATTTGCAAGGTTTGCTCTACTACATACTAGATGGTTAAAGCACACTGAGATAAATAGAAAAAAAAAATCCAGAGTCAATAACTCCAAAATGAAATGAACCCAAAACTATATACGTGGAGGTCAGAGAGGAAGACAAAAGGATAGGAAAGGGTAAGGATAAAAAAGAAGTGCAGACTAAAGGCCCAAAAGAACTTAACTGGTAACTTAAGTCAAACAATTTTCCAAGGGATTCATTTTCAAAGAATTTACTGCACCACAACAGTAACTTATGTACAAGCCTAACATAAAGTACTTAAGAATCTAGGTGAGCAGCACTTTGAGTATATTTACTGTGGCATATTCACACTCACATGCACACAAAGAGTCTGCAAAATGTATCTGCGAAAGATTCCACTCAAATTCGGTGAAATAGTCACTTTGAATGCCTTTGTTTCATCTCAACAGGCAAAGGACTGAGCCTTAAAGAGTGGAGGGTATCAGCCCAGGATCCATTGTTGATGTTTGGTGATCCTCAAAGTAAAAATCTTGCAAGTTCACTAACCTGAAGAAGTCTCACTCAAAGGGAGGTTGCTGGTCACAGCCTGCTGTGGTCCAGAAGATCTTAAATAATTTTATTTTGGGCCACCGTTTATTGGCCACAAGAAAGTTGGCGTAAGCAATTTTTCATCCTGGCTCCAATATGGGTCGGTAGCACTCTCTGAAAGTTTAATAACATAAATGTTATTCGAATTGAGTTGTTATTCAAAAGAAAAAGAGGTGTCCAAGGCTGTTAAAAAGAAACCAGGAGTTAGTTAGGAGACCGTAAATACCTGGGAACAGATAAAGTTTCTGATGAGCTCAAGATGAGCTCAGCCCAGGTGCTCTTCGTCAAGGCTGAGGTACAATAACTTATTTCTCAGATCATAGCTGGGGGGGGGGAAGGGGGGAGGAAGGCATGAGGGCATCAACATTGCTGTCATGTCTTAATCTGTTCAAAAATTAATTACACTCTGTTTTGTTTTCATTATCCTGACATTCACATATAATTATATTCAACTATTCTACCCTCAATCAAACCAAGGTCATGAACCTCCTGTGTCAGGAGTAAAAGAAACTTTTTTTTATGTTTTAGCCTGCTCATTCATAATTAAATTAAGAAATTTCACAAAGAATTATTGTGTATATTTTCTCTCTTTTTAGGGAAGAAAATGAATACAACTTAATGGACCATGTGTTCAGGTGAAGTAAATTCTGGTAGCATGACTGACTTGAAATAGTTTTAGGCCTACAAAAAGGCATACTCTGATTTCTCACTTCATTTTTTTCCACTCCACCAACTCTCCTGCATTTCATATCAGTTGGCTATAGCATTCATGAAATATTAATAGTGATTTAATGTGAAATGAAACACTCTTAGAACAGCTAAATACTCTATCTCGTTTCAGAATTACTTGTTTGTTCTATCTGCCATTTTGCCTGTCAGGTGTTTTAATGCATTCTATTTTCACAGCATCAGCTGATTTCCTCTGAAATGTAAAAAACAAAGAAAATTTTTAAAGCTTTCTTATAATTTGTTCTCTTTGGATAAGCAATTTATACTTATTAATCCCTAGCAGACACTGTCATATTGTCACAGGCATATTCAGATAGTGCTGAGAAACTAAAACCACATTTCCCTTTTCTTTCTTAGGCCAGATTCTGTTATCACTAAGAAATATGAGTGTTTCATAGAAATAATGTTTAACCTCTACTTCCAAGATTTTCCTGCAAAGTACTTAGAACTACTGATGAGTTTAAAACCTGACACAAGCTGGCAATGTGCACTTGCAGTTCAGAAAACCAAATGTATTCTAGTCTTCATCATAGCAATATATATAGCCGGAAGATCAAGGGAGGTGATTTTGCCCTTGATTTTGCTGCTATACCTAGCTCCAGGGTTCTCAGCACAGAAAAGACATGGATCTGGTTGAGTGGGTCTGGATGAGGGCCACAAATGTCTAGAAGGACTAAACAGCCTTGCTATTAGGAAAGAGTGAGATTTGGGGTTGTTCAGCCTGGAGAAGGTTCTGTGGAGGCCTTTACTTCAGCCTTTCAGGCTTAAAGGGGGTTTCTGTAAGAAACTTTCAGAGACAAAACTTTCAGCAGGGCCTGCTGCAATAGGACAAGGGTTAATGGTTTTAAACTGAAAAACGATCAATTTAGACTAGATATAAGGAATAAGTTTTTACAATGAGGGTGATTGTTGTAGTTTAGGAATGACATTCCCACTTTCCCACCCCCTTTGCACCTCATGTTTTTAATGTATGGATTTTTCTTCTTGCTCTTCACCAACTTCACCTTTTCCTACTGGTCTTTGCATTATTTCTAATGTAGCAAGGATTTCTCATAGTCATGTTTATAGACCCAGGCAACTCTTTTCTTCAACAGTTAGAGTTGATTGTTCCTAACCACCACACCTTTATAATTTTAAAAACTGACTTGGAACTATTCTATCCTTCTGGATTCTTTAAAACTTTCTGAGTGTTAGTAGACACATTCTAAATCCTCTATGGAAAATCAGGCTCTTTCAGAGATATCTCAAAACTAGGCTTTCCAGAAACAAAAGAACCCCAAACCACTTCTCATTTTTGAAAATGTAGACTTCATCTAATGGGAAATAGCAGTCAAAGATGAGCTTCATACACAGTCTATAAAATCAATGTGTAAAAAAAATGGAAAATTCTGTACTGGTCAAGAATAAAAAAAAAATTGTAATACATGAAACAGTTAAACTTCCTTTCTGTATCCCACAGTGTGAGATGTTTTCTTATCTTTATCTGAAGGCCACCTGATACATGCTGTTTTGTGTTTGGACTTTGAGAAAAGGATGGCAGGCTGAAAAAGAATAGACATATTTCTGATGCATTCAACATGAATTATAGCATGCTTCTATCTTAGAAGATGCAAAGGTTTGAAAATGAAAAATATTTCATTTAATATATTTATATTATAAACTTAGGTGACATTCCTAAGCTGTCTTAATATCCAGTTGTTTTTACAGTTATTTCTGTAAAAAAAAATGCTCTATTCACAAAAGAATTATGCCCAGTCCAAGCTTGAATTTAGTCTGCCTTTTTGGCTTTTTTAAAAGTGTGCACCTAAATGAGATTGGCATTCTAAAGCATATCCTAGTCATGCTGTGACTTTTCTGCCATGCAAGGATAGTAAGCAAATGCAAGAGGAAAGAGAGTGAATTAGACATTATGTAGGGTAGCTTGAAAACTAATAAAAAAGTATTATTCATAACCTAAAAAAAAAAGATTACATTTCAAAAATTTGCATAATATTGGTAATGAAGGACAGAGGAATTCAAAGCTTAGAGTATTTACATATGACTAACGCCACAGTTTTTCATAGCCTCGTATATGCCATAGTTTTTCCACTGTTCACATCTACTTCATACAGGTTTGAAATCTAGGTACTGAGAAACCTCTCCTTAAGACAAAAACATGTAATCAAGACTTTGGTATGGAAGAAAGAAACAAATACATACACTTGCTACCCCCAAATTTCTTTTTTTTTTTTTTTAAGGAGCAGAGAAATGTTCACATATGGTTCAGCTATCACCAGTATGGTATCCCTTGCAGAAACAAAGGGAAAAAATACAGCAAAAAAACAACATGTAGGGTAAGAAAACAAAGGAGGCTTAATAAAAGAAGAGGGGATGTTGATAGCAACTGGTACATTCTTCTATCAACATTTCATGTTTCTTCTCTGCAAAGCCAGCAGACGAAACTGTTGCTTGGACATTTTACTATCCTGAGGCAAAAGGAAGACAATTACAATACAAACATCCTGACCTCTCATTGCAAGATATTACTCATTACTTTTTCTTATTGAATTCAACTGCCCCTTCCAGGTACCAGCAGAGAGATGATCAGGACAATGTTTTTCAGAGAGAATTCTTAGCTCTTGATTCTGCTCAAATAATCTATAAAAATGCAAAACTGAAATCAGAAGATGGAGAAGAGTTTATTAGGACAGACCAAAATTTTGTGCAGTTTCTCAGAGGTCAGCTAAAATATCAGAAAATCATCCTACCAAGCTACACCTCCTTCTAGTTCTTCTCCTCAGTTAGAGCTAAAGTAGCTGTTCTCTCTCCCCCTATTTTAATTTTTTATTTGTCCATTCTTTAAAATTCTAGATAAGCAAGTAATTCACATTATTTAGGGCTCATACTTTCAGTTTAAATATAAAATCTGGATTTTGTAAACATCTCCATTAATGTTGACATTACATTTTAATTAACAGGCAAAGCCAGGTCTTTGTTGAAAACAAACCACAGTGCTTTATCTATCATGTAGACTCATCTTGTTCCAAATGCATACTGATAACAAGTATAAATACATTCATTATTGTTAACAAGGAAAACTTCATTATCATCTTTTACTCTAATTCTATCCCTGTTCCTTTTATATTATTAAAACACATACGATTCAAGGCATTGGAATGACTTTACATCTTTATAAAAATGCGTCTGTTAAGACAGTAGTCCTAAGTTTCTTTGGCTTTTAGTAAAAGTAGATGGACATTTTTCATATCAGTTAGCTTCATCTTTTGATTATATAAGCATAATAAGAACTGTCCATCTTAGAGTGTTGGAGTGTTTGTTTTTTTTTTTCCGAAAGTAAAAAGTTACCCAAGGACACAGACACTCTAAACAAGAGCAATAATACACCTGTATATGTAAACAGAATCACAAATTAAAGAACTGTGAAATTGAAAGAGACCTCTAGAGATCTTTCAGTCCAAGTCCTTCCTCAAAGGAGGGCCAACTACAACAAGTTGCTCAAAGCTGCGTCCTCGGTAACTACATGCATGGAGACTCCACAAACAGTCCAGCTTCCTGCTCTAGTGTTTGACCACCTCTAGAGTAGTAGAATTTTTCATTATTTCTAATTGGAATTTCTCATGTTGCAACTTATCTTTTTACTTCAACCTGGTTCTTTAACCAAGCCGATTAAAAACTTATCTAGGAAGTGTCTAAACACAGGGACATAAGGCAACGATGGTGTCCTGGTTCCAGACAGAACAGGGTTAATTTTTGCACTAGCAAGGAAGGGGCATGGCTAGGACCGGGAAGTATTCTGTACCACCTCATACAATTTCTGGTGGAAGGGGAAAGGGACTCTCTCTAGGGAAGAAGGGGTTCTGGTCTGGCAGAAAATACGCAGCAAAGGGAGACATCCATTATTGTCTGTTGTCGGGGGTCTCTGTCAGAACTGATCTTTCTTGCGCCCTTTGTCATTTGTATTGTTGCTGCTACTGCTCTTTTTCTTATCTTATTGCTGTTTTGAGTAAATTGTTCTTATGTAAACCCATGATCTTTGCCTTTTCTTCTTCCAATTCTCCTCTCCAGCCCACTGCAGGGAGGAGGGAGAAATTTGGGGAGTGAGACAGCAGTGCATGGTTTGGAGAGTCTTGATGGGGGCACTAATTTGGGGAGCATCATTCCTAAATCACAACAGGTGCAGAAGGAAGCATCCTACTTCATAGCAGAATGGATAGCTTTTTTTTTTTTTTTAGTGATTTGCACTTTGATTTGACTTCAGAGTTCTTGAGAATTGATCCATAGTACTATGAAACCTTTTTCATATGTACACAGAACAATGTTTTCACCGATTTTAAATTGTTAATAAGTACATTATAAAAATATGTAATTGATCATTTACTGCATACAGGAGATGCCACTGTATTTGCAATGCTTAATCATAGCAAGATGAGAGCCAGAAAATAATAAGAAATGTGAATACCAGGCAAAACCATTATCCTTTATAAGAAAAATTGAGATGTTTCCTAGCATGACTAAATATACTCAATAATTCATTCAGTGTATTTATGCAAATAAAGCAATATTTATTTGCTACCATATTTATATTGCCAATAAAAACAAGAAAAATATTAAAGGGAAGCATGGATTTTCACTGATAAGAAATTATATAATAATAAGGAACTAATTATCACTTTCCAGATTTGAGTTTACAGCTTCATATACTGACATAATATTGATAATTATTCAGAGGAACTTTAGTCCATTTCATGAGATCTGTAGCCTTATTAGATTTTGTGGTAAAAATTCTGTCTGGAATAGGGATTTTGACTTTTAAAAGAGGTTTGTAAATGCTAATAATTTCAAGGACATGCCATTTTGTGCATGTATTTTTCATAATGAAAAGGATTTTTCATAAAATGAAACTTTAAAAACTCCGTTGCAACTTAGCCAAACTCTAGGTTCATGGAAGAATATTCTTCTGGCAAATTCCTCTACCCCATGTGAAGATAGTTTTAGGCCTTGTATTCCATATTTCCAGAAAGGAAGACACATTGAATTGGCAGTCTAAACCTATACCCATTCATAAAATATCACAGCATGAATAAATAGGTGGGGTAACAGTAAAACGTCTATCTTTCCTCTCCATTAGCAACAAAAAACTTAGCAACTCGTAAACATCCTCCTTTCTGAAGTGTCCTTGAAAGTCTTACAGAGATTAAACTAGCCCATCTCTTCAGAAAGACCCAACACTTAGCACAGATACACTTCTGCCTATTGGATTGAATTTGTAAAGACTAGAGGAACAATTAGATTTTAAGGAGTTTGACAGATGAGCTCCTGTGAAAGGTACATTGGCTATTTGCTTTAATAACAAGAGTAGTTAATCTTTAGCTTTAGGAGGATATGGGGTTTTTTCAGATTTTGGGTATCATATTTTATTGTCTCTTGAACTTGATATAGTATGTTTCAGTTGACCTAGCAAAATAACTTGAAAGCTCTGCCCAGCACTAAGTGCCTGGACCTGAATTACATGGTCCCATTTAGATGGTCCTCTTTACAAAAAGCATTGCTAACAGCATTAATTGTGAAGAAAGGGTCATTTTGCTTCATTTCAGAAACAGCTCAGCACATGACATTTGCAATGCCCTCAAATTAACTCTTAATATAGCAAAACTTTTGCAGGAATATTCATAGAAGCAATGATTCATAAATATGGCACTTGTTTTTTTAGAGTCATTTTTCAGAAAGGTATTATATTATTTATACTGTTAAAGAGAACTCAAGGACTATGATCTACTAATTAAGCTGGGGTGAAAATTTGTCATTTGTATTGATATCGTTTGAACTTACCCAAATCACTTACAGTCTGTCCTTCACAGTATTAACTTTGAAAACATATATAATAATATTTTTGTCAGCTAGCAATCTTAGCTGTTCTACAAAGGTTTTGTAAACTTCACTTCATATTTGTAAAGCAGTTTTGATGTCATTGCAAAAGAAATCATTGTAATCATTGAAAAAGTGCAAAATAATTTTAGCTAAAGTATGCACGTCTTCATAGAATGTATCTTCACAAAAAGTAAGCTTGATGAAATTTATACTAACCATTGACATTTAATAAATCAGGAAGTATATATGAATATTTATGACAAAAATGTACCAGAAAAGAGAAATCTTTGAAGCTGTCAATCTATTTCTCTGCAGAGAACACCCAAACAAATGTAAAATCAACTCTAAAGCCCAGGTCCTCACTTGGCGAGTTTATTTAACGGGGTTTAGGCTTATTTTAATACCCTGAGATAGGTGCACAAGAGAAATCCGACAAGGTATTCAGGAAATTAAACAAGAAACTTCTACTGGCAAACTTTAGAAGATCAGGAACCTGGTGAAATTTAAAGCAAACATTTTATCAAAATAAAGCATTGCACAAAGCATTGACTTAGCAAACTCTAACCTATGAAACATTAAATTACCCAGATATCAAGAAGAGGAAATCAGAAGAAAAAAAAGAGAAAGAGAGAGAGAAAAAGAAAAAAAAATTTAAAAAAAAAAGAAAGGAAAAAAAAAGAGAAAAGTAAGTAATAGGTGCCACTCTTGGAATCAGCATGGTCTCAGCTGCCATAAAATTCACAGACAGTAGTGATGTGACCATATTCGTCTTCATGCAAGGTTTTTATCTATTCTGGCCTCCTCTGGCCGCACTCCCAGATGGGGCTTGCAGTGTGTTAGCCACTCTGTGGCTAGACTGGGGCTCCAGGGGCAGGGTGTGGGACCTTGCTTCTGGTGTGCCAGGGATGGACAGCTGGACTAGGCAGCTCTGAAAGGGGCAGGGTGTGGGGCACTATCCCAGTTTTGAAGACTTTCCCTGACCTGCCTCACACAAGGACTTTGGTTGGTTTGAGCCAGTAACCACTTTTCTCAGTCTCTCACAGTAACAAATAATTAACAGGATAGAATATGCACCTTAGTAAAATGACACTATGGGGGAAGAAAAGAAACAGAATCAAGTATTTTCAAGTAGAAGCCTTTTAATGTAACTGCATACTTTGCAGCCATATTAAGTAAAGTTTAAATTAG
>JANRGV010000001.1:72927374-72952268 GCA_024734035.1 Alethe castanea
AAGTTTAAATTAGCTGGACTGGAGCAAATTATGCAAGAAAAGATGGCTTTTAAGTCATTAGCATAAAATCAGTCAATTTAATGAAAGGAATCCAGATTATTCAATATAATTCTTTTTATTTCTTCTTAACCTTGTTAGCTTTTCTAAGGGTAAAATACCCTGAACTTTCTCAAACCAGCTACTCAATTTCAAAATATCCTAATATTTTCTTTTGGTAGTCATTATAAGTTAGGCTGCCAACAGTAAAACCTAAATAAGCTCAGGAATTCTAAAGGCATTATCAGATGTCAGGCATTCTGTATTTAATTGAGCTCAAATCCTTATAAAATTTAGACCAATTTAGACCAGCAGTGTATCCCAAACAGTAAAATATATCTCGATATTTAATTAATCCTGGATTTACTTAAGCAAATCCACTATGTATTAAAAAAAAATAAAAAAATAAATAAAAATCAGTAATTTGACCACTGTGGGCTTGGAAGTATTTGATTGATTAGAATTTTTTTTTTACATGGTCTTTAACTCAAGCTTAGTTAAAGACTTCATTTTATTCTGAATCCCAAAAGATTCTGCTCCTTCTGTCTCAGATACAGAAAAATTATATCTTTAAAGATTTTCCAAATGACAAACTTGCTGGAGGGTTAGTGACGCATCCTCAAAGAAAATACAAAAGAGAAGTAACTTCTGCCACAGAAAAGCAACATTAAGATGATGAGTAGGAGACAGGCTGAGATATAGTAACAGTGAAAGAAAGAATACTTGTGGGGAATCAAGGATAAGCATGTTTTGTCTTAAACTTTCTGACTATTGTGACAGGAGAGTTGTGATTGGAAGAGATGTTCCTGCAGAGGAGGGACAGCACTTGTTCTGAGCCAGCTTCCTTTCCCACATTGAGACTCATGCTCAATCATCCCCTCTGTCCTTACCTGACTCACTTCCTGAAGGGCTCTAAAGGGCTGGCTGCACATACATGAATGAAATGGTTTGAAAAATTTACTTTACCCAGGTTAATTGTATAAGGAAGTGGATTAGTTCCATCTGCTATCTTTTTCCTTTCTTTCTTTGTCTCGCTACTCCAGTTCTGGAGAATCCATGAGGCTGGACGAATACAAGATGTAAAGACTAGTAAAGATCTTTCTTCCCTTTCTCCTTTTCCACCTTTATTTTCCTCCTCCCTTGCTTTGGGCAAAGTGCAGTTGTAATATTCTACCCTTCACACTGTATTGAGGTTTGTTATGAGGATTTGGGGCTTGTTGAAGTCTGTTGTGATAATTAAAGTCTTGTTAGCCAGAACAATTGAGACTAAATAGGGTGCTAGCTGCCGGAGTTAAGACAATTGTACAATAAAGCATAAGAACTCCTTTTACAGTCCCTAACACAGGACTGGTGTCTTTGGTCAGCCTGACAGGAATTTATAAGGAACATCATGCTCCCTACTGGTTGGTAATGACACAGAAGAAAGTCAACAGCACTGACCAAGGAAGGAGAATTGCTTTTTTACATCTTCCCTTTTGTAATTGAATTTGGGCTTGTATTGTCATCTAACCGCTTCTGACAACCTGCCAAAATGGAGATGGCAAGGCCTTACAATAAATTGCTACAGAAATCATCTTTCATCTACCCTGTTCAATGCCACAGCAACTTTTAGCATATACTTTTGGAATATACCTCTCTTATCTTTAACTTTTCCTAAACAGTTGAGATAGCCTTAATAATTTCATTTAATAAATAAATAAACAAGCCAAATAAAAGACAAGATAATACAGCTTTTTCAAACCACAAATAGATATGGAATTGAAAGCTACAGACAAACCACTGCCTATGACTCTTGATATTGTCTCTGTGTATTAAGAGTAGGAATCCTATTATTCACCTTACAACAGAAGAGAGTTATTCATGTTACATGTGCCATAGGCAATCCAAATAAAAGAACTGGCTGGAGAACTGTGTTTGAAATTACAGCACAGTAATCAAGTAATTGCAGTGTCTGCTGTAGAGGCAATTTCCAGATGCAGCTCTTAGCAGTAAACATCTCAAAATTCTCTCCATTGGAGTCCAGTCCAAAGCAGGGCTGATTATTCTTGTTTGTTCTCTTTGTTGTTCACTGATAAAGGAAATGCATCTGTTTTCATCCCTGATTTTGATACTGTTGCTCATCCAGTACTACCACACTACAGGAAGCTACAAAGATGAGAATAAACACCTTCCAGTGATTTGGATTACTCTTCTCAGGCTGGATAAATTTTGCATTAAGCAAAAATGTTTCTTTCAATACAGAATTCTTATTTAAATAAGCTTTTTTACGCATTTTATCATGGTTTTTGAAGCTGAAATATTTTCCTTTTACCTTTGTGTCATATGAGAGATTGATTTTAGTTGCTACTCACCACTCCATACCTACTCTTTGGTTGAAGGTTTTTTTTTAATTAGCCAACTCATTCATACACAGATTCATACCTTCAAGATGGTAGAAAAATAAGTTGGAGTACAAAACACATGATATAATTCAGAATTTAAAATCACAATCCTCAAAGATACCTGTTGTAAGCTGGTTTTCCTGAAATTTTGCTTAACACAAACTTTTGTAATAAAAAGAAACTTTTCTATTTATAGCTTCTAAAATAAACACCATATTGATGAAAAATGTAAAAGATTAAGGTGAGCTATCCAATCAACTATGAACATTAACTAACTAAAAATCCCACTAGGGACTTTTATGATCCTTCATGCTTCTCAGTTTCTATTCACGGCTAGCTATTATGGCCTTTTTTCCTCTCGAATCCTGTCATTCTCTCCTGTGTATTCACTAAATGTTTTTAACTCAAGCAAGAGAGCAAGGGCTTTCACAGACAAATCAAAGATATTTTCCATGTCTGTTCATTTACTGCATAAATTGCAGCATGCAGTGTACCTTTCAACTGAATCTTTTAATTTATTTTCACTTGTATTTTCAGCATGTGAATGAAACACAGTGAGTGGGGCTGGAGAAGGTACAGAAGGGCAATTAAAACATTGAAAGGATCAAAGCAGTTGCCATACAAGGGGACACTGAAAAGGTTCATACTTTTCAATCTGTGAATGAGAAGGCTGAGGGGAGATGGAGGCTGATGAAGTCATGAGCGCAATGGAAAAAGAAAGAACAGAACTATCACCAAATCTCAGTAAAACTACTAAGAAATTGTTTTAAAACAGATAAGTTTTTCTTAAAGCAGTGAGTAACTTTGGATTAGCAACTAGTCGCACAGGAAATAGTAGAAGCAGATAGTACTATGAGGTTTAAAAAATAATAAACAAATTCAGGCACAATGGATCTATTAAAACGTACTAAATAGAACAAGCAATGTTTGTGGATCTTGGGGTGCCAGAGAGAAAATGCTGAACTGTTCATGTGGTTTAAGCCAAATGAGAATCAAAGTAATTTATTGATTTATTAATGATATGTAATTAACCAGCAATCACTGAACAGTTAATCACACCAACAGATAAATCACAACACTGTCTACCTACAAAATGCATTGACATTCCTTACCTCAGAAATTGAGACTAGATAGAAGTTTCTACTTCTCCTTAAGAAGAGGAAACTAATTAAAGAAAATTCACAACTGAATGTTTTAATTAGATTCTTTACAAATTCTGTATTGAGGAATGTGCACTGTCATAAGTAGTTTTTCATCCTAGCATACCACATGTGTATATTGAAGCTATCCAGATATCCATTTGAAAAAGCAGTTATGTTTTGAGTTCTATTTGAGGCTGGGCATTCAGCTTTTATTACAATGATGCATATTTAAAAATGCAAGTCATGAACAGTTAAGATATTTGATTAAAATTATCTCAAAAAAGAACTTTAAATGGACTGCTTTAGATTAGAAAGTCTAAACAATTAAAGGCATTAAAAAGGTAAAGCTCTTATAAATGGTAACTGAAACTGTCTATCTTCAATTTGCAGCAAAAATATATGCAAGAGCTAATGCATATGGCATGAAATAAAAAGTTCCACAACTTTAAAGTTATTGATCCTATCTTCTTCTGAAATTTATTTTTCCTTTGTCATCTGCTTATATAAAGAAATTAATTTGGAATTTACAGGAGTAGCTACTTTGTTTTATTCACAATATGAAAACACAATATTTAAACAATAGGAAAAGACATAAGATTGTGTCAGCAATGTATCCCAAAACAAAGGCTATAATACACGAAAATTAGCCTTAGACCATAGAACAAGACTAGAAACTACAAAAGAAAATACTAATTAGAAAAATCTGATGAACTGAAAAGGCGATTGTATTATGGTGTGATGAAAGTTAGAACTCACAGAAGACAGTGAATCTTTGATTTGAAATTAATTAAATCAATTCCACTGCTGCAAATTAAACCAATGCTTACATGGCAGGTTTATGTAAAGAAAGAACCTTCTAGGTGCAAAAAAAGCATATAAATTCCAAACTCATGTAAGAAGCTTCCAATCTGATTTAATTTTTGTGACTGAAAACTGCAAATAAGAAAATCATTATGTCATAACAGCATCAATACAGAAAGAACATAAATTTCAGTTTGCACTTTCACATTTTTAATGAGTAAAAGGTATGTTTCATAACTATAAATTAATATTTACACTAAAAGAGCCCATTAGCTTGGAGAAAAGATGCATAAATTGGAAACTTGCTCGCAAGCAGCTCTTCCAAAGCCTTCCCAGCCCTGCTAGAGATGATAGCTATTAGAAAGACCTGTCTTGGTGCTTGAGCCACTTACAAATTATAAAATGTCTCTTGATACTTTATTGTTCTTTTGGTCAGCTCCACTCTCACCTCCACTGCCCTCCTCTCTCCTCTCTCTTCCCCTCCATTATCCCCTCGCTTTGCCTCCTTTCTCCTTTCCCTCTCTTTTCTTGTCCCCTCTACACTATTTTTGCACTAAATAGAAAGTTGATCTGAAGGAAAAATTGGAGTGTCCATAACACAGTGATTGCAAAAGAGCACATGCGTTTAATGTACTTTCAGAAGATCATACACCCTCTGAAACTCAAGTACTTCCCAAGCCTAGGTAGAAATATTTTTTTTAAATCTCTGCTTTTGAGAATGTTTAGATTATTATTCCCTCCAAAAGACAAATCTGTCCTGCGTTCACATCTGATTAGTTTCAACATACATCTTCTCTTATGGTAAACTGAAATTCAAATGCTAAAATTTTTACTATCTTATGGCTTTTCTAGACTGCAAAAGAGAATCTAATAACTGAAACAAGGATTTGGATTCTCAATGGTAAAGGCAGCAGCTGGTTCAAGGCCCCAGAAAACTCTGAAATCCTCTCATTAAAGAGAAAAGTAGATCTGACCTCCTGTTTTCTTTCTATATAGCACAATGTAGATCTTTTTAATACATGCATGTCTACTAGCAATTTTATTTTCTTAATGCTGGAAGTAGATGTGGAAGTTTGACTGTGTGAAGATTAAATTGTTATAAAAATACTGGATTTTTAGATGTAAGTAGTGTTAAATAACCCTAGTAAGATATTGAGTGCTAAGAATAAAATGGGATTAGTTAGGTTTGTATGCCCAATGGGAAAGAGTCAATGCTACATTTTAAAACAAACTAAGCCTTATGTTTACTTCAGAGGATCACTGTTTCACAGGGGAGTAGAAAGCAGAAAAGGAGAGCCTGTGCTCACTAATCAGTTATAAAGACATTAAAAAACAACAACAACAAAAACAAAAACAAAAAAACAAAAACAAAAACAAAAAAAAGGAAAGACAATCCCATGAAATTTGTAAAAAAAATCAGATTTAGATAAATTCAAGAATTATACTGATCCTGTAGATGTGTAGATGTTTCTGTACCCAGGAAGAACTTGTTTTTCCCAAACTGGGAGATGGTGGCCAGCAAACTGGTAATTTTTTGGAGGCTGATAACTGAATAACTTTATCTCCTTCTGTCCCATGGACAGTTATTTATCACAGAGGGATAGAGACGAAGCAGATACAGGAGTAGGAAATATGTGTTGCTATCCCACACCAGTCTAGCATCTGTCTGTAAGCATGTGTGGGGTTCCCAGGGTTCAGTCACTTTGCCATCACTACTCCAGTCCCTAATAAGAGACTTTACAGAGAGAGCACAGAGAACAGCAGTGCCAGGACCAGTCTCCACTGAGCTCACCAGCAGATCTTGGAGGCCTCACCTCCTATTTAACTCCAGAAGCAGCATTAAACAAGCATCTCCAAAGGAAAGCAAATGCCCTCTTGCATCACACTAGATGTGTTTGTCACAGGTAACATTGGCACGTAACATGCCATTGACATGTATTTTGAGGAAAAAGTTTGCTATTTCCCTTAGCCTACACGGTGGCACTGCTGCTAAACATGACTGCTAGAGTAACTTGCCCATTACTCATTTTGTCTGAAATTTGAGTCTCTTCAAGACTGAGATTCACAACACAAATAAAACCTGTCCTGTGGAAAGAGTAAAATGACATCTGTCATGTTACAACTGGCTCACTGCACATACCCAGCTGCTTGTACAGCTGAGATCCGTCTTGACTAATGTGGCCCTTGCAATGAAAGAGTTGAAATTCAGGCTTGTTAAATAGGCTTCCAAGCCAATAGAAAACTTAAATAACAATTTTTTATATTTATTTTATGATCTCATTATTTATAACTTTATTTCAGGACTTTGGATATTTCAGAGGGCTCAGCTTTCTTACTCCAGGGAAACATTGTGGTAAGCAGACTTGCCAGGTCTTTCTATCCAGGAATTTCAAAGAAATGAAAGGTACAAATTCAAATTCAGGGACAGGAAGGATGTGGGTGTGAGAAGCAGAGAAGGAAAAAGGGTGCATAAATCTTCTTTTTTCACATTTTCTGAATTTTCATAATCATTAAATTCCTACTAACTTCAGCAACGTAAGCAGAAGGGTTTAGGAAGGAAAAGTATTCAAAGCCAGTTCGGAAGAGGAGCAACCTGGTCTCTTGGAAGGTACCTTGTCAATGGCAGAGGGATTGGAACTAGCTGATTTTTGAGGTCCCTTCTAACCCAAACAATTCTATGAGTCCATGAAAAGAATGGTAATAACACCTCATGTCTGGACAGTTTTATTTCCTTTTCTACATTTTTCTCCTATGTTTCCACAGGAATGGCAGAGGAGTTCTTCCTAAGATGAGTGTCTAAAAAAGCAATTGCAAAAGAGCAGTGGACTCCTCACTATGTACACCACAGGGATCATATGTTTTGCATTCACGGGGTCCAAAATAGTATGTTCAGACTTCAGCTCCAAGGGTGGTATTGATGGTCAACAGATTTGATCAAGAAATCAGGCTTGATGGCACCTGGTATTTGCACCTCAGGTGCCTGCACCATGGGCTTCCACTTGACTACCCTGGGAAGCCATGTGGGGTACCTGTAAGTAACTTCACAGGATACAGGAAGGGATTTTTCACTTATTCTGCACTGTGGTTTGGGGGACATGAAGGGCTCCAGAAGGGTCCTTGTGTTTAGGGCGCTCAGGGTCAGCACTGTAGAGCAGAACTGGCAGCTACAGGTGCTAGGCAGGGGCCTGGGAGGATGGGTGGGAGGAGACACCCTACAGCTCTGGAGGAAGGGGAATGGCTTTGTGTGCCACTTTTGTCACTGGGGTTTCCATGGGGGTTTCATGGAAACATGGGGGTTTCCATGCCCCCTTTTATCAGACGAAAGCACAGATTTTCAGCTTTTCACCAAAAAAAAAAAAAAAAAATTCTGTGAAGTGATTTAGAGGGGAGAGTTTTTCCTTGAGGAGAAAAACTGAAATAATTTATAGTTGATTAAATGAGAATTTTTGAGGGAAAACTGAGGTATATTAGAGATTTCATAGGTCACATTTCAGGGGGAAGATGAGGTAAATTAGAGGGGAAATGAGATTACTGAGGAAAAAGTAATGAGATTACTGAGGAAACTTGGAATAAAATTAGCTTTTTGAGGAAAAGATGATGAAAATTAGAGAGAACGGGTCACATTTTGGAATGGAAATCTGAGGTATTTGTTACAAAATAAGCTTTTTTGAGCTTTTTTGAAGGAGTGAGAATATTTTAGGAAAAGTTTAAAGTATTTTGTAGGGACATGCTATGGAGGGGAAACCTGAGAAAGCGCAGTTTTTGAGGAACATATGTGGTACATCAGAACATATGCGGTAAGAATTTTGGAGAGAAAGGCTTAGGTTTCCTAAGGGAGTCATAGATATTGTAGAGAAGAAAATTTGAAGCAACTGAGGGGACTGAGCAAGCACCAGGGAGGAGAGCTGTCAGTGATAGAAGTCATGTTGAGGTTACTGATCAGGAATAAGGTGAGCATTTTTGAGAGTGAAAGCTGGGATTCATCAGGGAATATATTAACAGTGATCTGGCAAGATGTGGAAAGGAGGAAGCTTTAAGGAGGCCATGCTGAACAATCGGTCTCTGTGAGGTCGCTCTGGCTCTAGAGTACAGAAGGGTATTCAGTATTTTCAAACCCTGTTGTATATTTAGCAGCCTTCCTACCCCACTTGGCTGTAGCACATGCCAATCAAATTGTACTGTACTTGTTATTTTCACCCTTGCAACAGCTGTTGCAGTTTTTGCAGTGGTGAGGCAATTGTGTGTTTGACTAACGACTACCACAAGGAAACTCATCGATCATAGTTTTTTGTCCCCAGACTCTTCAGACTCAAGTCTGAAGTCCGGATGGGAGTCTGATGATATTGCAGAATACAGAATAGGTCTTGTGGTTCTGCAGGCTCAGTGGAGGAAGGGAAAGAGGGAAGGAGATTTCAAGTCTAAGTTTGGTGATATTGCACTTTACTAGGCATGAGTGGAAAAAGTCAAGATGTGGGTCTGCAAGTGAGCTCAGCCCCATGGGGCTGAAATAGAGGGTTGGGCTATGAGCGAGATGGGGAGAGTCTCGTGAGGGGCTTAAATTTGATTCCATGTCATGGGACCAGCATGAAAAAATATGGATTTCCCCATGCAAGATGTTGTTGAAGATTAATTTCAAGAATATACAGAGTGCATTCTTGGGATTGGAGCTTGGATATGTAAAAGCTGATTGACAAAATCAAAGAATCAAGACCAATTTGCTTTTTGCCTCTGAATTTGATATCAGCACCTACTGAACATTAATTAACACTTGGATATAACTAGAAAATTCATTTTATGAATTTAATCAGTACTTACACAGGGAAAAGTGATCAGAATACATATGATAATTTGTAAAAATTGAAACAGAAAGTATACATTAATTAAAATTGAAAATTAAATGTTGATGTGAATGAAGGCATTTTGTGAGTTCAGATTATCATACTTGTGTGTCTAGCTTTGTTTTTATATATCACTAACAACTTTTTACAGGAGGTAGTTTCATCTTACTACTTCAAAAAGTATTTAGAAATGCAACTTTCAAAAGTAATGACTTGGTATGCATTGGGAATACACCACTTTAGACACTTAAAACAATAGGATAGCATCAACTGGCAGACAATTAAGTACTTCTTCAAAATTCAATACAAATATTAAAGTATATACAATGCTTAGGTCTTTATGGAATGGTTTAATCAGTTTATGCAGTTGATTGTGATTTACAGAAACTGCAGCCTAAACTGCTTTATGCAATACTACAAGCTGTTGTATGGTTTCTAATTTGTAAAAGAGGGGGATGTAAATTGTGTGTTTGGCTTTTTAAAGACTACATAACTTTGATACTGGCAAATGTTATTGAATGAGTAAGATGAGGTGTAGGTGCCCACATTAACTTTTTATACTGTTATGATTATTTTGTTCTATTACTTTGTTTAAGGACTCACTTTCCTTAAAGACCTCAAATCCTGCACCCCCCATTTCAAGTGGAATTCAGTAGCACTGGTTTCACATTTTCTTCACTGAATAAACATCGAATGTGGAGCTAACTATTCTGAATTATATCTCTTGATCTTTCAAATGCATGAGGGCAGCTGATATATCCATCTACATTGGATCTATAGAACACCAGCTGCTCTCAAGAACAGGCACTGCAAATGAAGAGGGATAAGCTAGCTTAGCTGAAACAGTATCAGACTTTCATGTCTAGACAACTGAAGATCACAACATTCGAACCAAAAATGGTTCCTCTTCCTGTTACTCTTGTCTTTTGTCACTATCTAATGAACAAAAGGAAAAAAAAAGTCTACTGTTTTCTGCAATTTTAATAATCCTCTCATTTTTCTTCACATGCTCTTTTCATCTTGGGCCTTATAAAAATAATACTTGGTGGTAAAGAAGGAAAAAAAGTGATGATTTTTGAAAAGCACATTATCACTTATTAACAACTCAAACTTTGGACTACCATAAGGGAAAGGCAATAGATTGGAATGATCCATCATACCAAATTTGTTCAGTAACGATTTAACTTCTGTTGTGCCTCAAGAGAAAAATCTGAGACTATATTTATCCTGAGTTTTAAGTCAAACAAATGTAAATTAATTTTTAATATAAAATTAGTATTGCTCTTTCTGATAAGGCACTCCTAAAAATCCACTGCATTAAATATTTTCAATCCGACTTCATCTAAAATACTCCTGGGAATGTGTACAGAGTATCCCTTATTCATGCAGAAATTTAGTAGAAAATAAGCAGCAAGAACTTTAGCATAATGATCTTTGCAGAAAGAGCGTCAGCAGCTTTTGAAAGCAATCCTGGCACTTTTTCTTTCTGATGCACAACATTTTGGTCCCAACCTTATAGTGGGGTTCTGCCATTTACATGGGGATCTCCTCTCCTTCTGTGTCAAAAATTGTCAAAAAAAGACTGCCAGGTATCAAAAGGGAAATGCAGCACTTGGAGAAAGAAAAGCTGCGCCCCTCTCTGGTGCACTATTGCTGCTTTTGCTGAGATCATGGTGGCCCATCTGAGCTGCCTGCATCCACCTTTCTGTTCTATGAGTCACACTAGTGCCACTAATGAAACAAAGGTAATTTTAATGCTGCTTAGTCGCACTCATGTGTTCAGAAAAGGCAACAACAGGGCCTAGCCGGTGCTGCAGGGTGGGATGGGGTCTCTGAGGTGTCTTCTACCAAAGCCTGTCCTGCCTCCCTCTCAGCTAGCTCCAGAAGACCCCACCTGACACCATCCTCCTCAGTCTTGGGTCCACAAGATTCCTTTTAGGCATAATCTGAACAATCTGCTTCCTCGTTTTTGTGTTTGTTTTTTTCCTCATTAATTCCCAGCTGAAGTTTGCCCATGTTCACCCACAAGCCATTATTAGACTTTTCCCTGGCCACTGTAACTTTAGGTACAGAAGGAGATATTGTTTGTCATGCAGCAATAACCCAGGTTGGTTTTATCTGAGCTGACAACAAATAGGCTACCCAATACTTGCATGGGTCTTGAGAAAGCAGGTTTTACCACAGCAAAGCCTGGGCATGTACCAAGACCATGCACCAGGGACAAGTTTCTGATAATTGAAAATTATACTAGTTCTGTTTCCTTGATCACATACCTTATACAATCCACTCCTTGTATGGAACTTTAAAAATAACACGGCTGATGTGTCCTAGTAGCAGTGCTGCTACATGTCAGCTGCTGCTGCACTGCAGGTTCTGGGAGCCGGTTTAAGCAGCAATATCAAAGTGTTCAGGCATGGTCCAAAGGCTGTATCAAATAGTTCTTGCATGAAAGAAAGAGTAGACCTAAAGGAGTAGTCTTAAAGAAGACCAAGATGGATGCTCATGGAAGAGGTAGGAAATTCTCCCCAGCTTTTTCAAGAAAGTTGCAATAAAAGAAGAAAGGGGGTGAGTCTCTAATGTCCAGTAGGCAGCCAAAGCATTCTAGTCCTATTCTAGATCTTTATTTTCCCTTTCTAGTACCTCATCTCTTCTCTTCCATGTGCAGTATTCTATTTTTAATGCAGTACTTCCATGGTTTGGCAAGCAATCTGAGAAGAGCAGGAATAGCATGTTAAAAATGGGATTGCATATTGCCAGGGTAGAATCCTCCAGCAGCAGTGAATTATGTCTTGCTGTGGCAGTTTTTTAAGAGCACTAGTAGAAAGGGATTGTCAGTAAGGATGATCTCAGGATTCGCAGATTTTCTGAATAGCAGTTACCATAATTATAAGTTTAATGACAGATCTTGCAGCATTGTTAGCATCACTGTGCTAGCATGTTATTATTCTGATAAATCTCTCATTTCAACTGCAATAGATCTCAGGGGCCCAGCTATGAGAGTCCACTATACAAAGCATGAATAGACTTGCAAAGTGAAATGACTTGTGTACTGAAATATCTAAAACTTGAGACATGTCAGTAGAAGTTCCTTTTTTAGGAAACAATTATATATTTTGAAAAACCCTCTAATCAGGCAAAAATTGTTAAAATGTATAGAAAAAGCTAGTACTTTTTAAATAATTAGAAATTTTTAAGATCATAAGGTAAGAATAATATTTTTGGAAGGGCAGCTTACCTGTACATACATGCCTATTAAAATGCACATACTTACATGCCCTTATACAAATATTTATTGGAGTAATTTTTCTCCATGTTTTCTCTTGTCAATAGTGCTCTAAGAGTTTCTTTCAAAAATCTTAATGCACTTATTGTTTTCTCTGTAATGCATGAATAATGTAGATTTTCCAAACTCTAAATGAAATTACAGTCTACTACAATGTGTTGGATAGTGACAAATGCATATAGCAAATTAGATAATCCATCCCCTTGAGTCTGAAAGACTTTGGTCCCTTTGAAAATGTGATTTAAAAAACAGAAAAGGCTGCATAATTTGGTGTAAACTGAAAAATTTAAACACAGAATATTTGTAAACTGTAAAATAAAAATATCTATGTTGTGTGTAATTAGTAATATGGAAATTCCTAGTGTCTTAAACCAAGCCTCTTTTCTGAAGTATTTTTCACCAATTTTTGTCTCACTCTGCCCCCACTTTCAGTAGTTTTATGCACCAGGGATCTATAAAAGAGATACTCCTGCTTATATATGAAGAGAAAAAGATTTTTATGAATATCAAACAAGCATAATTTATGCAGAAAGTCTATTTAAAACTCTGTTTGGCACTTTTGACTTGCATTAGTAATATGAGAACACCATTAAAATGAATTTTCCAAAAATGTATTGGACCCAAATTCTCTCAACTCATTCCCATAGTTACTCAGTTTTCATTGCCCAAGGACTGCTAATATATTAGTATTAACAATATCCTCTTTATTACCTTGCACAGAGATACTTATATGTTCTCTTGTGTGAATATATTTGCATTTATTTATATACACATGTATTTGCAAACTCATTTAATTAAATCCAGGTTTCCACAAAATAAGTTTTAAAAATCCTAATGATTTCAGCAAGAATCAGAATCTTATTATTGGATTCTTGTATTTTATCATCAGTCCTTTTAGCCTCAGAACAGCAGATTAGCCTCTTTACAGGTGCATAGATAGCCTTTACTGACTTTGCATCTTCTCACATACCACCATGCTCAAGTTTAGCCATACTGATTTAACTGATTTTTATGATGTGTCATGGAAGCACATGAAAACCATTTCAAGCAAATAAAAAATTCAGGCAAAATTTAATTCTCAACCAAAATCAAATGGCTGAAAATAACAAATGATGGGGGTAGCCACAATGATACTCCAATAACATTCATCAGGTTCCAGGTGCACTGTTACCTGTCCGGGATACTATTAGTAAATGGATGGGAATGATGACCCAAAGTGCACACGTGCTCACGCACAGTCATTGAGGGGTCTCTCACTCAGCATTAGCCAGAAAATCAATTTGTTTCACCCAAAGGGTCGTGGAATTGCTCAAGGATATCCAGCAGAAAAACAGTCACTCATCTGGGAGTGAGGGGTGGGCACTTAGTCCTGGGAAGTCTCCTTGGATGCCATCCCAGTCCCCAGGGGAGGTTTCACATCACTGACAGATGGCTTCAAGAAACACCACACATGGTTTCTGTCAGGGGCCCCATTTATAACCTGGCAGGTTAGGGCTTGTGGTCATACAGGATCATAGTCCAGAAATTTCTCTGCCTCACATTGACTGGGGCTCCTTTCTGTTGTCCAAGCGCTCCTGCCCTTCTCATTGCCACAGCTGGGGGTGAGGTGTGGCAGGTCATGGTTGTACCTGTCACAGCCATGCTGTAGTGCTGTGCAGCACAAAAGAAAGGGCACAGGAAACTGATGGTGGCCAGGTAAAGTCCAGGGGAGTGGGTACTCCTGCTATAAGATATTATGTGCTATGTATTCTTCCTTGGGTTTATTCACAGAAATAATATTTTAAATTTTGTCACTTCTTCACATTTTTCCTGTTCCGTAGATGCATGTGAAAGAAGCTTTTGTATCTTTTTAGGCTACAGAAACCATTACTAACAAGATTCTAGAATGATTTAGGAAGCCACACTAACAGATTATGTTATAGAACTGCTCCATATTTAAAAGAATTCAGGGCTGTCAGTACATTTTACTACCATATAAAGTAAGATATCTTATCCTTTCCTATCTTATGCCTTATCAGCAAGTTGGTCTTGCCAATTATCCTATTACCCATAATTTCAGATACATTACTGAGCTATTTGACTGCCTATCATTTAAATCTCTTACCTAAAATGATTAAAACAAAAAGGAATCAAAGTACATGAAGCAGTAACAGTCACTTCAGACTAGTATGCAGAAGCCTTGGCATACTTTAAGGAAGGACTTAGGAAATAGCCCATACAAATTTGGGTGATACAGAACAATTCCGATAGTGCATGATTCATAACTCACAGGAAGAACATGAAGCATATGCTGCACTGAGTTATGTCCTCTATTACCTCTCGCCTGTTTACTGTGGCAAGTTGGAACACAGCTTACCTTTGAGACAATTTGAGTCCTAATACTTACTGTATCTTCAGCTTCCCAAGCTTAGAAGATTTCTGTACTTACTTTTATAAGGAAATCAGAACATCATTATTAATAAATTAATCACACACTAATTGTGATTATAATTATGCATCAAACAATCTGCTCATTTTTATTGGCCATTACATTTATTTGTAATCAAAGCAGTTTCTTCAAAACACATACTTCAGGTTATGTGTAAAATAAGAAAAAGATAAAGGTTTTTTTTCCCTTTTTTTTTTTCTTCTCTACTTGAGCCAAGCATTTTTTTTTCTATGGGTAAGCAAATTCTTTTTCAAAATAGTCACTGTATTACTCATTGACTTATTTATTTTGAAATGTACAAACAATGGAAAAAATAGAGAGCAAAGAGGGATGTTTTCTGTTAAGTAATGAATTATTCAAGCAGTTGATGACAGAAACAATGACTTCATTGAAGATACAGCTCTCTAAGGCAACACTATTAAAAAAAACTGTACTGAGACAGAGCCATCCTTCAAGTTAAGAATCAGAGCAGGTGCAGACTCCGTTGTCTGAGGGTTGTCACTGCCAGCTGAATGGACTGTGTCTCAGCTTTGACTGGCAGGAGTAGGCAAAACTATTCCTTGGCAACCTAGAAAAGGGTAATGGTGAATTGAGTTAATCCGCATATCACAAAGCCTGAGAGCTGGATTTGGTTCTGCTGTTACAACCATAGGCAAAGGAATGACAAAGCTGGAATGTGGAATAATTTCTAAAACACGTGAAGTGCTGTCCACAGTAAAAGACATGCAAAAAGAGAATCCACAGTCTTAAAGATACTACTCATGGTATTTATGTGAAGCTAAATCCAGTACGATGCTGATGTTAGAGGCATAATTGATACACTTGTAGATACTTTTTCTTTCCTACTAGTTAATTTAAGTAGGAGAAACATGTGCCTATAAATCCTTTTAATAATTTTTGCAAAATACTTTGCTTCACAAAGTACCCCATAACAGCCAACAGACTGTTGTTTAGGACACTTCTCTGACAGACCTGTAACTTTCTCTCATGTTGACAACTTCCCTAAGCTGAACTCTCTTGTGTTGTGAGTGTTTTAATAGCCAGACTGTTGCCTCAAAAGAATTGTCCCGTTTTCAAAAAGATACATTTGTCTCTTACATTCAACTGAGGGAGTGAACAGAGATTTGACAGAGACGCACTCAAAATTCTGAGTATCGTATCTTAAGATCAGCAGTAGTTAAGCTACGACCTTTTATAGACATCCCATTAATTATTGTAGTCTAGTCCAGTCGTAAATCCTGGTCTGGACTGATCAAGTGAGAGTGTTTACATCACCTACCTGGGGAATTTAAGTTAATGTAAATCAGATGCACAATGCAGAGAGCTAACTCTTTCACACAGAGTGAATCAGTGGTTAGAAGTTCCAAAGTTATCTTGTCTTCTTTACCATGTTTCAAAGAAGCCTGTCTCTTGCATTTGACAATGTATAAGAAGTCTAACTTAGGGACTTAATTATGTGATTACTGCTTTAGCATTTTCCATTCAATACAGGAAAATTATGTATTTGGTTTAGACTCTGTGTTTTGTTTCAGGAGCACAGAAGTTAAGCACTGTGGTGATGAATATCACACAGAACTAACTCTGTATAGAGTTTGATGCTAAACATTGAATCTCATCTTGATATTACTTTTGATTCCCAGTGCTTTAGCAATAAGCAAATTAAGCCACAGTATCCTTCCCAAGATATCCCAACCTCAGCCAGAAACACAGGTCTCTATTTATCTATTTTTAGAATATAGCTATACTTTTAAGACTTAAAGCCTGGAGTTATCCCAAATGTTTGCTTCAGTACATAAACTTCAGTTTGTACAGAATTCAAAGGCTAGGGCACCCT
Source organism: Alethe castanea (assembly GCA_024734035.1). Classification (NCBI taxonomy): domain Eukaryota; kingdom Metazoa; phylum Chordata; class Aves; order Passeriformes; family Muscicapidae; genus Alethe; species Alethe castanea. The sequence continues at coordinate 72,944,118 of JANRGV010000001.1, forward strand.
GTAAATGCAGCTTGTATAAACACTGAATTGGTACTAAACTGGAATACTGCTGAACTGATTTAAAGACATTTGTTGTGTATAGGCTTATAAAATAGAGATGGTTGTGCCCTACACATTGAACTATTGATTGTAGTACCCATTATATTTGCTTATGGTGTCATGGCTAAGGCTTTTCAGTGCTCTCATAGTATGACTACAGTCATCTGCAAATACTGGTAAATATCTTCTTGGAACCTAAAGTTTTTCATTCCAAAATGCAGAAAAGTTGAAATTCTTTGGAGATTTCATTATTATTAGTAGCTGCATTAAATATACTTTGTGTTACTCTTGTGGTTTAAAGCAGTTCTAAAGCTGTTCGAGAACTCTCCAGTGAGACAGGGCTGAATAGATTATTTTGCCATAGAGTTGTATAGAGATTACACTCTCCCCTGAACTGTGGTAGTCTCAGCATTTCCTGGGAGTCCCACAGAGCAATAAACACCTAGAATAAACATATATCCAGCAAGTTCTGTGTTTTTCCATCCATTGCTAAAGTGTCTAACCAGTGCACCTGAAATCTTACTGAGTAAGACTGCACTTGGTGATTATCCTGTCATCTCCATGCTACAAAATTTTTCTCTACCTCAAGCCAGGATGAAAGGCTGTGTGTTTGGACGACTTCTTGTACTGGGTCTGGCAGGGATGGAGTGAATTTATTTCCCAGCAGCCAGTATGGTGCTGCACTTTGCATTTGTAGCTAAACCAGCATTGATAATACATTTTAGATATTGCCGTAGCTAAACCAGCATTGATAATACATTTTAGATATTGCCGAACAGCACTTCCCTAGTATGAAATCCTTTCTCTTTTCCAACTCTCTCCCCAGCAAGTATTTTGGGACTATGTGGGAAGCTGGGAGGGGACACAATCAGGTAAGCTGATTTGAGATCACCAAGGGATATCCTATGCTATATAACATCATGCTCAGCAATAAAAAGCTGTGGAGGCTTTTGTTTTTATTCTTTGATGGGGAGTGGGGGAAGGTAGCCCTATGCTCAAAGACTGGCTGGGAGATGTTAAGTGCTTTGCTTTTGTTTTTGTTTTTGTGGAGGGTTTTTTGGTGGGTTGTGGGGGTTTTTTAGTTATTTTTGTTTTATTCCTCCCCCCCCCCTTTTTTTTTTTTGGTTTTGATTTTTTGGGAGTTTTTTTTGTCTTTCATTTACTTACTGAGGTAGCTGTATCTCAGCCTACAAGTTTTCTTGTTTTGCTCTTCCTATTCTCTGCTCCATCCTGCTGGGGTATGGGAGTGAATGAGTGAGCAACTATGTGGCGCTTAGCTGTAGGTTAACTCACAGCAACTCTATGAAATTAGCTGGTTATAAGACCAGTTGGAGATTCAGAAACCAGTACAGTTCCCTCTGAGGTTATAAAAGAGGAGTCTACTAAAAAAAATAATAATAAAAAAAAAAAGGTATATGGGGAATGTCTCCTAACAGTTTTCTTTCTGTAGCTTGCTTATGGGAAGTAGAAAGTGTTCCATTGATTAGGACATTTAAAACCAGACTAGCTTTAACAAGAAAATATGATTGCAGTGAAATCTCTGGCAGTTTGACAATATGATTTTATATTTCTGTTTCTGTGACAGTTCTGATTCTGGAGTTCTACTGAATCATTGACAGCCATGGCAACATGATGGGAAAGGAGACAGCAGTATCATGCTATTGGAGCTGTGAAGCAGAGAAACTGTTGCTGCTTGAGTTGATTATAGCTGGTAAAAAAAGCCTTGTCACAATAAAAATATGCTGACAACCAGAAACAAACCATCTTTCTAGTCCCCTTGGGCCAATCAGTTACACTGCTCATGACTAAAACACATTGACCATCTTGCAAGAAACAGCACTGTCAAATTGAGTGCTTTGACCATAGAAGTTTTGTTATCTTTGTTCTCCTTTCTAACTGCCTCTGAAATTTCATTTGTATGCTGTATCTTTTTTTCTGTTTTAAACTGTGTCTATCTTCATGATGATTGAGGTTTTTACTTTACATTATATTGGATTATGTTTGCAATATATTTCAGAATCCTTCAACATGAGAAATGGTACAGTAGAAGTATTGCTTATCCCAGTTTTAATGGCTTTATTATTATTAAAAAAAAAAAGTGAAGCCGAACCATAATCGGAATGTTTTACTGGAGGAAAAAAAAAAAAAGTGTAACCTCAGAAAAAAATCAAGCACCTGTTTCATAATGATACTGTTCATATTTGAGTCTTCCATCATACTATTTAATGAATTTTACTGGCTATAATTCAGTTACTTTTAATTAATTTGTAATGCTTTAATTTATTTTATATATAAACATCCTCTGCAATATGTTATTTTCCAAGATGCTGATCCTACATGTGCTTTGTTTTGACCCTGACTGTTTTCTGGAAGTGCTAGTAGCTACTCTATAGAATCTAAGAAAAAAAAAACAAAAACCAAAAAACAAAACTAAACGAAGAAAACCCATTAAAATCCAGAGAGAAAAAAACAAAAAAAACCTCAAACCTGCTCTCAGAAAACTCAGCACCTCAGCATATGCATATGCAACAATTATCTTTCTCACTGTCACTCTTTATCACAAATTCCGCTGCAGTTAGAATACTAAATGTATTCTTGAATAAGAACATTTTCACATCCCAGTAGAATATGCAGGGTTATTGTTCTAAGACATTTTCCCCCTCATTGATAGACAAGAGGGTGTTTCTTTTAGATCTGTCTGTTCTCTGACTTCTTTTTTTGTGTGTGAGTATGTGTTTGTGTGTATGTGTGTGTGTGTATATTGTTATTTTCAGTATTAGCTGCTGAATCCATCATATATATCCTTTCACCTAACCAATGTTTCTTTTTTCCTGCTTCATATCCAGTATAATAAGGTTACCTGAAAAGAGTAATTTATCATATATGTATACATCTATCAAATCTATACATCTACCAAATCTGTGTTCCTCCAACCTATATGAAATGAAGGAAGCTGTGAAGTCCCATAATAAGGCAGCAACACATCAGATAGACAGTCTCATGCTCCAAAATAATATTCTACAGAACACTAAAATGAACTAAAATTATCTCAGGAGTATAATTTTTAACATAGAATTGTTAAATCTAATTGAGACCTCTAATCTGAGAATATGGAGTCAATATTAAATAAAATATCAGAAAAAGATATGCTTTTAAAAAACAAATAAAATGTATTCTGTTAAAATTTAATTTGAAATCTCTGAAGATTTTAATGCTCAGATGTTGTTCTATGAACATGACTATAGTCTCAGGGACATCGTGACACAAGTAACAGAATCCTCAGGAATTCTCTGGCACTTATCTTGTGCATTCCCGGCTAAGGACTTCCCAGCAGTGCATTCTACTAGAATGTGCAGCTTTCTCTTGTACTTGTTATATATGTTTAATTGTGAAAATTAGAAAAATAAAGTATATAGAGTTCAGTAAGTAGAAATTTTAAGCTAAAGGTAGGAGTGAATGAAAAGCCTCAAGAGCTAGATTAAAATCTTGGATAACAGAGCAACTGGTTAGAAGAAGTTTCATCTCTGTTGCACATTTTGTGGCCTGAAGGAGTGGTATAGAGTCCAAACTGAGAAAATGGTCACAGCATGTGAGAAAGACCAGTGAGTGTTCTGAGATTTTATAATGTGAAAGTGATGTAAGAAATGGGATTTCAATACATTACTAGGAATGAAATAATGAGATCTGGTAAGGCTTAGGGAAAGAAAAGCAGAAAGCAAAAAATAACCACAAGATTGTGAAGTGTATGACAGAGTGACTAGTTAGTTGTGTAAGATGATAGGAAAGTGTCAAAGATGATGATTTTGGAAGAAAGATTCAAAAGAAAAGAACAGACCAGCAGCAGGATTTCCTCAGGATGTGTCATAGAGAGAAAGAGGATACTGGGCAGACTAGATAGTGAGAGTTAGGGAAATATAATAGTGACTTGCTGGCATAGAAAATTCTAACAAAGATTTAAAAAAAATTCAGTCAACACCCTGAGAGAAAGTGAATGGGAAGAAGACCCACAGAAGATATAATGAAAGGAACATTCATCAAAACAGGACATAAATGACAGAGTAGAATGCAAAGTAGAGAAGCTGTCCAGATAAAGTGTATTGCAAAAGTTAAAGAAAGATCAAGAGCGTCTGTGGAAAACAGACTCTTAGACCTTAAAACAAATGATCAGCAATACTTGTAGGGGCAGTGTCATTGATCAGTGCTTCACACTTGAGTGGGTAGTATGGAAAATCAAAGACAGTGAAAAAAAAAATCTCCAAAACATAATGTGTCCAGTAAGAAAAATATATACAACTGAAATATTTACTGACTCGGATAATGAAAAAATCAATACAGCAGGTGGCCATTTCAGGATGAGAAGTCGAGACTCATCTGACTTTACTGCCTCTGTTTACTTAGAAGCATTCACTTGAGTACACGGGAAAAAATAGAAGTTGCACCAGTAGGTTTTTTAGGTGTGTTGCAGCCACAACGGCAATATTATTGACAGATGTCCCCAAAACATTTTAGCAGCAGTGTATTAAGAAGTCCTCGTAAAAGTAGACAACATGTGGAAATAAAAATCAAAAGTAATTGGAATAAATCATGTGCCTAGAGTGAGCTAGATTTGACCTAGCCGGAAAAAGTGAAATACAATGAGCTGCAGTGCTATGCAAGTTGAAAAGCTAGTCAAAAGTCAGCTCTGATACTTAAAAAACACTAAAGGAAAAAAAATGTGAGGGGAAAAAATAGAAAAATAATGTTTTCAAGACAAATTCAAAACAATTTACAATTTCAAAGAAAACAAGAAAATCATGGAATATCAGAACACCTCCTACTCCCAGTCAGTTCAAGGAAAGGAAAAGGAAATAAACTGGTTAGAAAGTGGCCCACAGGGATTAGGCATACTTAAACATGCATTAAGTATAAAGTATAAGTATTAAGTATAAGGTTAAAATCCAGATCACAGTAATACATTTGGTTGGGTCATCTAAAAAATATAGGTGTCCATGCTGGGTATCAGTTCTTTATCTCTGAAATATTACATTTTTTGCAAATGATGCAGCAATATGAGTGGTGAAAACACAGGAAAACATCTCCTGTCATGGGAAGCGATACATTCAGATGTGGCATAATCCTTCTGCTTATTATCTAATATGACTTTCTCTTGCCTGGGTTGCAATAAACAACTTTTGTTTTGCATAATCTTTGCACACTTCTATAGGCATTGACCAGGTAAATCTAGCTCCTGTGTTTCTGCTCTCAGTCAACTGCAGTCAAGCTCTGAAAGAGAATATTATATAGAATGACCATCTACTGAAATCTGTGCCATAAGTGGTCTAGGTGTACAGTGGATCAGAATTGAGGGACTGTTTTCTACTTTCATAATGCTTGTGGTGTGTAGCCTTTGGGAATTTTTAAAATTTTAATCTTTTATTTTATCATACTTCATTTTCTAAGTATTTTATTTTGTGTATATTTTCTACAAATAGCTTGGGGCAACTCTATTTTATCCTATGTTTGTACAGATCTTAATAAAATGGGTTCCCAAAACCTGAGTTTCTGGGTGTTACTTTGTCATCAGTAACCAGTACAAGAACTTCTTATAAGATTCTGACATTATAAAATGTGAATATCAATTCTGATTCAATAAAAATCTCAAACCTTAACTCTGATTAACTTTGGATATTTTGCTGCCATTTCAGCCAATTCTTACTTATGAATAAGTACTTCAGTTAGAAATAGATGCAAAATAAATGCCATTATTTTTATTAGCTTTTTTTCTTCTATCCTGAAGGAACTTTAAGGAAAAAAAAATATTCACATGTGTATAGATAATGGGAACTTTTATTATGTTCCCATGGTTATCTGTTCAATTTGCAAACAAATAAAATAATTTGTGTATTTTTTTCCCACTCTTTCCACAATAACATTTGTAAGAAAAAGAAATGGTCACCCCAAACCACCTTGCAAAACAGAGCTTTTTATGTCTCTTTTACTAGCCTAATGCCTGATTATTAGGAACTAGGTCTGTGCTTATAAACTCAGTATACATAAGATGTTTATTGCTATATAGTTCAGTAAAGCCATATATTCGTGGTTTTAACAGAAAACAATATATGCCTTCCCTTGGATTTTTTATGCTCTTCCACCATACAGGGGGGAATGATAATTATTTGGGTTCATTCTTGGGAGCAGTGCATTGTTGGATTGAACTGGTTTGCTATGGTTTTTCAATTATCAAAACACCTGGATGTTCAATAGTCTTTCAGCTTAAATTGGCATGGTGACAAACGTCTACATATGCTACAAATGTCTACATATGTTACTCTGAGTATTTGGAGTTTGTACCTTACAAAAAGTGTATTTGAAAGAAAATTAGTTTCTGGCATCTGAAAAACAAACAAACAAACAAACAAAATGAACCAAACCAAACCAAAACAAAAATAACAACAAAGAAAACATGGTTTAAATACAACACATTTATCTTCCAAAAGAAAGGCTATAAAGGAGGAAGCATTTCCTGTGGTCAGTGTCAAAGCTAAACCACTGACTTTTTATACAAGCACTGCTTTTACTCCTAAATTAACCCAATATAGAAGTGAAAACAATCAGTGAAAGAAAAGTAAAAATGCAAGAAAGCAATTTAGCTGAAGCATTTAAAAAAAAAAATGCTAAATTAAGAAAGCCATGTTATAGCTAAAAAAATCCCAACGCCACTTCTGTTCACACACCACTGTGACAATAACTGCGCACCAGCTGCTTGCTTACAATTGGCTCTGATTCCAGATAATAACAGCTCTGTAACTCACACATTACACGCAGGCTGCAGAGGTAAAAATCAAACCAAAATTAAATTTAAAGAAGGCCCAGCCGTACCGCGGCGCCCTGTGAGGCCCCGCAGGGCTGAGCGCCCGGGCCGGCGTTGCGTGGCAACGGCTCCTGGCGCTGGGCGCTGCGAGGGCCTGCGGGCCCGGCCGGGAATGGCTCCGCAGGGAAGGGGCAGAGAGCCCGGCAGCACTGCTGGGGGCTGCGGCACTGCTGGGGCTGCGGCACTGCTGGGGGCTGCGGCACTGCTGGGGGCTGCGGCGAGGAGCCAGGGACAGCTGGGTGGGAGCCTGCCGGGCTCCATTAGCAAAGCTTTTCCACCCCTGCCAGGAAGGTGCGACTGGCAGGAAAATGCACGAACGCCAGAGGTTTATGTCCATAAAGGAGACAAAGGAGCCTTGCAACTTTATTTGAATAAAGGGAGAGTTCACTGGGGCACACGCCCGCAGGGTTCTTTTTCTCGGGGTTTTGGAGGGCACAGCCTCCGTTTATCCGAAACTCCTGGCTGCATGTTGCCCTGTTCCTTTCCCCGTCAGCTGAGGTACTAGCGAGGTACTGCCTTCCCAAACCACCTACCACATATCCACCCGTGAACCTACTATTTACCCCAAAGTTCAGAAGTTCAGTCTTCTGCACACCGGCTTGCCTGTCTCAAGCTGTCTGGGCTCTGTAGCAAACCTGCTACTTGAAGTCAGTAGAGTCTTTAACACCCATCTCAAAGATGTTAACACCCATCCCTTCACCTATAGAATTGTTTGTAAAGATATTAGCTTTCCTCTCAGCACCGCGGCACGATTCCTTATGCACATTTAGCGGACCAGGTGGGAATGAGCACTTCTGGCGCTGCTTGTTTACCTGCTCTCCATCCGCCCGCTAGGGGACTGAGTTTTCTTTTCTTTTCTTTTTTAAATTTTTTTGTTTGGTTTGGTTTGGTTTGGTTTGGTTTGGTTTGGTTTGGTTTGGTTTTTTGCTTTTGTTTTGCTTTGCTTTGGTTTGTTTGTTTTTTGCTTTTTTTGTTTATTTGGGGGGGGGTCCAAGGCTGTGCCTCCCACCGTTCATGAGTCTTTTCCATCTCTTTATTTCTAATTTTTCTGTATTTTTCTCACATTCACACCCCCCCTAGTTCCTGGTTTCCTGATTCCAGGAGGCATGTGAGCAGGTATGAGTTTTAGGGGACCCTGGAGAGGAGCAAAAAGGGGGTGAGAGGGGTTCTGGGAGGGGTGGAGGAAAAAAGGGAGCTGCAAACCAAGTTCGGTGGAAGCGTGGAGCGGGCGGTGACCCCTCACGTTTTCCCCAGCGCGCTGC
>JANRGV010000001.1:72952368-72975782 GCA_024734035.1 Alethe castanea
TTTTTGTTTTTTTGGGTTTTTTTTTTTTTTGGTATTTTGTTTTGGGGTGGTTTTTTTTGTTTTGTTTTGTTTTGTTTTGCTCAGAGACGCCTTTCACCTCCCGGTCAGCAGCAAGCCATGGATGTAGAGTCTGGACAACACCACTTCTGGGCAGTGTCATAAAGAGTCTTGAAACATGACATAAATAATAGGCTGATAGAAGAAATCACTAATTAAAGCCCCATAATCCTACCCAATACAAGGCCAGCCCAAAAAGTACATTTTATTTAGCTTCCCTGAATTTTCTCCGTTATTTAAAAAAACAGAAGGATGAATCCTCTGATGTATACATTTTTAATTATTACAGACTGTGCTCTAATTTAATTTGCAATGTCATGTTTCCTTTCTTAAATAGGTTTAATCTTAAAAATTGTATGACTAAATGAAAAACTTCCTTTTAAAATCTCAAAAAACATATGCAAGTGAAACATCTGTTTAAAAGCCTCAAGGAAAAGGCAGATAATGCAACATCTAAATTGCTATATATCTAGGACTTTCAGCTAAATCTCCTGTTGCTATAAAACAGAATAGTTATAAACAGATATATCTGGTGCAATGTTTTTTGAAGGGAATTTTATTTATAGGATCAATTGCAAGTATTGTTTTCGGGGGTAGTTTTGTGGTAATTTCTAACAATAATTTGATTTTTTGATCTGATTAAATTGTTGCAATTTAAATTATACAATTGCAGTTGGTACATTTAAGAGATGCAAAAGGAAACAGTAAGCACTTTGTAGGGAAGAATCTGTTGTAAACAATCAGTTTTTATATATGTATATAACATTTTGACTAAAAGATGTGGAAATAATAATCACTGTAATAATGATAATTACAATAATGATAATAAACCATAAACAAAAAGCCTTAGAATTGCCACTGACTGAAGGGGACTCTACAATAATTTAATATTTATCAATAATTTCTAGCTAAGAAAATGTTGTTTAAGGTAATTTAATTACATTATTTTGTGTGTTTCAGGAAAGACAATTCTTTTCACTTAGGTCTATCAGAAAACAGGTTCAATTCAGTGTTCTGTATTATCAGCTGATAAACTAAACATTAGGTGATACTGAATGTTAACCAGTATATGAGAATATAAACTTGTCGGAATGCAATTTTCTATAGTTAATAGTGAGAAAACTGTTTAAGTCTTTTACCAACCTTCCCTGTGTTCTGTAGAGCTGGCACACCTTACCAAACCTACCTTATAAATCACTTTTCCAAGTGTTTCCAAAGCTTTCTATGTGGCCATTTAATTTGATTTGACTAATGCATCCCACTCTGAATCTATAAATGTGTTTGTAGAGATAATGAGGTTGACCTCACTTCCTGTCTCCAAGCCTGTATAAAACTCAGCATGAAAGAAGCAGTAATCTTGCTGCAGCCCAAGAGTGATGCTCCAGCTACAGTTGTACAGATTGTGAGATTCATATCTTCCCAAGACTTAATAGAACAAGTTACATTAAGGAAAAAAAAAAAAGTGTTTTTATTATCTTTTTGTTTTGTGCTGTCACTGGTCACCACTGCAAAGAACCTACCTCTTGTCCTCTTTGCACCCTCCCTTCAGGAATTTATATACATTGATAAGGCAAAGCAGTCCCAGGTCTCTGAGCTGTTCCTCTTCTGTGAGGTTCTCTAAGTCCCTGCTTCATCCTTGCAGCGCTTTGCTGAACTCTAAAAAGTATCCCTCAGGCCCCCCAAAATGGATGCAGTTGTACAGATGTGGCCTCACCAATGCTGGATAAAGGTGAAGGATGCCCTCCCTCTACCTGTGGGCATTATTTTGCCTGGTGTAGCCCAGGATACCAGTCACCTTCTTTGCAGCAAGGAACTTTTCTGGCTCACGTTCTGCCTGGTGATCACCAGGACCTCCAGGTACTTTTCTGCCAAGTTGAGTAGCCCCCAGATTAATGCACTTTATTGTTCCTCACTAGGTGCAGGGATTTGCCTTTCTCTTTTTGAATCCTGACATTTCTTTGGCCTCTGGAGGTCCCTCTAGATAAGCTCACAGCTTGCAGTGTACCACTCCTCCCTATGTGGTGTCAGCTGTACATTTCCTGAGGGTACCTTGGACCTAGGTTTCCCACTGCAGAGTCTCAGTTGTCCACTTCCAGGAAAAAAACTTTAAGAATTGAAATATATTACAATAAGGAAAGCTTGAGCTCAGTGTCTTCAGAAAAGGACCCCAAAGAAAGAAATCCCTGGGCAGTTATATCCTACCCATCTAAGTTGCCTACCCTTCCTACGTATGTGACAGTTCAATCTAATAAAAATATTAGGAACTGGGGTCTTCTGGTTCTCCGTTGGTCCTCTTCACTGTCTTTAGGTGAGCCATTTCTGTTTTTACGTCTAATGTTGCAGCTTGTGATGGTGGGATAGTGGCCTTCCTTAATGCCCTGTCTTCCACTATGAACATGCTCTGGAATCCCTTTTACTCAAGTAGGTAAAAAGCTCAGTCTATCCAGCAAAAAGTTTACAATGTGTGGCCTGAGGCTTCAGCACGGCTAGCTACTAATGCTAAGTGAGTTACACTAGGCAACTAATTTCCTTTATTCCTTTACAAAGTACTCTCTGCTCTCTCACCCAGATCATTAATTAAGATGTTAAACATGACTGGACCTGTTATTGATCCCCAGTACACCACTAGTCACTGGTCTCCAGCTAGACTTTTCTTTTTCATTGCTCTTTTTTTGCTTAACAGGCCCTTTCTTTAACTCCTTGGAGAGCCTTATGGATTTATTCGCTTACTCCTGAAGGAATAAAATTGAGGTTACATTTAAGAACAATACAAAGAAAAAAAAAACAAAACCAAAAACAGCTGTCCAGTAATTATGAAGCCCAGAATTACCACCTTCCCGTGGTACAATGTAGTAGCAATGATTCATGTTAGGGACAAGAAATAATTGGTTTAACATCACTATTCCAGACCTAAACTGACTGTAACCATATTCTGTACTTATGGATAGCTTGCATCTCTGAACTCTCATGTCTTTAATGTGGTTTTTGCTCTGAGCCTTAGGTCTCTAGCTTTGACCTTTTTCTTGCTCTGGAATTATGTCATTCTTTTGTTCTTGGCTTAGATTCTGAACTGTAGCCATCTAAGGCAAAGGTAGTCTCCAAGGAAGGTGCTGCTGCTTTAGAAAATTATTTACTTTATAATTAAGAGGATAAACATAAAATAAAAATTCAGTTGACAAAATATCTCACTTATCTTTCAGGTTTGTTATTCCAGGGCTCCTGAAAAGCCCAACTTTTATGTTTCTTCCTCAGAGCCCGAGACAATCCATTCTGCCATGGTCAGTAAAACTGTGCTATCTAGATTTTAATCCATTTGGATATTTTTGACTGGTAACTTTTATAAATGGAGAAGGGTGTGAATATATTACATCTATGTCAATATAAACCTGAAAGTGCTGCCTTTTTTAAATTAAAAAAAGCTACTGATAAACTAGTGGCAAGAAAGCATCAAGAACTCTTCTTGAAAGGCATAAGGCAAATGGGAAGTTGATAGAATGTGTTTTGTAACTGAATCTTGACAGAAGTGTATTCAGGAGTAGTGATTGTAATTGAAGTCATTATATATAGAAGAAAACAAAGAAATAAATGATTTGGTTAATGAAAATGTGCTTAGAATAGAGGAGGACAAGATTAAAAGAAAATACCTACAATTTCCATTTGGAGCAAAAATTTCATATGTTGTTGGGCATCCTCCCTCCACTACTCTTCCCCCTTGTGTGCATATATGAAAACTGTTATTTTGTATGATTCTAATTATCAAATTATATTCAAATAAATGGGTGCTAATGACATATATTCGATAACAAATGAGAAGTTAAAGGTAACCCCCTCCGTGTATTACTGTGTAAACTACAAAATGGCAACTTCTAATAGAGATGCTAGTTCCATTATTGCTTATTTGTTTAGAAAGAAAGAGTTTTGGGTTTTATCCCTACAGCATTTTATGAAAACAAATGTGTTTATTTTTCTATCACAGAACCAATTTACTGTGAAAAAATTCAGAGTTCAAAAGTGAATTGTTTCTCTGGGATATACAATGAAACACACAGATACCACTTCTTATCCTCTTGAGGCAGAAACTGTAAATTAGATTTTAACAAGCCAGATGCAGGCAATATAAATTTGTATAACAAGCCTTGGCAATAAAAAAAAATAATCTGTTCATTTGTAGAGTGGAAGTAGTGATAGTTAATACTGAAGTAAATTCAGATTTGTTATGGTCATTTATGGAAAATTACTGTTGTATGACTTGCACTGTATCTAAAACTTTGATATTATGAAATAATAAATGAATAATAATGATTACTGGAATAATGCTCTCTGGAGATTAAGAACCACAAAGTCTAACAGGAAGCCTTCAGTAAAGAAAGAGCTGTCTATCACACACAGAAGGGTACATTGCACTTTCAAAACCCATTTACAAATAAAATTTGTGCCCTGGAGCCACTCACACCAGATGTCACCCGGAGTACACTAATTCAGATCTGTGTCAGTGTGCAGCAAGGGCAGCTGCTCCCTAAGGGACTGGGAGCTGTGAGCCAAGGGTGACCCCAGGCCTGGCAGAGCTCTTTCCAGCAGGCACCATCCCTCAGGATCTGACTATGGTGAGCAAAACCTGGTGCTGTAATTGGGTGTTAATAGTCCTGGGAAGGCAAGTGACAAGTTGATGTCAGAAACTTTCCAGGAGCAGAACAAGGTGACAGAAATGGGGCTGGAGAAAGACTCTGAGGTCCATTCTGGGGACAGGTCTGGAGAACAGCACTCCTATGGGACAGGGGACTGAGGACCTCAGACTCAGATGAAATTTTTCTCCAGGGTCAACGTTCAGGATTTGGAGTTCCCAGGGGAGACTGGGAAGGGCCAGTGGGGTCTGGTAATGTCCTAAGAAGCTCTAACAATGTGTGTAAGTGTGTCTTCATGTGTGAAATAGTCAACAACGATAACATTTTAGGAATCATTTTGTATCAACCAAATAACTTGGTAAATAAATTAATTAATTGAGATCACTAGTGATGGTTAAACTCCTCAGAACTTAGTCATTCTAGGTCTTTTGAAACTTGTCTCTATTTTTAAGGCTGTCTGCTGAAATATAAAAGGGACTAAGAAGTAAATCAAGCAAGCCACAATACCCAGAACAATTGAGAAGAAGACTAAAAACTCATACACATGATCATGAAGTGGCCAAAAGTAGTTACACATGTGTCATGCAGAGATGGAAGTCAAGATGGCACATAAGTAGATTGACTGTTTAGAAAATGTAAGGGAATTAGATAACAGGCTTGCTTTCCAACAGCTGGAAAGAAGCTATTCCTCAAACCTAGATAGCACAAAGTTGCTGAGGGCAGAAATGCCAGTGTCCCTGCTAATTTTACTGTTTGCTACTTTTTACTGTTGCGTTTAGACAACTTTCAAACTGAGGTTCCTCAAAACCCTTCTGTATATAGAGACTGATTCAGTCTTTTCAATCCATTAAAGTATTTTTTTAATATTATATGTCTAAAAATAAGTGCTTTCATAATTGTAAGGATATTTATAGTATAGTTAGCAATGGAAAAAAACTGTAGCATTTATTTCCAGCACAGTTCCAGTGTAACAGTGGTGGTTTTGGACATAAAGAAAGAATGGTCTATCTAGTCCCCAGCTATGAAGAAAGAGATTTTTGAGGCTTGTAGCCACCCTGACTTTCACCAGAAGAACCAAACTACACTGGTCTCATTAAAGGTGCAACATGGCTAAAAGCATGGAGGATCATAGAGGCTGTGTGTTCTCCAAGAAATCTATATGATTTCTGTCTGTTAATGTGAAGGAAATCATATTTTCTTCCACAAGTCTATCCTCCTTTTCCAAACTTGCTCAGGTGAGGATGTGACAGATTGACAAGCTGATACAGAGATGCTTGAAAACAGTTGCATAACATTACAAGAATTTCAGAAGCTTAGCTGATTTTTTTTTTCATTTTATTTGAATGTTTAATCACTAGTAACCAGGATGCTGTTATTACTTGTGGATATAATCTTTGCATCATATGGAAGGATACTGAAGATCTTGAGTAACAGTCAAACATGTCTTATGGTGCTCATTAATATGCAGAAGTTAAATCACCAGCCAGCAATTGAAAAAGAGAAATGATCACATCAAGAAGTATCCCAGGGAGAGAATTAATGTCACAATAATTACATGGTTCACAGTGGAGAATGTGTGGTTATTAGCAGTTCTAGAGAGCTAATTAAGCAAGTCAAAATTCTTTTTAAATCAGTTTAATCATGAGAAAAGGTGTTCCCTTGGCTCTGAACAACTAACTAGCATACAAGAACTGAGAATTCATGGGTACATCAAAAAGAAAGGGAAGATGGTAATTGTACTGTACTAAGCTGAACTACCTTCAATTTAAAAAGTGCTAGCTAATAAAAACAAAATTCATCAAATTGTTTGCTTTGGCAAAACACAGCAAAGACTGCTGTTCATTAAATCCCGATGCTTTTTTACATAGTGTGTACAAATTTATTTATCATGATTGACTACGTTTGGCTTTTCCATCATATCAACAAAGTTATTTTGAGATAATCTTTCTGCCTTGCCTGATTCACTCAGATATCAAACTAAAGCAAGGAGGAATGTATCATGGAATGGAGAAGAAAATGGCACTGAGGCTCATAGAAGTCACCAGAACCAAATTCAAAGTGAATCATGTTGAAGCAAACAAAACCTTCTGAAATATTTTCAGAGCGTTTTGTGGTGTCTTGTTCTACCCCCCACCCCCTCCAACATACTGGTGTTTGGCTACTGGGACTGAGAAAACACTGGCTAACTCATGAATATCTCTCTGAATGCCAGCATTGACTGTGCCTCATTGTGATGCAGGAGGTATAAGAGTAACTGGATTTTCCTTTTGCCTTAGCCTCTAAGCACACACAGAGATTGTGCCTCTCCAGACAGTATGGTTCTCAGCTACCTTACTCTGTTTATTGTGAAATCATAATCTGGCTAGAACCATAATTTTAATTTGTTCTCTTTTAAAAGTGTTCAGTAGCTTGCTTAGCATGCAAGATTGCTGTTAGATTCCATTTAAATAACGTTGTGATTATAGTATTGTGCAATAAAATAAATTTACTATTGTAAGAAATTCTGTTCTAGAGTGTGATGTGGACAGCACTCAGATTTTTAGTTATTCTGCTCTCATCATTTAAGTCAGCCAATGTCTCATTGTAACAGTCATACCACTTCAGTTCTGGAATTCATCACAAAATCTTTGCATTTCTAGTATTTTAAATGATTTTTCAATGTAGAATTGTAGATACTGTCTTTACTGAGCCTCAAAACCCCACAAATGAAAAGTGATCATTACTAAAGGATGAACACTGAAGGAGTTTAGGGAATTAAAAATACCTTTAAGATTATTCAATTTTTAAATTCCAGAGTTACATACAATGAAATTTAGCTGATACAATATACTTCAAAGATACATGTCTTCTTACACATAGTTTAAAATGCATGCAATTATCAGAATATTACACAGGTTTAATAAATTTTCCTAGGCCTATTGATAAAGAAAAATTATAAATCAGAAACTTGGGCTCAGAATTAATTGGCTTTTGTCTACATAGGTGAAAAAAGGATATGGATGTGGAGGAATGATGAAGTGCAAATTGTCATGAAATTTTAAACATGTTACTGAGCAGCAGGTGGAGAATACATATCCATAAACTAAGATCAGACACAGAAGGAATGTGTGACAGAACTTTCTTTGCTACAGATGGGCCATACACAATGTGGAGTTGCGTCAGTAATTAATAGCAGAATAATGCTTTTATTATTACAAGCTACATAAGGCAATATCTACTCACCAAGACAGTTATCCTATGTTGTCTGACTTTAAAACTAATGCTCTAATCCAGTTTTTTGTGTTCTCTCTCAAATCAGTGGAGAAAGGATAATGACTCTTTGCATTCTATCACAGATTTATATTTTTCTGTGAAAATTGATTCTTTATTGACCACAAATGCAACTAATAACTCTGCCAAGTGGGTCAAATTATGTGACATGACACCTACTCAAATCAAGAAGAAGTTAAATGAGATAAGGCTTTAAAATGGAAGAAAGCAATGACCAAATATTTGATAGTACTCCAATCTACATAATAAACAACAGAATGAAAAAGTTATATAGATTGATGTAATTTAAAAAGCAGATGACAGTTATAATTAGCATGATTTTTGGAAGTAAATATTTAAGCCAAGTATCCCAGAAATGTCTAACTTGACATGCTGCTTCAAAACCTTGCACAATGCTGGTCAGTGTGTGGCTTTAGACAGTACACTTCTGGTGAATTCATGCATATCTGAAAATTAATTCATGCTGTAAATTTTTTTATTGGTACTCATATAAAGCTCTCAAATATATTATTCTGTTTCCTTTCTTTTTGTCTTTGTTCTACAAGAACCTGATTCATCCTACACAAGTTAAAAACATTTTTTTCCATTTATTTTGACACGATTTGGATCAATGCCATACATCTCTTTCCCTTTAGAAGCAAAACTGAATTTTAATCACCAAGAACCTGCAAACGTGTCATTATATAGTCAGTTTCTTAACAAATACAAAAATAAACCTTCTGCCATTTATCTCAGAGGTGTATTCTAATAACCTATATATTTTTAAATCATTGAGGAATAAGTTACTGATGAAATAGCTCCTGCAGTGTAAAGACTGAGCAATAAAATTGCTAATGCTTAGTTAATCAATTTACTTAGCTATTTCGGATGCTTAGACTACATGTTATTTTTGAGTTTGCTTTTGTAATTACTTATCAGTCAATACCACTAATGTAGTTTACAGTATACACCAAAAATTAGAGTTGTCTGGCACTGAGAAAGATAATCTACCTATTTATTTCTTTGTACAGTAAAAGTATGTGTAACCATAAAAATATCAGCCAAAAAAGTCTGTATTTTTGTCTTGCTGTTTTAAAAAATGCATATATGGCTCTTATAAAAACTGAGAATAGGACTTTCCATCAGCCAAACATGTTTTAAACATGTAAATTAGAACCTTTTTCTAATAGCCAACTTAAACCTCCCCTGACACAAACTCAGGCCATTTCCTCGTGTCTTGCCGCTGGTCACCACAGAGAAGAAATCAGTGACTTCCTCTCCTTTTCCCTCAAGAAGTAGTTGCAGACTGCTATATTACAGAACCATTGAGAACATACATATGTGTGCATTTTTGCCCAGTTTTTGTTTTTGTTTTTAAATTTTGGTGAATGACATGTAACAACTGATTGTCATATTCTCCAGAAGCCTGAAGCATAGCACTTAAAGGACCTTGGCACTTAAAGTTAGTTGCATACATTCTTATTTAGGCAAGAATATGACCTCTTGTATGAAAGGGAGCCTTGGCATCCTGAAAGCTCTTTTCTAGTACAGAATGCTTACATCTCTTCCATTCTTTGCAAACAACCGGGAAGCCTGGAGTCAGAAAATCCTAGATATTAGTAGGAATGCTCTCAAGACTTAGAAAGTCTTGAAACCTATATTATTCTCAATTGTCTTATGTTAATTAAGTTGAAAAAGAAAATGCATACATGAAATAGCACTATAAGAACAGTCGAAAATCAGCTTATTTGTTTTAAGGTTGGAAAGGATTTTGATACCTTATTGAATTTGTAGGCTAAACAGACTAAGTATTTAAAGTTGGAATCTGGATTATGGTATGTTAAACAGATGACCATTTTTAGCATTAAGTGCATGGGATTTAGGATCAATTGTTACCATAAAATAAAATATCAAAGGACTTAAAAGGCTTAACAAGATCTTGAGTGAAGTTTAGAAGATTAGAAAACTTTCTTAATTTCTGTTTAACAGAATTGTGTAATATTCTGTCATGTAGAAATTTATCTTGAATATTGAAGACATTTTGGATGTAATAAAGTAATTTTGATTTTGTTCTACGTATAGAAGGGTTTTAACAAGAACTTCTGCTTGCATTCTTAAAATTGTAAATAAAATTCACAGTCCAGGAACATTACACAGTCTTGTCAGTTTAAATTGGATCTCAAAGAGGCAAAATTTTGCCCATAGTTAATGTAGTGGTGTTATTAAAAATTTATAGCTTTAAAATAAATTTTAATGATGAAGTAATTTTCTCCTTCATCTTCACCGGATCGTATTGTATGTCTACAAAAAAAAATTGTAGTATATGTGTATAATCACATCTGAGGGAAATTCATGAAAGAAGTAGAATGTTCCCAAAAATTCTGAAGGTTATATGAAATTAAAATTATTTTGATTATTTTTCAATTGACAGTCTTAATATTCATGCCATGTTTCACTGTGGATTGTTGTTCAACAGTCTATGTAAATGGATTTACTTTTTTGTAAGCAATATATTATTAAAATATCTTAATCATATTTAATTTCATTTCTTGGTTATGTTAAATTACTATATCACTATATTGCTATAAAATTAATTAAATTAATACATTTATAGCTATTATAATTATTAGTTTCAATAACTAGAGGTGATGGTACAGCAATATACAACATTTACCCAATTCTTTATATGGGAAACAAAACAAAAAAAACCCACACAACAGCAAAAATCCTGTTGAACTAGAGAAGATAACAACTTTTCTACTTTATTTCTTTACTGGAAAGCTTTTCCAGTAAAAACTACTCTTGCTGTGCTTGAGAAAAATCTCAAGAGAAACAGAACATATATGATTCTAAAAGACTGTCTCTCTTATCCCTCTGTAGACAAGAGGGATAAGTGAACTGTGTTACAGAAGTCTGACAAAAGCTTCCAAAAAGTTATTGCAATATAATTGATAAACTCTTGGAAAGAAGAAATAATAGTAGAGAGGGTGAGACACATTTTGAATGGAACACATAGCAGACTTACTGCCTTGATACCTATTTTATTCTGGTCTCTGTGTGGGATACAGAAAAAATAACAACATTCCTTTGCTTGCAGTGGAAAACCTGTGACCAACAAACACAAATCTCTTTTCATTTGTCAATACAGAATACCCTTTGTTTGCAAATACATTCTTCAAGTTCAGAGCTACCAGACAAAGCAGATGGGAGTTTCTCATCAAAGGGACATGCAATCATCCTCAAGAGAACAACTTTACAGTGTAATAGAGAGTGTGAGAGATAGAAAATAAATATATATATATATATAAAAATTTTCAGTCTTCCAGTGAACTGAGTGAGGCATGGCTTAGACTGTTTAGAAAAGCTGAACATACTTAGTTGAGTAGAAAAGAGGGAATACTGAAAAAATGAATTTAAAAAAAATTCCAAAAACAGAATGAAAGAGGGATAAAAACTCCAACAAATCAAACCTAGGAAAAAATTCAGAGTGGAGAAAGTGTCCCCAAAGTAGAATAACTGAGGGTGTTTTTAAAGAGACAACTGAAACTACATTTTTGAAAGAGAAAGTGGAATGATATTATGAAATCAAAAGGCTGGTCTGCAACATCTTAGCTATAAGATGAAAGAAAAACTGCAACACTCTTTCCATTGACAACACTGTCATGCTTGAAGAACTCACTTGCCAAGTTCAATGCCTGCTAGGAAGCTTTCAAGTGATTCTAAGTATAAAGAAAAGCTTAAGGATGTAGTTGATACTTCATTAAGCTTTAGTTGTGCACACTTTATTACTATTAATGACAATTCCTCAAGATCAAAGAAGCTGAGAGGCAGTGAGAGTAAGCTTGTGAGCAAGAGTTTCAGATGGGAAATAGATCCATGGTGAACTTCTAAGTGCAATATACTCTCTTGGTTCTACCAAAATTCTGTGCCTCAGGAATATTAAGGGGAGAATAAGTTTATGGCTCCAGGTTCCAGACTAATATAATGATATATGCGGTGAGATTTTTATGTAGTGTATTTGATCTTTTAAGAGAGTGAAGGCATCAGTTTTACACTTATGGAGTACAAGTGAAGGGATATTTTTTAGACGATGATGAGCCAAGGATTCCTTTTCAGGAGGTATCAAGCAGTAAACATCCTGACTATGTAAGATTATTCCAATTCATGCTGTACTTCCACCTTCTTTCCTTCCTCTGTATTACTTTCATAATATGAAATTATCCTTCACTCTTTTAAAATTTAGGGGAAAAAAAACCGTTGTAGAAGTTATAGGAACCAGTCCTCATACTGAAGTGTAGTTCAGAAAATCTAGACAAATTATGTAAATTCTAGTTAGAAATATTGTTCTCATGGTATATGCAATGGAAATTTGGACTATTTTGTAAAGGATTTTATGGAGTCCCCTTTCTTGGAGGATTGGAAAAGCAGGTTAGATATCTTTCTTTCAGGAATGATTGAAGTGTTTTCAATTTTATCTTTTGCTTAGGCCAGATTATTTTTTCAAGGTTATCTGATAGGTCTGGAATTTTGTTTATTTGTTTGTTTGACATCTACTGCAGGGGGCAAAAATTGATTGAAGCATATGGAGATAGAGAAGTGCTGGCAGAGGAATTGCTTTTATACTGTTTTTGTCACTCTATTTTCAGATACCGTTGTATTGCATCATAGATAAACTTTCAATTACCATTGACCAAAAGGGAAAATACTGCTTTTCAATAATCTACAATTTCATGAAAGAACAGTTATGTAATATTTTCTAATAGGATGAATAGCCTTAAAGAATTTCAAAGTAGAGGAAAATGTAGTCCACTTATGCCTGTAGTTCCTATACATCCTTACCAAACCTCATTTAGGTAAAAAAAAAAAAAAAAAAAAAGGAAAGATTTGCGAAGTGTTAATCTAACCATGGAGTGGAGGGAGGGAAAGAAACAACAACAAAACAACGTGCTGCTCTGGAGACTTTGTAATCTCTTTAAGGGTCTTAAAGATATGAAATTCAGTAAGTCACATGTACCCAGTAGTAATGTACTGAAGATCCCAGAAGCAAAAGATTTCAAAATGAAAACTCAGGTTTGTGTCTTTAAAAGTAGTTAAAAAGATTTTAAGTGGAATTATTTTCTAGAATTAGCATATGATGTGCATTTGTGAGCTGTAGAGTCTTCAAAGTATAACTCAAATGATCCCTTGATATTAAGTATTTTTAGATACAAGCAAATGTGTTAAATGTCTGGACAGGACTTCACTTTCATTTGCTATTATCTTACTGTAACAAAATTAATGATTTTTAAATTCTTATCAAGTATACAAAAAAATCAAAATTCTATTGAGACTTTGATAATAGCTGTATCAATGAAATGTAATTAAATTATTATTTTTGAGAAAATTAAATATTTTTAAAATACTACCAAATTTAGTTTGCATATTTTTCTCTAATCCTTTTTTAATTTTTTTTTTCCATTATAACACCATTCTGTGCTAATAAATTGCACATTTTTCCAGTTTCAGTAATTTATTTGGAAAGTGGTCCCTACTCATCACAAATCATTTATCTATGCCATGTTTTCAGTGTGTTGATGACCACAACCAGTTCAGAGTGAATGACTCTACATCCTCATTTATCACAGCATGCACCAGCAAAAAGGAAACAACTTCCAAAAGAGGCAAAAGCATTTTTTTGTCTATTCAAGGTGATTACTTTCCTCACAGCCTACCAAAAATCTTTACAGGCTAGTATAAACCAGTGTAAATAAGGCACTGTGGATGTTCTGCCTTGCCAGTAAAGAGACCTTTGACCCCAAGAAACATCTGTTGCAGGGAACTACTGTGGTTAAACCCTAGCTAGCATCTAAGTACTACGCAGCTGCTTGCTCACTGCCCCCTCCCCCAACCCCTCCCAGTGAAACAGGGAGGGGAATAAGAAAAGAACTTTGAGTTTTTGATCAGAAGTGAAAGGGAGAAAGATTTTTCTTCATTCACTATTATTTTTAATTTATTTTTTAGCAGTTTAATAGTTTAAGCCTGCAGTCTAATCCATGTGTGCCATTACAACTGTTTGATTTTATCATGCTTCATTTTGGCTTTGACAATGTTGACTCATTTATTTCTGTAGGAGCAGCTGTCCTTTGGAAGACTTTGGAAGGCAAGTGATATATGAATTCATTAGAAGGGTGTAATGATTGTCCCTGATGGCCCAAGAGTGGAATTTAGATCTGTTCTGGGTATTTCCAAAAGATCTATGAAATTCCTGTTTACCAAAAACTTCAGAAATATTATAAAGAAAAAAAAAAATAATGCATTCTTTTATCTGAGATATGGAAGTTTTTGTGACTTCTCTGAGTGACAGCAGCTGAACTACAGCACTATGGCAGAAAAACTGAACTCTTTTGTCTTTCTTTAGGTCATATTTTGAAATAGATGGAATAGACAGATTGTTCTCTTACTTTGTCAGTGGTGACATAAGGCCAGGTTGGATGGGGCTCTCAGCAGCCGGATCTAGTGAAAGGTATCCCTGCCCATGGCAGAGGGGTTGGAACGAAATGAAATTTATGGTCCCTTCCAACCAAATCCATTCTATGATTAATATTAATCTCTATAATCAGATAGCATGAGAAGCTTTTAGATCTAATAGATAGAGTTACAATATTCCTTACACAACTGTTGTCGATTTTATAAAAAAGCTGTGAAGACTGTACAGATTTTTAAAAATTTACAAGAAGATAAAATTAATTGCAATCTGCTTCCCCATTTTTGGATTTATGTCAGCAGTACTGTTGTAAATAAAAAATAGTCTTGCAGTTAAAGCATTTAAGTATGTGCTAGACTTCAGACTCCTGGCTAAAATAATGCTTAAGTCCTCATATAACTAAGTATGTGCTGAAGGAATTTCCCTGGGCAATGATAAATGCAACCACAGTAAGAACTATTCAGACGGAAATACACACAAGCACAGTAGGTTTGGGTTTGATTAAGGCTTTTTTCCATTAAAAATTACATCTAAAAGTCCTCTATTTCAAGTTGTTTGCAAACATTGATACATTTAGTGAAAATATATCACAACTACACCTGATTTACATAGTCATGTGGTTGAAATTCATAAATCTGTATAGACAAAATTATGTTCCAAAATGTGTACATTTTAACATCATCTAGCACCGTTGTGAGTCTGACTTTATACAGGTAATGATTTCTAGTGAAAATATGCAATCTCAGCATATTTGATGAAAATGTTTGTTAATCTAAAAGTCCTATTTTACATGTTTTGTGCCTGAAACTGGATACAACCCATTTTCTATTTGTGTCTTCTTTATAAGGCTTATACAGTTAGCATTACAAAGGGAGAAACTATTCAGTCATCAAGCTGTTCCTCATAAATGTTTTCATTTCACAGGGATAACAGTTCCCTTTGGAAAAGAATTCTTCAATAATACTTCAATTAAGTTGAAGACTGCAACTAGGAAAAGTTCAATTTTTATACAAGAAGACTGAATTGCAATTTAGACTTTTTCATTATTGATTATACTGTGTTATCTTGAGAGTTTGTTCTGTGAAGCTTGAAAGTCTACCAGCATTAATTTTTTCCATTTGTTTCCTTGGCTGATACAATATCATTGTGGTTCAAAAAGCTGTATTCCATCTTCCTTTAATATATCTTTAAAAAATGCTTGAATATTTGAAATGGATTTGGTATTATATACTTTCTTATCTGCCAAAAATTTGTGCACTAGAGAAAATGTATTTTAATGACAATACAAAACAGATTGAGTTTGATTTTTAATATTTGGGTAGGAAAAAAGATAGAAGAAGAATATTTTCCTACTTTTGAGTCAATGAACTGAGCACTAAAAAAAAAAAAAAAAAGTAGAATATCCTTAGCACCCACTGAAGGGACTGTGAGATAAGACTGCTTAATTCTGCAAGAAAAACCAACAATCATCAACTAGATTGTCTATTCTCACTCCTTTCTTTAGGTTTCTTCCCAAATTACTGCTCAATGAACACCAATCTTCTTCTGGTATTTCTGAACCCACATCTTCAAAAATTATTAAAATAAATTATCTTGTACTTCCCCAGAATAATGTAGAATAAAACAACTATATTCTGATTTAAAAAACTGAAAAAAATCTAATCTTTTTGAATTCAGAGAAGCATTATTCCTTGCATTTATAGGAGGTTCAATCTGCATGTAGGCTTTGAATTGATTGTTTAAAATACTTGTATTTTTGTTTTACTATATTTCTTTTTATTACTATTTCATCCAATCAAGTATTATCAATATAGTTAATGAGCTTTCTAGCTATTTTTTTTCCTGAGAGCAAAAAAAATAGAACATAGTATCTGTAGTGGGCTGTAATAGTATTTATGACGAGCTGTGTAGGTTTCAGACATTTTCTCATTGCTGATTATATGACACATTGTCCTGTGTTTGTTCTGTTTACAGGACAGGAATACTGAAAGGTAATTGCAGTTATTCTCAGGTTTATAAAGAAGTATGGGGATTTTGTTGCTTTTTTGTTTTGTTTTGTTTTGTGTAAGTGGGAAGAGCATGGACTTCTCTAATCTTCACTGGGATTTGATAAACTAAAATTGTTGGGAACACTGTAATTTGTTTTCCTTTACTGCTTAAATTAATTTCCTATTTATATTGCAAATATACACATTTGTTGCTAAGATGATGATAGTGTACTGTGTAAGGACAGATGTCCAGCCCAGCCAATGCCAGCCAGCTCCAGGATGGATCTGTAAGTGGCCAAGAACAGGTGATCAGAAATGGTGGTAATGCCTCTGTGATAACATATTTAAGAAGGGAGAAAACAATATTGTGCAGATGTAATTGTTCTCAGAAAAAAAGAAGGTGAGCATATGTGAGAGGAACAGCCCTGCACACACCAAGGTCAGTGCAGAAGGAGGGGAGGAGGTGCTCCAGGTGTCAGAGTTGAGGTTCCCCAGCAGTGCATGTCCATGGTGAGGCAGCTGTGCCCCTGCAGCCTTTGGAGGTCCATGGGGATGCAGAGATCCACCGGCAGCCCCTGGAGGAGATCCACACTGGAGCAGGTGGATGCCTGAGAGGAGGCTGAAACCCATGGGAGGTGCCTGCTGGAGCAGAATCCTGGCAGGGACCTGCAGACCCATGGAGAGAGGAGCCCACACCAGAGCAGGTTTCCTGGCAGGACTTGTGATCATCTGGAGGAAGCACACTGGAGCAGCCTGTCCTTGAAGACAGCACCCTGTGGAAGAATGGCCCACATTGCAGCAGTCTGTGGAGAACTGTTGCCTGTGGGATGGACTCACACTGGAGAAGTTCATGGAGAATTGTCTCCTATGAGAGGGGTCCCACACTGGAACGGGAGGACTCCTGTCCATGAGCAGCAGTGGAAACAATATGTGATGAATTCACCATAAGTCCCATTCCCTGTCTCCCTGTCCCACTGTGGGGAGAGGAGATTGAGCTGGGAAGGAGGAGGAGGTGGGGGGATGGTGTTTTTAAGATTTTACTTCTCATTATCCTGCTCTGATTTTATTAGTAATAAATTTGATTAATTTCTCTAATTCAAGTAGTTTTGCCTGTGACAGTACTTCGTGAATTATCTCTCCTAATCATTATATCTACGCATGAACCCTTTTTACATTTTCTCTCCCCTGCCAGCTGAGGAGGGCAGTCAGAGAAAGGCTTTGGTGAGTGCCTGGCATCCAGCCAGGTCAACCTACCACAGTTTTTTGGTGCCAATCTGGGAAATCACGAGGATTTTGAGATAAGAATAATTATCACGGGAGGTAGTGAGCAAGAGAAACACTGAACAATGTTAGAATGGAATGGTTATAAGTAATTTTTGTTGTATTTGTAGTAAAGGGACAACAGGTAGATTTTGTTTGAATTATACACTTCTATTTGGTATTGTGGTGATGTTCCTTTGTTTTTTGTTGAGGGATTTTTCTGTTGTTTTGGTTGGTTGATTTTGTTGATGCGAGTGAAGGTTGTGTTATGAATGTGGATTTTAATTATAATTCTTAAATATGTTATTTACAGAGGGGAGTATGGAAGCCCCCTCTCCAACTCCTCACCTACCAGCAGTGCAGGGCTGTTATGCGAAAATGAGCTCCACCTCAGCCAGACACAATACAAAGGATATTTTATGATGGACAAAAAGTATCATAGTTTCAAAGCCTAGCACAATTGAATTAAAGTGAATAAATTTCAAAGATACCATTCTTCCCTACAGGAAGAAAAAGAGTGAGTAGTAACAGTATTTTTTCAAAAAGTATCAATGAAAAAAACCTAACCATTAACTATTTTACCATATATTTACAAAGCAATTAATAGTTAAATTGACCAAAACATATTTTATGAAAAACATAACCTAAATCAGCATGAAAGAAGTGAACATGAAATCAGACATTAAATGATATTATAAAAAAAAAAATGACTCCACATAGTAGAAGGCTCTCTAGAGCTGTTTAAAGTTGGTAGATAGTATACCCTTTGGATGCTTTGTGGGAACTATTCCCCTCATTTTATTTTTAAAACTGCACTAATTATCTGAGAAAATCTAATGTACTAAAGCCTGATTTAATAAACACAATTATTATCTTTCCTCACTTTGCATCATTTCAGGAGTCTTGAGAATAACAAGCACATCAGAAAATCAATTTGTTCTCCTATAGTCTGTCTCAAAACATATTAAAACTTGTATAGATAGTGTTCCTTTACATGAGAGGAAAACATTACCTTTGCGATATCCTTGTCACTGAGAATATAGTTTTACAGATCAAACACAAATAGAAACAAATCCTCCTGATGCCAAAAACTGAAATCCAGACCCTGAAAAATGAAGCATTTGCTTTAGTAGCCTTATTTTAAGAACTTGTCAGGCTATTAAAAACTGAAGCCTTTGAAATACTAGATATTAAAAAAACCTAGGGAGAAATCCTAAAATACCTGCACACATTCGCACATTCTTCCCACTCAAGTCAACACTAGTCTTCATACATTGCTTTCTAAGAAATGTATTTGACATTGAAAAATGCTTCTTCAAAAAGTTGTCATGAACCATACGATAATTCCAGGTCTATATATAAACACAGAGAGAAAAATAGACGTAAGAATCCCCCTAAATTATTGATATTATACAACTAATACCTAAGGAAAAATGAACTATTATTAATTTTTTTATTTTTGCAACGATACTACAAATATTACTTACTTGATCCAGAATGCAACATCCAATCACTAAGCACTGAAAGTATACATATAAAAGACTACTTTTAGTATTAATTATTTAACAAGGGGATTTATATCCTTTTGCAGTACTTTTATTCTTTTTATCAATTTTTGCTATTTTCAGCTTACGCAAACACATAGTCTAATATAGGCAAAAAAAAGAGACATTCATACAGAAAGAATTTAATCATATAGAAAGGATTATTTAACAAATATTTTTGTCTAACACCTATTGTAATATTTGGAATTTAGGAAGATCATGGAAGACTTTTTTCTCTTAATCTGGATTTAAGAAGTGATGTATTTAACAATATGAATAAAAAAATTAAAATTGACATTCTGAAAATTATTTCAGTTTTACATAGATATTATTTTTAAGCTCATAAACTTGTATTATTTTTTGCTTGTGTTTCGATATTCACCCTTATATAGTGAACAAGGTGAGGACCTGAGTTGCTACAAATTTTACATAGATTTTCTTTGCTTTGCCCTTTTCCTCATAATGAAACTAGATAAAAAGGAGGTAAAAAAAAATTGAGAATTTAAGAATTTAATGCAGACTTATTAAACCATTCCTCTGCATTGCCAAAAAAAGCCTTTGATTTTGCATTATTAAAGTACCTTAATTTTGACCGGCCTGTTCTTTTCCATCTTATTTTCTCCCCTCTCTGTCCTGTTGAGGGGGGGGGGGAAACAAAAGCTTGATGGGCTCCTGACTTTCAGTCACGGTCAACTTACCACAGTATCCCACTTGGCTTTCCCTGTAGACTGACCATCCCCAGAACCATTTGCCATTAATACTACCATAAAATTTCTAAAGTTTGTTGGGCTTTGGTTCTTGATACTGGTTCCGAATGAAGTAATTCAAGCCTATGGTAGAAGTTTGTTAAAAAAAGAAAGTGTGGTCAACATGCATTTTCTTCTTTCAAATAACATGGTAAAACTAAGCTTTTTGACATTATGCAAGCTTTTTGGTTATTAGTATCTGAATCAATAGTTATTTTCTCTTCAGCACTAGTGGATTATTAATTACACTTGTCAATTTGTGTGGGAATCAGAGGAACATTATCCCCATGAATCCCTGTCACTGTGAATAGAAGGTCATGTCAAGGCACACTGTAAGACGATTTCCACCTGTGAGCCTGTATTCCACCAGAGCTCAGAGTTACTGCCTTAATGGATGCAGGAATTTTGTTTGCTTGTTCCTCATAGCTGCAAAACCCTGAAACTTTTCTCAAAGCTATGTGGAGCTTAAGTTTTGTCAATAACCTGAATTCATTCATAAGAGTGTAAGATTCATCACAGAGTTGGTTCATCTGGGATACTGTTCAAAAAACCACACTTTGTTAAGATATTCACACAAATATTATTTGGGTTAAAATATCAGCTTACCTGAGGGAATATATCTTCAGAATGAAAGGCAGGCTTAGGTTAGTCTAAGTAGACTTAGGCATAGTCTAGTCTAGTCCAGGGCTGACCCTGGAGAGATGACAGGTGCCCACCAAAGCACTTCCCTCTGCAAGTGGAGCACAATTACATCTGCACAATTTTTTTCTTCTTCTTCTTAAATATGTTATCACAGGGTTACTACTATCTTTTCTGATTGGCTCATCCTGGGCCCGCAGTGGGTCTGTCCTGGAGCCAGTTGGCATTGGACAGACATGGGGGAAGCTTCTGGCAGCTTCTCACTAACACCCACCCTTATAGCTCTCCCCACTGCCAAAATTTTCCATGCAAACACAGTGCCATAAGATAACACAAAGCTATCTCGGCACTGGTAGATTAGCTGTTTTCTGAACGACGGTTTTCAGGTTCTTGTCTAAATTACCTTCCATCTATCATTTTATGTCACCTTAGTGGGGGGAATCTAATGCCCAAATACAACTTAAGTTATCACCATTTATAAGATTTTCAGACAGTTATCTATGTATACATGAATACATATATGTATCTATCTAGCTATATAGACATATACATATACAGTAAAAATGTTAATTTCACCCAATGAAAAAGCCCCTATAGATATCTTCAGATCTTCATTGCAATTCCACAGAACCCCAATTAAAATTGTGTTTTCTCATACTGTCTTCAAAGCATCTGACAATCGTTAAACTTACAGAGTTTGAAAACCACTGCCTAGTGTCATCTCTGGGCTTTATTTTACCACTCATAGCCTGCAACCATCTGTCTGAGACCATCTGTTGTCTCGTCTTCTACTTAGTTTGAAAAGTCTTTGGATGGGGATTGTCTTGGCTCACATTTGGCAAAGAGATCCTGGCCTCTAATAGACTTCTAAGAGTATTTTGGAAATACAAATAAGAATAAGAATCAACTTAGCTGTCAGTCAAGAAAGTATATTGCAATACAGTTCAAATAAATATAAGGAAAGAAAATACAACATCAGAAAGATTTAAGTCTTGTGGCAACTTTTAATGTGTCACATTCAAGACGATTCTGTAACAGTAATTTTCAAATGTCTGTATATAAGCAGTAAGCATTATTACAACTGACTGAGCTGAAGTTGTAATTTAGATTGTAACTTAAATCCCTTCATTTTCTAAGATTTTATGAGTTTATTTTCTTCTTTAAATTTAGAGTTGTCGATTTTTCTGGAAGATCTCTTTGTATGAGTATTGATAATGTAGTTTGTGGGAATATGCTACACTTTCAGTCTGAGCTATTACAGGGAAAAACATCTGGACTGAATTTTGGTTTATTCACTTTACTCAACCTACTTGTGCTGGTTGTTTAAGTGTTCCTTTATTTTGGTCAAAGAATAAATCTATTAGTCATTAAGAAAATAGAGTAGCACCCATACACAATTAAAGTCTGGTCAGATGTATCTCTATTACCATTTCCTCCTGAGACAAACTGTCAAATTTCACTTTAATTCCAAGATTACTATGAAAAATCACCTTAATTATAGAATTCTTGGCATGGCATTTATGTTGTCATTCAACTTGATTGATTCATTTTGCTAAGTTGTCAGTCTAAAATGTATTAAATTTATTTTCAAAAGGTATTTTTATTAACTATTTTCCTGTTATGCAACTATAATATTAATATGTCTTTCAAAAACTTCTTTAAAAATTGCCATACATTTTTGATTATAGATTTTTGAGCTTGACTCTCATTGAGAACTTCTCCATTGCAAAACACTGAACCTAAGAAAATTGCTGCAGGTTTATTCTTGGGTTTGGCCTCACAGTGAGTAAGACTAAAATAAAACTATGAAAAAATAGATAGTATGTATTATCTTACTGACATACATTCTTATGTTATAGTTAGAAAATGTAAATATAATTAGAAAATGTAAAACTTGCTTTGTTAATTACCATAAGTTACCATAAGTTGACCATATAATACCACTATTTTAGAAGAGTTTTACAGAGATCTGCATATAAAAGTAGCAGCAGTCAAGATCTCAAATAATTGATGAATTAAGATATTACAACAATCTTTGCTATCACCATACAATTCCTAAAATTCTTATGTACAGTTTAGTTTTCTCTCTTGCCAGAAGTATTAATATATAAAACCAGGAAAAAAAGAACCAAAAAAAACCCCCAACTTTAGACCATTACGGTTGCAAAGAAAGAAAAATAAATGTATACTACTTATCTGATATATAGGTATATAAACATGTATTTTCAGTAGTTAATGTGTTCAAGTAATACATCCAAGTCAAAATTTGTAGTGGTTAAGTAACAAAAGTTGGCTTCTGAAAATGTCCAGCCCCTCCAAAAGTTGTGCTAAATCTGCAACCTCTAATAATGTGTTGATTATAAAATACTTTCTTTGTCATGGGCTAAACCTTTGACTCATGATTGCCTTCTGCTCAGTCAGAAACTGATGTAAGAATGAAGAAGGCTGTGAATACCAGCAAATAGAATTTACTTGTGCACTCTTTCAAATAAACCAATGATTTTGTGTTTACCTCACCTCTAATTCTCTGTGGTAAAGGAGGGAATGTCAGAGACCAAAGGAATAAAAATTTTGGCAATATGGTGAAATTCTAGCCATAGTTGAGTGTAGAAGTATATAAACATTACGAATCAGTGCTAGTGTATTGGCTTTTGTTATCTTTTAATTCATAGTAGTGGATCTTATTTTTTCTTTGTCTTTTCCTTCATTTGATAGATACCACATCAAAACACTTTAGTAGACTGTAAAAATATTTACAGACTTCTGAATGCCAACAATATTACTACAATTATCGTATAAGTGATGGACAGCATTAAAAACTTATTCTTATTTATGATTTATTTTTT
>JANRGV010000001.1:72997689-73021748 GCA_024734035.1 Alethe castanea
ATAGATATAGATATAGATATAGATATAGATATAGATATAGATATAGATATAGATATAGATAGATATAGATATAGATAGATATGATATAGATGTATAGATGTAGATATAGATATAGATGTAGATGTAGATATAGAAGCATAAATAAACATGCACATTTGTATATGTGTGTTTCTTCTCTGTGTTTTTAAGTAAGTGTAAGAACAGCAGCATATTTCAATATGTGCTGACTGAAAACAAATCAAAGGATGGAACTGACACATTACTTAAATAAATCACAACATTCCCTTCTTAGTGAGGAAAACATCTAAGTACAACATGGATCTTGAAACAGCCAATTTCCTTAAACAAAAAATGGGGACCCAATGACAATACAGAGAGACTGCTGCTTTTAGAAGTGAACTGGAATGAATATGGCTGGCTTAGTTACAGGCTACATCTGTGGAATAAGCATCTTGCCATTCATATATTTGTGGTTTCAGTACTTCTGTGAGAGTGAATAACTCCAAAACTCCAAGTACTGAACCTAAGTATTTTTTCTTTTCTCTCTAGAGTATTCATCCACAATTCTGCCAACTTGAACTGCATAGAGAAACAAGTAATTACAAATTACACTACAATTTAGCTTATATATGTGAAATATAGATCTGAAAGTAAACTTTCTAATCAAAGCATTACATTCTGAGCCAGCAACAAATTAGTTTGATTAGTTATTGTGCAAACTGTTGGCCCAAGAAGCCATCTGTAAATAAAGACAATTGGAAAAATATTGGAGATTATAAACAGCCATAATGTTAACTTGCTTTTGCATTTTCTCACCATGTAGTGCCAATGTGACATTGTAGAATCTGCACAGTAACAGTGTATTATGAATATGTAAATAGTCATATAAATACGCTATGAGCTCCAGTCTGGCATGTTGATAAAACACAAAGTTACTGCATGCTCTGAAACTGAGCATTAGCTCTCCACATTTGCTACCATTAATCCAAACTACTCCATGTACTGCAGCTTGAAAGATGTTCAATTAAAACTCATTCTGCCTGGTATAAATTACTATTATTATGTTGTGAAAGAAAACCTGGAAATATCTGCTAACTTGTTAGATGTGCACTGCCCTTACTCTCACCTCACCTCCTAGATAACCATTTCAGAAAATTGCCTTTAGTTATTTAAAATTCTGTCATGAGCTGGTTTAAGCAAAACAATGAAGAGCTGAATACATGCATAATTTTTTGAGAATTTCATACTTTAGGCAACTGGATAATAACTGTTGGCAATAGCTGCATTTTGAATATCTATTTTTATTTCCAGGGTATTTACTTACACACAAGCATGCACACATGCATACTTTATTAGGCTGATGTTCATTGCTAAAGTCCATTGATTTGTCTCAAACTATTTTAAGAATTATCAGATATGAGGTCACTTTTCACTTTCAGCTCTCAAGTCTCAAAAAAATAATTCATTCATCTATGGCTTTGATGAGAATAAAAGAAAAAAAAACAAACGTGTAATGTTGCAGTTATTCTCTTTCAGTTTTTAGCACTCAATAAGGTGGATTGTGTAGATGAGCTGTCCAAACACAAATTCTGTTATTCTCAGACATAAAAGGACACATGTAAATATTAAATGATAGCCTCATCACAAACAGACTAGTTATTTGATTGCTATAAATGTTATATTATTCATATAGAAAGTTTAACTTTTATATTAGCAGAGTTAAGGTATGTTTGAAAGCACCAATTCAGAAGAGCTCTTGTAAATACTTATAAAACAAGACAAGTGTCACTATATTTTATTTCTATAAAAATTATTCTAAGCCCTCTGAATTTCCAAATTAGAAAGGTCCTTAAACGCATGTCTAACAGATATACAGGTAATTTTGCCAGCATCCACTTGTACTTAATAGCAAGCATATGCCAGCCAACATTTTCTGAATTATGGCTGACTCCTGGGAGTTTTGCATAGCTGAAGATCAAACAGAGGAATGAACACAATTAAAAACTTGGCAGTATTTTCAATGCCTTCACTTTCCAAACGCCCAATGATAGATATAAAATCATGCAGATTTTGCAAAAGCATACAAGGACAGCAGTCTTGTATGCTGGATAAGATCTTCCATATATGTGAGTAGTGTCTGACAGCGTCTCTAAGGCTTTCGGGGACATCCAGGATCTTTGTCTGTTCCCTGGCTGTACTTGTAGGTTTTCTAGTAGAGCATGAGAAACATCTGCCAGTGGAAGCCTGAGGAAAAGCTCTATAACCTGTAGCAACCTGTGCAACTGGCTAAAAAATCGTTCATGTAGTCATGGGGTTATTAGGACCTCCAGGGTGTCGCTGCAAGAGAGCTCTAGCTCAGATCTCATTGTGGTTTTACTGTGAATCTCCCAATCACTTCTTTGTCAGAAGGGGCACCCTAGGATCCTGTTTCCTGCTCTCAGCTTGCTGGCTGGAGGAGTTGAATCATACCTTATCTGGTCCACAGTAAGTCCTCCAAAGACCTTAAATGCTAACCATTGCAGCCTACTCGTTCACTCCTTTTGTGCAACTGTATTCTCACATGCAGGCATAAAATTGCCTTATTATTTTAGGGCATTTAGAGTTGTTGATAGGCATTCTGATAGTTATTTTTTTTATTAATTTGTATGTGTCCTTTTAATTTTTAAAGAGATAAGCAATGCACTATAGTTATTCTGTAATCACTTTTCAACTTGGCACAAATTTTTTACAGTTTGGTTGACTAACTTCAGATTATTTCAAACATGAATAAAATAAACCATGATATTACCAAACTGAAAATTATGTATATTATAATTTTAATGCAGAAGTTGATAAATATGGACTATAACTTAATGAATTTATGGAGTTTATTTCCCTAAGTGACTTCTATCACCTTGATGTGTTTAGTGCCGTCCCTGCTGATCACAAAACTTATTCTGTCCAGAAGAGCTGACTGATAAAAGTTCTTAAAAATCACAGCTCTAAAGACAATAAACCTCCCACTTACCCTGTAGTCATCTGGCTTTCCCCATAAGAGATAGTACTTCTCTCAATTTACATTTTAATTACTTTTAAGTCATTTAGCAATTTGCAAATATCATACTAGATGACTAAGAGAGAAAAGTAGAAAACATTATATCACATTTTGCAAAATGCCAAGCTAGCAGACAGAAGATCTAACCTTACAAATCTGGGCCTTGCTGTCACTTGGCATTACCCAAATCACAAGATGTTTGGAACATTAAAGAAAATCTTCACTGCAATAATTTTCTTTTCTTCAACAAATGTACTCATACATCACCTAAGAGTCAGACAGAGGAGATAGGCTGTGAAACATATTAATGACTGGTTCTTTTTCCAATATGATTCAAACAGAAAAGAGGGGGAAAAAAAACAACCACATAATCAAAATCTTTGCAAAAAAAAAAAACAAAAAACAAAAAACCAAAAAACACACAAAATAAAATAAAAAAAAACCAACAACAACAACAACAAGAAGTCATTAGTCCATTCATCACCAGGTTGCAATATTCTCCCCCCTTTTTAATACAGGATTGTGTCCATTAATCTTTAGCAATTCAAATAGTGTCAGACAAAGGTCCTTTCCAACTCAGAATATTGTGTGATTTTGTGAAATATGCTTAGTGTATGACAGATCCCTTCTAATTTAATTACTGTGTTGTATAACATTTTGAAATATGACTGAGTTGCTTATGAATCATTTGAATCATGGCCTGTACTTTTAAGACTTTGGCAAATTTCATCCTTTTATATAAACTCCTTTCTGAAATGAAGGACAAAACGCCTGCATTCTTTCACAAAAAAAATTCACTAACATCACAAAGGACTGCATGATCATCTTTTACTAGCAAAGGAGAAAAGAATTGGAAATCAATGGACCAAAACAAATCCATAGAGAAGGAAGCCTAAATGAGGGATAAAATAATGACAAGAAGCAAATCCTTAATCTATTTTGGTTCCTTCAAAAACTGATGAAAAGAAGAAATAAAATATTTGAGATAACTGAAGTGTAAAGGAAAACTGCACCACTCTGGCTACTACTCTCACCATCTTCTGCATCATCA
Source organism: Alethe castanea (assembly GCA_024734035.1). NCBI lineage: Eukaryota > Metazoa > Chordata > Aves > Passeriformes > Muscicapidae > Alethe > Alethe castanea. The sequence continues at coordinate 73,001,775 of JANRGV010000001.1, forward strand.
ACATCTCATCTGGCAACACTGATTGGTTCATGAAGTGAGCAGACCTAGCCATAGATGAGAATACAGCTTGTACTGTCACCTTCAGTAGTAGATTCTAGCTGGATATAATACACTTTGCTGCCTTTTATTCAGATTTCCTTTGTAATCTTTCTTATTGCAACCTAGTTTGATGAGCAGTTCCCAAAGTGTGCACAAAATTCTGCCATGCATATGGCCATTAATTAAGTGAGAATTTTTTCAGTAACTGTCACACTGTTTAACCCACCCCTCCTCCTTATACTTAGTCAACTCACCACACTGCTTTATATAACAAAGATAGCAATTGTAACATCTTGATTATGACAGAATTACACAGATTGCTCAACAGGAAAGCTATGTCTTATCTGGGGCATTGGAGGTGTTAGACATCATTATGTTATTATCTTATGCACAGTGGAAGAAAGAGAAGTACTCACCATTGTCCTTAAGTATGAGCATCAGTAAAAAAAACTCTCTAAGCTTTGTAGTTGGCAGATGACACGAAATCTCACAACTTCTTGGGAAAGGAGGACAAATACTTGAGGGCTTTTTCATCGTATATTTGCTCATATATAAATTTTATAAATTTTATGCTATCCAATGTCTGATTGGATCCTTTGGTTCAAGATATTAGAGGATGCAAGATATTAGAGATATTAGAGAAGAGGAAGAAATGCAAAGAGAACTACTCACTAAAATCCAATATGCAAAAAGCAGAGCAAAATAAAGAAACTAATGAAAACTTTGTACCCACATCTGAGAGCTTTCTGTAGTGAATTGTCATAGAGAAAAACTGTAGTTTAAATGAAATCACAAGGTGATTAATTGATTTATAATGATATTATTAACCAGCAGTGAGTGAATTACACATCAGGATTAGTAATGCAAGAGAGAAACCATCAATTTAGCCACTTAGAAAGGTCAAGAAACAGCCAGTAGTGTAATCCCTCTCCTCATTCACAGAGAGAGTTATGGGCACAGGTCCCCCAGTGACCAGGTGACCCCTCATCCACAAGTGCAGGTACTCTGCATATTTCTGTGAAAGATGTATGTGCGTCAGCCTCATGTGCAAGCTTGACACTTCCTACAATGCACTAACTCTCACATTGGTGAGAAAGCACCTCCCAAGCGTTTGAATCTCCCTCCACCATGAAGTCATTTGTTGTCAGGCCTTTCTTAGCAACAAAAAGAACACCACACCATCTGTCTCTCTCACCTCACCACCCCACCCCCATTTCAACCTAGTGCAAACCAACATTTTAGCCAGGGAGCATGCAAGTAGAGTTGCATGTTTTTAAGGTTCTTCTTTAGTTAATTTCTTGCACCAGAGATAAAAAATAGGGATGAAAAATATTTTTAGCCTCCTACAAAAAGTCTTGGATATATATCTCCATATTTCTAAACCTATTTCAAGAGCAAGTAGGTTAGGATAAATAACTGTGATAGGTCCATCTTGGCTGGCAGCCAAAACCCACCCTGAGGCATGCTCTCTTCCCTCCTCTATCAGATGTGGAGAAATAAGAAGGAAGAGTAGAAGGTTTGTGGATTGAAAAAAAAAAAAAAAACTTCGGGGAAAGCAAAAGCTGTTCATGCAAATAAAGCAAAAAACATTCACTACAAGATGTCCAGGCACTTCCTGGAAAGCAGGGCCTCAACTTGTGTGGTCAACCATTGCTTGGGAAGACAAATGCCATAACCACAAATGTCCCCCCTTACTCCTCCTTTCCTTGATTTTTATTGTTCAGCAGTATATCAAATGATATGGCATAGGCCTTTGGTCAGTTTGGGCCAGCTGTCCTGGCTCCTCACAGCTGCCCTGTCCCCTCACCAACACTGGCTCTTCCGGCTCCTACTCTCCAGTGACAGGGGGAACAGGGAAGGGGCCATGATATTGTGGAAACACTGTTCAGCAATAGCCAAAGTTTTAACTGGTGTGTGAGCAGCAATGTTTTAGCCACAGATGCAAATCAAGCACCACATGGGCTGCTATGAAGAAAGCTACCCCCATTCCAGCCTGACCCAGTACAGCAACTGAGCACAGAATTTTTTTTTCCGATTTCTTGATAAACATCATGCTCATGGTAAATTGCAATTAGAAAGCAGAAAGACTTTCAAACTGCTTACCATCTAACCAAAATTAGTATCACAGAGTGGAAAAATAACATTATATATAACAATCATGCCATGAGCAAAACTGCAGAGTAGAATGGAAGAGATGGGAGTTTCTTTCACATTTTCCTTGACACAACTTGTTAGGGTCAGTGTGTAGATTTGACGCTGGCTAATGTTAGAAAAAGATGACCTGTCTTTTTAATTCTTTCTATTACTACTATTGCATGTGATCATGGCAAATTAAAAAAAAAAAGTAACAGCTGGTTATCTCATTTTGTACTGAGACACCAGCAGAAAAGAAGGAAGCTGAAGATACAACAGATACTTCTAGAATCAACGGCAGTGAAAAGAACTCAAGAAAATAACTGTTTTACATAGATAGTCACAATAGGTGAAAAACAGAAGGAAACTGCAAAGTGTAGTAAAATATTTTACATATTTTGTAGTCTCGAAAAACAGAGATAAAAAAAGTGACTTCCACAAACGAGCAGCATCACTGCCTCCCTCTGTATTTTTTTAAAATGGTTTTCAATATAGAGGTGCTAAAACATCTATTCTTTTTTTACAAAGCTGTTATTCAAATGCAAAACCATTGCACCAATAAAAAGTAGACCAAAAAAGGAACCCCATATTATGAAAATACAGTTTCTTATAATAACTTATTAACAAGGTAAAATAACATTTTTGTATGCAAACGTTCATCTAAGAACTAAACCAAGAAGTAGAGATAAGAAGGAAGCCATATCCAGGTAACAAAATTCTGTGATTATAAGGCATAAGATTCTTTTGGTAGGAGCAGAATACATCTTCGGAAAACTAATGAGGCATTTGTGTGTCTGCCAGAAAGAGTCTGTTGCACTCAACTGGGCAAGGCTTAATAAAGATGGAATGTGAGCCAAGGAATCAGGAGTCAACACCAGATGATCAGAAAAAAGAGAATGAAACAGGGAACAATGAAAACACAATTGACAGTAACAAGTATGTTGATAAAGATGTGAGAAAGGACAAAGGACAATGTGTGTCAGTTATGGCATTATAAACTAAAAGCTTCTGTGAAACCACTTCTGTGATTGTAGAAGCATAATCAAGATCAGACCCTAACCTAGGACAAGCATGCTCAGACTTGAAAATGTCAAAACATTTCATCATATAATAAAATTTACTTGGATTCCCTCATCACAGAAGCAAGTGGTTATGAAGAACTAAATTGCTAATTTCCAAAAATTGATAAAATTAGATTAATTACATTATCTTTCTTTAAATAATATGCTGGTCAGGGCACAGTGATGACAAATGAAGAGCTGCTGTCCTAAGTCTGCACAGAAGAACAATCTTCTTTCTGCAAATAAAGATCAAAGCCAAAGGTTAATTTCTGCACTGTTTGTAACCTATTTTCTTTAAGTGAATGATCACAGATCCTACAAAGTCTTTCTCCCTTCTGAAAAAATCGAGGTTAAAGTGTTTTAAAAGGCCCACTTTCCAGTCCAAAGAACAATGAAAATTTGTAAGTAATACCTAAAATGCAATTTACTGGGAGTGGTTGTATTGAAACGGGCTACTTGTAAACTATTGCAACTGCAAAACTCACATGCATGAGTTCTACACATAACTTTTTTTTCATTTTTAATTCCTGGGTTTTTTGCTCAAAAATCAGGAACATAAAATAAGAAACCTGAAAATATAATATTGATATTACATCTCTGTCATTTCTTATCCATCTAAAAATAGATACCAACTTTTATTTTGGTGAAATAAAGGAATTTTTCCACTTTAAAGTCTCTAGAGAAAAGCAAAAAAAAAAAGAACTCTGTCCAACACACCACTAGGGACAGACAAAATATCTGCTGGTAGAATTTCCTTGCAGCTAAAAGTGCTTGTTCTCCCAAAAAAAAAAAATTTAAAGACCTTGTAGAAAAACCTCTTAACATCAAGGTAGATAAAAAATTGTATTGCAAAAGCTTGTATTCTCAGATTATTTTAAACCCATATCAGTGACAGTCCAGAAGCAAGATCAAATAAACAGAATACTCTTCTAGTATGAATTTATTTTATATGTCTATTCAGTTTCTGTAGAATCTAGAACATTCTCTGACATCTAAATTTTTTTCATTTGCATTTTAACTGCAGTTTCTTGACAATTAAAATCATAGGTGAAGATGACATCCAGAAGGCAGGATAATAAAATAATAAATAAAATAATATTAATTTTTTATAGTAAAGTGTAATTCTTCCTTGATACTCCAGCATGATTAAAGCAAAATTTAAGTGAGAATGTAACAGAAAATTAATAGAATGCATATATTTGATATTTTATACATTTATAATGTTTACATTAATATTTTATGGAAAGGATTGAATACAGTCCATTATAATGTTTATATTTCTCCATCTTCTAGAATTTATTTTATTTTATTTTTTATTTCCCCTCAAAAGACCAGCAACATTTTTTATGCTTGTATAGTTGTATTAGAGAAACTAATAGCTTTCCTGAAGAAACAGAATGGAATAAAAAAGCAAGTGTCTACAATAAAACCCCAAATTTTTGTCTTCTTTCTTCTTGATGAACCCTAAAGATCACCTTTATGTCCATGTTTATATTTCTATCTGCATCTCCTTTCTCCATAGCAGATTAGTATTCTACTAATATACTAGTATAGTACTAGTTTTATACTGTAGTGGGATCCAAAAATACACTGAGTGATGCAACTTTTGTTTTGCTTCATACATAAGGTTGTTTGCCTCAAAATTCATTTGTTGCCTAACATCTTGCCCATCTCATACTCAAAATAGCCAGCTTTTGAGCGAACATTGGTCCTACAAGAGACCATTTGGCAGTCGCAAGTTAAATGGCATTGTTCAGAAAATCCCTGAACCATTCCCAGGGATAATGCACGTGTGTTTTCTGTGGCTGCCTGCTTTTTCCATGTACCAACTCCCCCTTTACTTCCTCATACAATCTGGGCCTAGAAATTTGCCTTCTCTACCTACACTAACCACTTCACCTTATTTGCTATGGAGAGGGCATATCCCACTGTGATTTTATATGATAAATACATGGTTCCACATTTTTCATAAGGATTTAGCAAGTGGAATGCTTCAAGCTGAGGAAATAGTTGCTTCCATTCAAAGTGTGATGGAAGGAATCCTAAAACAACAGTATCCAGTGAAGTGAGCTTACATTAGGTGTCCTTGGTAGGCATGAATTTAAACTTAATGATACCAAAATAAAAATAAGCAGAAGGAATATTCCTTTGTGAATCATGAAGGGCGGAGAACTCACTGCAAAACTAAGACACCTTGGTTTCTGATTTCCATTCCCTTGGCAATATTCAGAATTCTGTGAAGAAGTAATAGACTGAAAAATAGAAGGAAGGGATAGAAAACTTTCTCTTTACATTTAACTGTGTTGAATGGCAGAAAAGAGTAGTCTCTCCATCATGATGCCTGCTGGAAATAAAGCATTTTCACACTCTGCCTCCAGGTCTCTCCAGGTAATAATATAGTATTTTCCAATGAAAGCCTTTTTGAAGGAATGATTTTTCTTTATAACTTCAAGTTTGGAAAAGTAGGTTCAAGATTTTGGAGATTCTAAATCTTAAGCTTCCTAGGAAATCTGTTCATAACTAGGGTGTCCAGCAAAGAAAATAGTGGACAATTTTGAACCTGTAACAAAGTTTCTGTAACAAACAAACTACTCATAAGCTTAGTGTCTATTTATAATGCACAGTATTTAATTAATCTAAACATCTCTGTATAAATTTAATTACAATCTGATGATTAACTTTGTTGGCATAATATGTTTTTGTAACTCTAGAGACATTTACTGGAGGAGAAAGTGACTTGTAAATGAGTACAATCCACTTGCAATGCTTGAAATATTTTCACATACAGAATTTAAAAGCACACAAAAGCCTGTACTTTCATCTGTAATCGTAATAGTGTCATGTTTACAGAAAAAAGTGCATCCTGTAATCTAGAGGAGTTGTGCATGTAAATGATGACATATAGATCTCAATGTTTTTTAAAACTTCTCAATATTATAACTAATAGTTGCAGCACATTTTATTAGCATATGTGTTTTCATACTCAATGAGTCATAATTATTGGTAAAAAAAAGAGGAGAGGTAAGGAGGTGGTCATTTTTGTACAATTTATGATTCCCAAAAATAAATTGAGTAGATAATCAAGTTAAATATGCAGTAAGAAACAGAAATTGATGCCAATACATTTCTGATTTTTCATTTGCTTTTTTTTTTTTTGCTTTTTTTCCTTCAATATTTCATTAATTTTTTGTGTTTTTTTTTCTTTTTTTTTTGTCCCATGACTTTGTATGCTAACATTTGACTTTAAAAGGTAACACTGTACTGAATTAAAACTGAATGCTGTCAACAAATTGTCTTTGTCAAGTAGTTGTCTGAATAACTATGTAAAAATCTCAACTACCTCTTTGATGAGTACTGCATGTAAATAATTCAACATAGCCCTAATCCTTGAAACTATAAAGAGACATGAGAAAGAGAAAACATAGTCTGGTTCAAAAACAAGCTAAGGGCAATATTATTGCATTCCTAAAGGGATAATATGACATTGATGAACCTTAAATATGCTAGCAAGTGGTGAAAGCCTCTATATAATTTAGAGAGCTGTGTTATTTTCTTTGAACTGAGCAAATATGTTTCTGCTATTCCGACACTTTGTAGGTATATCAAGGACATTGAAGAATCATCAAGTATTGTAAATAAAAAATTTTCAATTCAGAAGAGCATTCTGAAGTCCAACACAGGAAAAGCATTGAAAGATCACTTTTTTGCCCAACATATGCAAAATTATATTGAAAAGGTACCCAGGAATTGTCTAATTGAATAATGACTAAATACACAGGAGGAAGAGGAATCAAATGTTAGTTATATTTATTTTCATAAAATTCATAGAGGTCATTCAGATCACTCCCATAAGACACACCAAATTATATGAACTCGTAGAATTTGCCTGAAGGAGGAGAAAGAAGTAACTTCTGCTAGTGTCTTTAGTGGTAATAATTTCATTTTTTAGAAAAAGTACTATTGTATTATCCAAGAAAAAGTTCCTATTGCATTATATATTTTTTAACCACAGAAACCACAGATACAATAAAACAGAAGGGAGAATGGTCCTTTTCCACATCTTAAAAAATAATTATTTATGAAAACAATATTTTTGTTGTTGTTTAATTCTATCCTTAGCTCTTATTTATTGGCTTTAACAAGGAAAAATGCCTTAATTTATTATCTTTCTCCTGATTTTCATCATGTTTGCAGTGGTTCCCTGTCATGTCACAGGAGGGAAACTTATACCTTACATGATCTTGAAATAATTCTACCTTTACATTACTGACTGCCAGATAAATTTTCACAATATGTAATTCAATAACCCTGCAGTGTCATTTGAAGATGTTTTGCAAGTTTAATGGAACTGGAACAGAGCTGAAAAATAGAAGTGTTAAAAAAATTACCTCAATGTCCCTTCTTTGTCTAGGGCTAACAGTACATATTTAAGAGCGTAAGAAAAAAGACACCCTTTTCCTTTAAAACCTCATTACAACCTTCTTCCAGGTACTGGTAGAAAATGATGAGATTCCCCTTGATCCTCCTCAAGACTAAAAAAACCCATGTCCCAGCTGCTCCTCCTCAGACAAGTTTCCTAGACCTTTCATGAGCCTTGTTGCCCTTTGTTGGACACTCTCCAACATCTCAATGTCCTTTGTAAAGTGAAGGAGCCAGACTCAAACACAGTACATGTGTACAGGTTGATGATCACTTCCCTAGTCCTCCTGACTACACTATTCTTGATACAGGCCAAGATGCCACTGACATTTTCAACCACCTGGCCACAGTGCTGGCTTTTATTAAGCCGTCAACCAGCACCCGCAAGTCCTTTTCTGCTGAACAGCTTTCAAGTCACTCCTGCCCCAGCCTGTAGCATTTCATGGAGTTGCTGTGACCCAAGTGCAGGACCCAGCACTTTGCCTTATTGAACTTCCTTCATCTTATCCTTAGCCCATTGATGGAGGCTCTCTGCAGAGCCTTCCTACCCTCAAACAGACCAACACACCAAACCAACTTAGTATCTGCAAATTACTATGTGCACTTGACTCCCATGTCCAGATCATTAATAAAGACTCAAAACATGATCATCTGCAAAACAGCCCTGGGAAACATTGCTAGTGGCCAGTAGTCAACTGGATTTAGCTCCATTCTCCACGACTCTCTGGGCCTGTCCATCCAGCCAGTTTTCTAACTATCAACAACTCCACCCATGCAGACTTTCTAACAGGGAGATGGTGTCAAGTGCTTTACTGGTAGAGCACATCCACAACCTCCTCTCATCTACCAAGAGGCCACCTTGTCATGGAAGGAGATCAGGTTGGTGAAGCAGGACCTGCCTTTCATAAATCCATGCTGGCTGGGCTTGATCCCCAGGCAGTCCTGCATGTGCCATGTAATGGCCCTCAGGATGATCTCTTCTGTAACCTTGCCAGGGACAACGATTAGGCTGGCAGGCTGTAGTTCCCTGGATCATTCTTCCAACTGATCTTCTTGCAGATGGGCACTATATTTGCCAATTTCAAGTCAGCTGGAACCAGGGTGCTGGTAGTGAACTCCTGCAAATAGCTTTTTATTTGCATTGAAGACAGCTCTTTATCAGAAAAATTCCTAAATATGTTATTTCAAATACCATTAATAACTTATTTCATAGAGTCTAAGCCCCAGTATATTTATTTCTGTGAAACTAGTAGAGAGAAAAATGCTAAATACAGGAATAAAATAAATACACAAATACAAAAGTTGCAGAGATTCTACTCAGATTGTCACAGAAAATTTCTTTTTGTTTTTTTTTGAAATGAAATGAGCTGATATTGCCTTGTAATGACCCTGCATTGTGACTTTTAACTCATATTTATTATGTTACATGATAAATTCCATATTGAAAAGAAAAAATAGCTACTTTTCAGTTCAGCTTCATTTTCTGGAAAATTCTTAAATTTTCAAGGTGTGTTCCAAAACAAATTAAATGAAAATATCAAATGTCAAACCTGCTAAATGGCTCTTTAACTTTATATGATAATTAAAAGGAATAAAACCAGCAAAGAATGAAGATCCAGTAATAGAAATACATTGTTCAGTACAATCAAAGAACACTTTCATCAGGATGTCTTTGGTTTTAAATAGCATAAATATAAAATTTTAATTTCACCTGGAAGTCATTAACAGCATATTTATTTTAGTGAAGAAAATTATATGTTCAAATGCATAATTCACTCATTTAATTGCCTATATTTCCGTTTAGACATATATTTATTTAAAGTATTTCCACCATCCCAGTGAATATATCACTGAACCTACACTTATTGCCTTCCAGTATGATACACAGTTTTTGGTATAGTCTCCTGAGGGGACAAGAAAGATGGCTTTGATGTCAGCTTCAGTGATTCCTCAGTATCAAAGGCATGGAAAATTAATGATAACAGTGAAAGAAACTGCAAAAACAGTCTAAAGACCTGAAATTCACATTCTCTAAGCATATGCCTTACAGGATTGCCTCTCTGAATATCACTGTTAGTTAAAAAGTAACTTGATAGTTTACTTCTTTTATGTAGCAAGAAATATACCCTTTTATGCTGGCTCTGTTGCTAATGGGTAGCCTTTGAGCAACTGAGAAGATATTCGCAGTTTGTGATTTCCAATTTAGCTTGATGAAATTCTTAGAAGAAGAGTGCTAGGAATTAAAGATTTAGGGAAAAAAAATTACCTGGTAAGTTATCATCTTTTTTGACTTGCAAACTGTTTCAGCTTTTTCCCCAAAGTATTTTTGCAACTGTATGGAGTGAATGAGTTTCAACATAGAGTTTGCTTCTGGTATAAGCATAAAATGATTTTTACGAACACTTATGACATTATGAAAAAAAACCCAAAAGACCAAATTAACCAAAACCACACACACACACACATATACACAAAAAAAAAAAAAAAATCCTAACAAAAAACTTTCACACTAAATTATGTGAGCTAACTTGTAAAAACAAAAACATAACCAAAAATAAACAAACAAAACCCAAAACAAACAAACAAATTTGTTCATAGAAAAGGACTAATGAAGACAATTTTAAAAACATCAAAATTTCTGGAAAGTTTCAATCAATATCTGTATTGCTTGGGAAAAAAAACAACAATCATGTTAGGTGTTGTTAAAATTGTAGTAGTTAATATAAGGAAAAATAAGTGCTGTGTGTTTCTATATCTTTTGGCGTTCTCTAACATGAATGAGTGATTTTGTCTTGTGGGAAATAGACTAGCATGTGATTCACTGTTTGGGAGTAAGTTGCCACACCTGAAAGACAGGATGTCATCCAGGGGGACCTGGACAACCTCAATAAACCCAGAACACTGAGTCCTGAGCTGTATCAAAAGCAGTGTGGTCAGCACAGGTTGAGGAACGTGATTCTGCCCCTCTGCTCTGCTCAGACCACCTGCAGTGCTGCATCCAGCTCTGGGGCCCCCAACAAAGGAAGGATGGGACCAAAGGTCCTGGAAACAAGGAAGCTTTGGGATGAGCTAATTACTGCATTCCAGTGCCTGAAGGGAACTTACAAGAAAGATGGAGAAGAACTTTTTAAAACAGCAGATAGTAACCGGACAAAAGGGAATGGCTTCAAAGTGAAAGAGAGTAGATTTAGATTAGATATTAGGATGAAATTCTTTTCTGTGAGGTTGGTGATGCAGTGGAACGGGTTGCCCAGAGAAGCTGTGAACATCCCATCCCTGAAAGTATTCAAGGCCAGCATGGAGCTCTGAGTAACTTGTTCTGGAGAAAAGTGTCCTTGGCCAAGGCAAGGGGATTGGAGGTAGATAATCTTTATGGTACCTTCCAACCCAGGTCATTCTATGATTCTGCATGATGCTGTGATTCTGTGGAATTACTTATGTAGAATGCAGTTTAAAATATACAGCACCTAAAAACACAGCTCAAACCAAAGGGACAGTTTAAAGCACCACTAACATTTGACAATTAATCACTGTGCTTTGCTGCTTGGCTAGGTTCCTAACTTTCACAGTCAAGCAAAATCTAGGCACACTTTTCAGTCCACACTGGCATCTTATACAACTGTGATGGAGTTCTTGGTCTTTGTTTGCTTCCAGCAGAAACTATTAACAAGAGCTCATTTCAACTGCTAGTTATCAACAGTTGGCAGTGCTTTAATTGTTTGACATGCAGACACATGGGATAATGGCATTTCTAATTTAATGGCTTTTTGCCTGCTCTCTGAAAGAACTCTCCAAGTCTTACTGAACACATTAGTTTTAAGGCAGAATGTTTGGCATTCATCTTACTTGATGATGAGCAACACAACAGACCACTCTCTGTTGTTTTTTTTTTTTAATAAAATCCTACAAAGTGAAATTTGAAAAGAAAATAATGCAGTTGAAGAGCTTTCAAAGACAAGTAAACAAAATATGAAGAAAGACTTGGAAACTGCTTTTGGAAGTCTTTGGAGATAATTACTATTATTGTCCTGAAAAGTCTAAGAAGGCAGAACCTTTTATAATCTCATTGAATATAAATTCATCAAGACAGTAATGTAGAATGGTGCCTGTAATGTCTTAATTCATTTAACTTAGAGTCCCACCCACTACAAATACGTTTAAAAAAAAAAAGTTAACAGTACTGTGACATCAAATGGTAGACAATATTAATTCTAACCATAGAACTGTAGTCACAAGGCTGTTCTTGCATAGCGATAAAGTGTTGTCAGATAGTACACAGAATGTCAGGAACACAGATAACCCATGTTGGAAAAGAGCTCCGAAGGTCAACCAATGCAATTACTCACTTGCAAAATCGTAGCAAAATCGTAACAATATCGTGATCAGAAGACTCAGAAACCTGGGTTCTTAAACACTTAGAAGGGCAGAAACCACATTGTTTCTCTCAGCACTTGTTACAGTGTTTATCCTCCATCATGGCCAGTGAAACAATGCTTCTATCTTATTTGGATTTCCTATGTTCAAGTCTGTTTCACCTGATGTGTTCCGTCCATTCACTCTGAACTTTCAAACTGACTCTGTGTATCCTCTGATCAGGTATTTACAGACAACAGTAAGATTTTCTGTTCACTTTCTCTCTTTCTCTGTTAAGCAGAAAATTTGCCTCAGCCTTTCCCCTTCCATTCTGTGCTCAAACCCCCAGCCATTCCAGTGGGCTTCTGCTGTACTCACTCCAATACGTGTTTATCTTTCTTTTTTTGTGCTGCATAGCCACAACACCCCATATTTAACCACGACTGCCAAATAGAGGAGAAGGATCATTTCTCTGGACTTTCTGCACATAAGCCCTTGTTAAAAAGCTCAGGATGTGACTGGCCGCCTATTTTGCAAGGGCACATTTTGCAAGGGCAGGTGTTGAAAGAAGAGACAATCTACTCACAAATTGGAAAATTTAAGGGACTAATTTTTTATATATGTTGCGTACAAAAAGCCCACTAAAGTTAGCATCTCTTCTCATGAACACCTGTGTAATATGACCTTAAGAAAGTAACAATTAAGCAGCATTAATTGAACAATATAAAATTCCTAAAAAGGTATGATGGCCACTTTTCCTGTTACTGATGTCAAGCTGATCCTCTGGACACTAGAAGCATAAAGGAAAGCTAAGAATTCAATAGAGAATCACTACAGAATAATAAGAAAAGTACAGTTAGACTTAAAGGAATTCTTTTTACAGCTTGTCCAGTAACTATAGCATTAACAAAATAGTAATAATTGTACCCAGGGAGAAAGAGTGCTCTAAACTTCTTTAAAGTTGAGAATCTTCCTGTATATTTCAGTGGGAAGAGTTCTGTTCACACAACTGGAGCTCAATTCCCCATCAAAATGAATCTCATGGACACCGATCAACTATTCACTGAGTAGTTTCCAAACTAACAGATGTGATGCACAAAAATGTCAAAATGTTAATATTTTTATCACTTCATGCACTGTCTCTTTTACGTTAACACAAAAGGTATCAACATATGAGTTCCTTTGCGAGCTACAGTAATTCTTTTTTGAAAACAAAGCAAATAATTTTCATAAACTGATTCACAGTCAGTACTGTTAGAAGCCTTTTTTGGGTTAAATGAAGAATATTGAAAAAAGATTAGGACTTTTCTCTGAAGGTAAGCTGATCCAGAGAGACTAGTCTTAATGTCATAAATAAAGATTGTTTTGCAAAGGTAGCTGGGCTCCACCATGTGAGTGTTTTGATCCAACCATTCCTAAAAAAACCCTGCTTCTCTATGCATTTCTAGGGAATAATCACATAGAGTTAACTTATTAAATAAATAACTAGTTTGTAGGCTCTCTTGGCCAAATGATTTTTCCCCTAAATAAGGGAAAAGAGTACAAACAGGAACAGGTTTTTTTTTTCACTTCCAAATGTGTGGATCATCCGTGTCTTATCAGAGTGTTTTAACCATGTGTTCCTTCTACCTTAAAATAAAAATGTTTACTGCTGAATCATAGATTTTCCACTGAAAAAATAATAAATAGAAATTTTTTCCTGTAGTCTAGGTCTTTCTGGTATTTCATTTTTTAATCTCTTTTTTTGTTGTTGTTGTTTGTTTGTTTCCTAAGTCAAGGTGTAAAGTTTTTCCGAGGTTTTGAAAGCATCAGCAGTCCCAGCCCATATATTAAGCCACGTCTGGCTATTAGCTTGGAAACACAACAAAATTCAGGTTTATGATTGCATTTGAGGCCTTTCAGCTTAAATGCAGGTGAAGACTGAAAATGGACAAAAAATACGTAATTTATAATCAGTAGATATCAATCTATAGACTTTAAAAGTAAAGACAGCTTAAGTATGAGGTAAAAGGAATGCAGAGCCATTGTAGTAAGTGAACAGAAGTCACTTAATGAAAGAGATGGAATTGCAAAATTTTGCTGCAGGACACCAGTAGGAAAATCTGCATTTGGCATGGTCAAAGTAAAAGATGTTACAATGTGAGAGAACATTTTGAGAAATGTGAAGGGTTAGGAAGGGCTTTGCATTCACTGCCTTATGAAAAAACACTTCTGAGCCTTTGGTCAGAACTAATGTCTCACATGGAGAACAAGCTTGGTTTTCTGGCTTTCTTAATAGACTGTACTGACCTGATATAAAAAGTGGTTAGGAAAAAAGTAGGTTACATGTAAAGCATGGAAAAGAAACAGAAGTTTTCCTTCATTTACATTGAGCATGATCTCTTGGGTAGATACTTTGGAGATGGCACAGAACAGGCTGGAGATGTAACGCAGAGAGAGGGCAGGCTGGGGACAACAGGATTCACTGGTGAAATAGCATATGATCCTTGGGTCTGACTTGCATCTATTTTGCTGTTTACTGATTTTACTCGCTTGAACTTGTCACTTGAGGCAAATTATTATGATACAGAAGCTTCTTTTAAAGTCTGAAAACTTCCCTTGTCTTCCATTTCTCTATGCAACAATATGCTATATATTGAAAACATGTCATTAACAGCTTGAAGTTCTGAGTACTGTCATTGGAAAGTAAATTACCTAAAGTACAGGGTATGATTCCCGGAATAACTTCCATGGTGTGCTTCAAGATTTTTCCCCGTCCCTAATGTGGCTTTCATTTAAATCCACAGGTAAAAATGTGTTGTGTTATACTAAACTTAGGAGAATAGGATTTAGATAAAACTGTTTATAGCAGTGTACTAAAATTTCAAAAAGTCCTGCATATATGACAGAAGGGATAATAATAATGTCAGTGCTGAGGGCTTGTCATAACAACTGGCAGTTATCTCTACTATCAAAAGTAAGAGAATTTCAGTCAAGGACTAGTAATTAATATATGACTGCAATTCAACTCCCTTCCAAGAAAAAAGAAAGCCCTTGACATGAACTTCTCATTTATATACTATATGAAAAATAATTTAATATTTCATATAAAATATACAGTTATGTCAACTCTATATTAAATCTTCCACAACATTTGCTATATAATTATAACACTTCATTTTTTATTATTATTTTACACCTTTATTTATGCATTTGGAATTTTATAATGAAACATAAAATCTGCATCTGAATACTACAATATTTGCTCATGTAAGAATGCTACAGGTACCATATTAATACAAAAGAATGTCCTGTCATTGACAGCTGGCTACAATCTTGCCCTGTATTCTTTGTTTGTTCAGTTGGAGAATTTTTAATCTTTTTTTTTTTTTTTTTAGGAGAAGATAGACTGAGAAACACCTGGAAAACAAGATATTTTGCACAAGTTTCCAAGCAAGAAATCTTAAGGACAATAAGATGGCTATGAATAAAGAGATAAAAGAGTATACATAAATTAATGTTTAAATTTTGTCTTATTTATGAGAGGTGACAGGAGTATATTATACTGCTAGGTGAAGTTTCAGATTTTTACTGTACAATTTGATTTCTTAGTGATCTATATAAGAAAATTAAAATAATGAGTGACAAAATATTTTATTTTTTGCTGTTTCCTCTGCATACACAGTTCAAAGAAGACTGGATAGATATTTGTTGTATTTGTCATCTTAATAAAAACTCTGAATATTTTTATTATTTAATCAACTTCTGAGTTCTGCTAGTATTTTAATGAACAAAATTAACAATTTTGATCTCCAAGTAAACAAAAATTATAACTGAAAATTAAATAGAAAAATATAGACATGGCACTAATAAATAAATAGATGAATATATTCGGGAACAATGTCTGTTAAATCACTCCAGTTATGTTTTTTCAGCATGCTAGATTTCAGAGTCATATGATATAGGAATAAAATTCTATCTCAGACAGCTTTCAAACCAGCCAGATAAGGAATACCTGGATTTTTGCAAAAATCACTGTTACGTTCTTTCTATTTTCAAGAAGCCATAACTTTTTGAAGTGCTTTACAGACAGAAAACCATTGAGATTCCTGACCAGGAGAATTTTGAATCATTTTTTCATCTTTATATAGGAATCGCTGATCAGAGGAAAGACTGGAAGAAAACATTTTATAAAAGTGAAATGTTGAGTTAACATAGTGATGGCATGGGCACATCTATTCATTATTTTTTGTTTGCTTGTTTTTATTATATCTTGTGTTCCAGAGTGAGCTTTAGGGCAATTGTCATTTTTTATTAAGAAAATACCCCTGAGGAAGTTCATTTGAAATTGCTCTCATCAAACATGGGCTTATGCTTTCAAGTTTTTATCACATTTTTCAGTCTTGTAAAGTTCAGGTCTCTAAGGATGTCAAAAACATTCTTACAAGTAGTGCAGGCAGCAACTGGAATCTATAAGTATTCATGCAGATCTTTGTAGTCCCTCAAGTAGGCAACTAAAATAATATGCCATTGGATTACTTTTCAAACTTAGTTTTGTGGGATGGAAAGTAACAGAAGAAAACTTTTGCTTGAAAATTGTTTTTTGAGTTTTTAGGATAAGAGATGATTTTTTTACCAATTATAAAATTTATAGATTCAAACTGTAACCAGGAATAGAATTATCACTTCAGTACAATATCAAAGTATATTTATATATAATTTTCTGCCCAGTTACATTATTCCATGTGAGGTCAGTGCAATTTGGAATGATATCAACAGCAAAACTTCTTCCTGAGTTTGAATCTGGAGGGCTGGGATCAGTAACATTGGCAGGGGACTTAGATAACTCCTTCAGTGATGGAAAGTATTTTTTTTTTTACTCAGCTTTTGTTCTGTTAGCAAAAGGCACCATGTGACACACCTTCAACTTCTCTTTTAGCATGTAATGTCCAATAAACTATATAATTCAGGTCAGTAGAAGCTGAAAGATTGGTCTTGCTTCAGTTTAAGTAAGCATATACAGAAATTTAAATTCATTTAAATTCAGATTGTATGCCATTCCTACTCATCTAAACAAATGATGTTTTCATTAGTTAGAAAACAGAACGGAGGGAGTGGGAAAATTTTTAACCGATTGCACCCAATTCTTCTTGAGTGTTTAAGCTGCATATTATTTTTTTTTGTCAGTCTGGAAGTATTAGAGAGCATAAATGCCTTAGAACAGCAGTTTGGCAAAATCTTCTTAGGGTTTCTTACTCTGTTGCTCCAATGCAGTTATTGCTACAATTTCATAATTCAGGTGCAGGATTATAACAACTGACTGTAGCAAGAGGAAAAGACAAAAAATACCAGGGATTAAACTGTGCAGTGAGAAATTATTCTTTGTGTTCCACATGTTACATATTCATTTAAACATCAAGTTTTATGTTTTTTGAAACAAGAAACTTTCATGCTGATCAGTGATGACTTCTTTGATTAATTCAATAAAGAATAACACACTTAAGTAGATGGTTAGGAAGCAAAACTTTAAAAATGCAGGAAATTATACGTGCAATCTTGAAGAGGAAAGAAAAGCTTTATTCCAGCAGAAAATTCATTAACAAACTAACATAACAATGATAGAATGAGCAAAATAGAACTGTTGAGGAGTAAAAAGTAATTACTCTTTTTTTTTTTCCTTTTTTTTTTTCCTCAGACACAAATGAATTTCTGGCTAGCAAGAAAATATAGTCTCACCTGTGGTTTTTATTTACAGAGGAGATTTGGGGTTAAATCTACTTCTTGATTTTGGTTAAATTTACATTTTCTCTGTGTGCATTTAACATATGAGGAAGAAAATAACAATAGGTTTTGTCTCCTCAAGATCAGTGAAGATTTTCTTCAGATTTCATTTGAAATACATTCTTTTTGGAATATAATGCTGAAGTACATTGCTTTTTTTTTTTTTTTTTCCTAAGAAGCCCAAGTCTCTGACTGAAGTACTAAGTGTTTTACCTTGGGAGTAATATAGATTGCCTTGACATTTGACTATATTATGTTCTTCTGCAGATGAATGAATTATTATGACCCCTTCCACCTAGTAAATGACAAGTTGACATTTTCTTCTAGATAAGTACAAACACATTTTTTCTAATAACTACTTAGGTGCAGAACTGTTTGTTTTCAAAATCTTATAGTTTTTTGTAGTTACCATCTTAGACATTTCACTTAGAAAGGATTAACTTTTGAGAATTACTCCCCCTGGAACTAGTAAAACAAAGTAATCCATGTGAGTCCTGATAAAGTAGGGAGGGTAGTAAGTAGAAAGAAATAATTTGCTTACTTAACATATTGAGAAGCATTCCTACACATTCAGAGGAAGCCTAAAAGTCTTGAGTATTTTTTCTTTCTCTTTTAAAACTTTACTTGTTTTTTTTTAATTTCCAGCCCAAAGTTTCTGTTAAAGCTCCATCTACATAAAAACAACTGTCAGCAAGAAACTTGCTTAAATATTTGATTCTGTCCTTACATTCTACACATAAGATGTTTCCAAATGTTGCAGTATGTCAGACACATACTATTATCAGTCACTATTCATAGTTTCTGCAGTATCTGGGCACAGCAAACTTAAACAAAGATGAAGATATAATATTAATTCTGACTGGACTAACTCAACATCTAAAGGTCAAACCTTAAGTCTTTTGAAAAGTAGTTGTATTTCAACAGCTTCTATTATTGGGTTTCTAGAGCAGAACATCAAAAATCAATTACCACCAAAAAGTCACATACATAGCATCCTATCACTGAACTTCTTTATATTTTTTTGACATATCCAGTTGCAGGAACAAGCCAAATGTAACCAGGCTGCATCTGGGCATTTGAGAGCATCCACTGATATTGATTGCCTATTCTGGTTTGTCCTCCCATGCTCCATGCTTTCTCCATGTTCCTCTCACTCTTCCTTTCCCTCAACTATTGCTGTTACCTTTTTAAGTCATACTCTCATTGCTCTCAAGTTCTTTTGTGTATAGCCCCTCCTGAAATTTACATCATACCAGCCATTTTGTTCTTCCTTCCTGTCCTGTTTCAGGCCAGGACAGGGTTAATTTTTGCAGTATTGAGGAAGGGGCATGGCTAGGTCACTGAGGTTATTCTATACCACTTCAAATCATTTCCAGGCTGTGGGGGTCAGGGACTATCTCCCAGGGAGAAGGGGCTCCTTTGTGTTGAGGGAACGTGGAGGGGAGATTTGTCCAGTATTGTCTATAGTCGAGGGGTTTCTTGTACCCTCTGTCATTAATATTGCTGCTGTTACTGTTCATTTTCTTTTTTCATAGCGATGTCCAGTAAATTGTTCCTATCTCAACTTGTGATCTTTGCCTTTTGTGCCTCTAATGCTCCTCTTCAGCGCCAGCAGGGGGAGCGGAGGGGGATAAGGAGGGAGTGAGAGAGCGACTCCTGGTTTGGATGATGTAAGTGGGGTACTGAATTGGGGAGTACTATTTCTAAAGGATGACACTAGCCAAATCACGAAATAAAATCCATAACACCTTTATAGAAAAAGAGGAAGAGAAAAGCAATGTCTATAAATTACACTTCTAGGCTTGTCAGAAAGGAAATACATCAAAAACTGAGCATTTACAACCAGCATAAGTATAATATGTATCCAAAGTAGACACTGGTAAACCTAAAGAGGTTCTATGATTTTATCATCTTAGTTCTGAGATGTAAGCACAGCCCTTGTTCCTTTATTTCTTTACCTCATTATGTAGGTTTTTTATGCCAGAAAAGCCTAATAAATATGGGCCATGGTCAATAAAATTCAGTTTCATTCAAAAAAAAAGTAAATTTCCAACCAAATATGGCTTATAGGTCCCTGAAAACCCCCAACTAATTTCATTTAGCATCCTATTTAATGGTCTTTTCTGAAAATCATATTGTAATTGTGACACTTCAGCACTGCAAGTATCATGAAGTGAAAGTTTTCACTTGAAAAGGAGATACTGAATAC